>CM060990.1:11927500-12405000 GCA_030765065.1 Deroplatys truncata | reverse complement strand
AAAAGTGGTAATGTTAGTAGTAGTAGTAGTGGTAGTAGTGATATTGGTTGCAATAATGGTACTGGAAAAGTGATAATGTTAGTAGTAGTATTAGTATTCGTAGCAGTGGTAGTGGTGATATTGCTTGTAGTAATGGTACATGAAAAGTGATAATGTTAGTAGTAGTAGTGGTAGTAGTGATATTGGTTGCAATAATGGTACTGAAAGGGTGGTAATGTTAGTAGCAGTAGTAGTGTTATTGGTTGCAATAATGGTACTAGAAAGTGGTAATGTTAGTAGTAGTGGTGGTAGTAGTGCTATTGGTTGCAATAATGGATCTGAAAAAGTGGTAATGTTAGTAGTAGTGGTAGTAATGATATTGGTTGCAATAATGGTACTGGAAAGTGGTAATGTTAGTAGTAGTGGTAGTAGTGGTATTGGTTGCAATAATGGTATTGGAAAAGTGATAATGTTAGTAGTAGTAGTAGTAGTAGTAGTAGTAGTAGTAGTAGTACTAGTAGTGGTGGTGGTAGTAGTGATATTGTTTGCAATAATGGTATTGGAAAGGTGGTAATGTTAGTAGTAGTAGTAGGTGTAGTAGTAGTGGTAGTAGTGATATTGGTTGCAATAATGGTACTGAAAAAATGTTAATGTTAGCAGTAGTGGTAGTAGTGATATTGGTTCCAATAATGGTACTGGAAAAGTGGTAATATTAGTGGTAGTAGTAGTGCTAGTAGTGATATTGGTTGCAATAAAGGTACTGGAAAAGTGATAGTGTTAGTAGTAGTGGTAGTAATGATATTGGTTGCAATAATGCTACTCTAAATGTGGTACTGTTAGTAGTAGAAGTAGTAGTAGTAGTAGTAGTAGTAGTAGTAGTAGTAGGAGTAGTAGTAGTAGTAGTGGTACTAGTGTAATTGGTTGCAATAATGGTACTGGAAAAGTGGTAATGTTAGTAGTACTAGTAGTGTTAGAAGTGATACTGGTTGCAATAATGGTATTGGACAAGTGGTAATGTTACTAGTAGTAGCAGTAGTAGTGGTAGTAGTTATATTGGTTGCAATAATGGTACTGGAAAGGTGGTAATGTTAGTAGTAGTAGTAGTAGTAGTAGTAGTAGTAGTAGTAGTAGTGGTAGTAGTGATATTGTTTGCAATAATGGTTCTGGAAAAGTGGTAATATTAGTAGTAGTAGTGGTAGTAGTGATATTGGTTGCAATAATGGTACTGGAAAAATGTTAATGTTAGTAGTAGTGGTCGTAGTGATATTGGTTGCAATAATGGTACTGGAAAAGGGGTAATGTTAGTGGTAGTAGTAGTAGTGGTAGTAGTGATATTGGCTGTAATAATGGTACTGGAAAAGTGATAATGTTATGAGTAGTAGTGGTAATAGTGATATTGGTTGCAAGAATGGTACTGGAAAAGTGGTAATGTTAGTAGTAGTAGTGGTAGTAGTGATATTGGTTGCAATAATTGTACTGGAAAAGTGGTAATGTTAGTAGTGGTTGTGGTAGTAGTGATCATGTTTGCAATAATGGTACTGGAAAAGTGGTAATGTTAGCAGTAGTAGTGATATTGGTTGCAATAATGGTACTGGAAAAGCGGTAATGTTAGTATTACTAGTAGTGGTAGTAGTGATATTGGTTGCAATAATGGTACTGGAAGGGTGGTAATGTTGCTAGCAGTAGTAGTGATATTGGATGCAATAATGGTACTAGAAAAGTGGTAATGTTAGTAGTAGTGGTAGTAGTGCTATTGGTTGCAATAATGGTACTGGAAAACTGATAATGTAAGTAGTAGTAGTGGTGGTAGTGATATTGGTTGGAATAATGGTACTGGTAAAGTGATAATGTTTGTAGTAGTAGTATCGTAGTGGTAGTAGTGATATTGGTTACAATAATGGTACTGGAAAAGTAATAATGTTAGTAGTAGTGGTAGTAGTGATACTGGTTGCAATAATGGTACTGGAAAAGTGATAATGTTAGTAGTAGTAGTAGTGGTAGTAGTGAAACTGGTTGGTACTGGAAAAGAGGTAATGTCAGTAGTAGTATTAGTAGTAGTAGTAATACTGGTTGCAATAATGGTACTGGAAAAGTGATAATGTTAGTAGTAGTAGTAGTAGTAGTAGTAGTGATACTGGTTGCAATAATGGTACTGGAAAAGTGATAATGTTAGTAGTAGTAGTAGTAGTGATACTGGTTGCAATAATTGTACTGGAAAAGTGATAATGTTAGTAGTAGTAGTAGTGATACTGGTTGCAATAATGGTACTGGAAAAGTGATAATGTTAGTAGTAGTAGTAGTAGTAGTAGTAGTAGTAGTAGTAGTAGTAGTAGTAGTAGTGATACTGGTTGCAATAATGGTACTGGAAAAGTGATAATGTTAGTAGTAACGGTAGTAGTGATACTGGTTGCAATAATGGTACTGGAAAAGTGATAATGTTAGCAGTAGTATTAGTAGTAGTTGTGGTAGTAGTGATACTGGTTAAAATAATGGTACTGGAAAAGTGGTAATGTTAGTAGTAGTATGGTAGTAGTGATATTGGTTGGAATAATGGTACTGGAAAGGTGGTAATGTTAATAGTAGTATTTTTAGTGGTAGTAGTGATATTGGTTGGAATAATGGTACTGGAAAAGTGTTAATGTTAGTAGTAGTAGTGATAGTAGTGATATTAGTTGGAATAATGGTACTGGAAAGGTGGTAATGTTAGTAGTAGTATTTTTAGTGGTAGTAGTGATACTGGTTGCAATAATGGTATTGGAAATGTGGTAATGTTAGTAGTTGTAGCAGTAGTAGTGGTAGTAGTGATATTGGTTGCAATAATGGTACTGGAAAAGTGGTAATGTTAGTAGTAGTAGTAGTAGTGGTAGTAGTGCTATTGGTTGCAATAATGGTACTGGAAAGGTGGTAATGATAGTAGTAGTGATAGTGGTGATATTGGTTGCAATAATGGTACTGTAAAAGTGGTAATGTTAGTAGTAGTTGTGGTAGTAGTGATATTGGTTGCAATAATGGTACTGGAAATGTGGTAATGTTAGTAGTAGTAGTTGTATAGTAGTGGTAATAGTGATATTGGTTGCAATAATAGTACTGGAAAAGTGATAATGTTTGTAGTAGTAGTGGTATTAGTGATACTGGTTGCAAAAATGGTACTGAAAAAGTGATAATGTTAGTAGTAGTAGTAGTGGTAGTAGTGTAGCTGGTTGCAATAATGGTACTGGAAAAGTGATAATGTTAGTAGTATTAGTAATGGTAGTAGTGATACTGGTTGGTACTGGAAAATTGGTAATGTTAGTAATAGTAGTAGTAGTAGTAGTAGTAGTAGTAGTAGTAGTAGTAGTAGTAGTGGTAGTAGTAGTAGTGATACTGGTTGCAATAATGCTACTGGAAAGGTGGTAATGTTATAAGTAGTAGTAATATAGTAGTGGTAGTAGTGATATTGGTTGCAATAATGGTAGTAGAAAGGTGATAATGTTAGTAGTAGTATTAGTAGTGGTAGTAATGATACTGGTTGCAATAATGGTACTGGAAAAGTGGAAATGTTAGTAGTAGTAGTGTAATAGTGGTAGTAGTGATATTGGTTGCAATAATGGTACTGGAAAAGTGATAATGTTAGTAGCAGTAGTGGTAGTAGTGAAATTGGTTGCAATAATGGTACTGGAAAAGTGATAATGTTAGTAGGAGTATAGTAGTGGTAGTAGTGATATTGGTTGCAATAATGGTACTGGAAAAGTGATAATGTTAGTAGTAGTAGTAGTAGTAGTAGTAGTAGTAGTAATAGTGGTAGTAGTGATACTGGTTGCAATAATGGTACTGGAAAAGGGGTAATGTTAGTGGTAGTAGTAGTAGTGGTAGTAGTGATATTGGCTGTAATAATGGTACTGGAAAAGTGATAATGTTATGAGTAGTAGTGGTGGTAATAGTGATATTGGTTGCAATAATGGTACTGGAAAAGTGATAATGTTAGTAGGAGTATAGTAGTGGTAGTAGTGATATTGGTTGCAATAATGGTACTGGAAAAGTGATAATGTTAGTAGTAGTAGTGGTGGTAGTAGTGATATTGGTTGCAATAATGGTACTGGAAAAGTGATAATGTTAGTAGTAGTAGTAGTAGTAATAGTGGTAGTAGTGATACTGGTTGCAATATTGGTACTGGAAAAGTGGTAATGTTAGTAGTAGTAGTAGTAGAATGGTAGTAGTGAAATTGGTTGCAATAATGGTACGTGAAAAGTGTTAATGTTAGTAGTAGTAGTGGTAGTAGTGATATTGGTTGCAATAATGGTACTGGAAATGTGGTAATGTTAGTAGTGGTAGTAGTAGTAGTAGTAGTAGTAGTAGTAGTAGTAGAAGTAGTAGTAGTAGTAGTAGTAGTAGTGGTAGTAGTGGTGCTATTGGTTGCATAAATGGTACGTGAAAAGTGGTAATGTTAGTAGTAGTTGTAGTAGTAGTGATATTGGTTGCAATAATGGTACTGGAAATGTGGTAATATTAGTAGTAGTGGTAGTGGTAGTAGTGATATTGGTTGCAATAATGGTACTGGAAAAGTTGTAATGTTAGTAGTAGTAGTGGTAGTAGTGATACTGGTTGCAATAATGGTACTGTAAAAGTGGTAATGTTAGTAGTAGTAGCAGTAGTAGTGGTATTGCTTGCAATAATGGTATTGGAAAAGTGGTAATGTTAGTAGTAGTAGTGGTAGTAGTGGTAGTAGTGGAAGTAGTAGTAGTGGAAGTAGTAGTAGAAGTTGTAATGTTAGAAGTAGTAGTAGAAGTGGTAGTGGTAGAAGTAGTAGTAGTAGAAGTAGTAGTAGTGGAAGTAGTAGTGGTAGTAGAAGTAGTAGTAGTGGTAGTAGTGATATTTGTTGCAATAATGGTACTGGAAAAGTGGTAATGTTAGTAGTAGTAGAAGTGGTAGTGGTAGAAGTAGTAGTAGTGGAGGTAGTAGTAGTAGTAGTAGTAGAAGTGGTAGTGGTAGAAGTAGTAGTAGAAGTAGTAGTATTGGACGTAGTAGTAGTTGTTTTAGTAGTAGTAGTGGTAGTAGTGATGTTTGTTGCAATAATGGTACTGGAAAAGGGATAATGTTAGTAGTAGTAGGAGTAGTAGTAGTAGTAGAAGTGGTAGTGGTAGAAGTAGTAGTAGTAGTAGGAGTAGTAGTAGCAGTAGTAGTAGTAGTAGCAGTAGTTGTTTTAGTAGTAGTTGTAGTAGTGATGTTTGTTGCAATAATGGTACTGGAAAAGGGATAATGTTAGTAGTAGTAGTAGTAGGAGTAGTAGTAGTAATAGTAGTAGTAGTAATAGTAGTAGTAGTAGTAGTAGTAGTAGAAGTAGTAGTAGTAGTAGTAGTAGTAGTAGTAGTAGTAATAGTAGTAGTAGTAGTAGTAGTAGTAGTAGAAGTAGTAGAAGTAAGCAGTGGAGTAATTGATGGCAATATTGTATTGAGGCATGCGATAGTGGTAATAGTAGCAGTAGTGGTTTGTAATGAGTAGTAGATATGGGAATTCTTTTAGTTCTAATAGCAGTTTTAGAAGTAGAAATAGTTGTGGTTGAAGTAGCAATAGTAGTAGTAGTCGTTTTGGAAGTGGTGGTGGTTTTTGCTTAGTTACATATGAGGGTTGTTGTATCCCGGATTTCTTGCCTGCTTTCATTTGTTGAGTTGCATCAGAAACGTCGGCGGCTTTCAATTTCACTCAGTAATAGGCCTCCGTTACCAATTGGAGATTTTCCTACTTGAAGCTATTTATCCGCGATGAAGTTGTGAATGCTGAAGGCTTTTTGGTGAAAGTTAAAATACGTTGAAAAGGGAAGAAAGAAATTTATTACACACAGTACTTTCTTAGTGTGTAATAGTGAACAAGCGTCACACGTGCGAAAATACGTAATACCAATTTCTTGGGAGATACCTTCAAAATAAGGTGCTGCATGTGAATCCCCTTCTCCAAAACGAGGTCCAATCACGTGTATGTACTCGTAATAATCTTCTCCTGCTTGACAGAGTGCCACTTGCAGGAGACTGTTCAACCTGTCCTCTTCTCCTCGCCACTAACTATATCATATTTAAATATATTAAGTTTTAAAGCGTAGTTTCTTGAAGGCTACATAAAGAATCGCGAGCATGGACAATTGCTAAATGTGTAGTTTCTTGTCGGGGCTCTTGGGCTAAGAAATAGGGTGTGGTACAAGGTGATCAAAGCTTTGCGCACCAACTTAGGGAGATTACATAGATGACGAAATACAACTATTTTGCAGAAGACACTCAAGGTAATCCTAGGTCAGGAACCACATTGCGCATATAAGCTTACTTTGCGATGAAGCGCTGGGTTCGATGCATGCAGGCGTTCAGTCTGTTCTTATATCCTTAAAGTATGTGCATGTGTATCAATTTCTGTTTACATCTGCTTGTCATTCGTGCGCTCTGAGCCAAGTGGGTTGTTTGCATTGCTGTACTACGGCATTTTAGGTAACTGCTCTGTTTTGTTACGTCGTGATACGTCTTCAGAACAGCGAGAAATGCAAATCATGCCGGTAATACGCCCGAGGCTCAAAGCACGTACTGCACCCAATATCCGACAGCCAGCCCCGGTGTGGGAGACAGTGGACCAAGCGTGCCCACCACGTGGAACTCAAACAGTCGCAGGAGGTACCTGCACACCTGGAAGAACAACAATCAACCAGCACAGGTGTCACCTGCACCCCTATCTTCCGGAGCGTTTGAGTGTGGATGTTTTCCCCACCACGAGTACAAATTCGTGACTGGATCGTTGACAGTTGCGAGAATGAATTCATTTTTCTAAGCAACGTGTTCACAGAAGGCAGACAGTTCGCCACATATGAGTTCTTTAATTGGCGGAACAGCTGTATCAGGACGCGCAGAATCCCCAAGCTGTATTCGAACACCGCCATCAACATAAGTTTTCAGCGAATGTATGGGCCGGTATTGTCGGTCAACATGTACCTCCTGCTACCACGTTTAAATGGTGTGAGATGCAGGGTCTTCCTCCAAAATGTTAGAGGATATGCCGCCTAACTTGCGTCGTCAGATGTGGATGCAGCACTTTACATGGCATACTACCTAGGTAAATGACGCATATCCCGGGCGCTGGATCGGAAAGGAAGGTTGACCACCCGCTCTCCTGATCTGATGCATCTTGACATCAAAAACCTCGTGCATGTGACACCAGTACCCAACCAAACAACACATCATGTCGGGAGACTGGCAGCGTCTGATGAGTTTCGTGAGTCTACTGGTTGAGAGCACCAGAATGCCTGCATGGATTGTGATGGCCGCCAATTTGAACAGCTTTAATAAAACAAAATAGTTGAATAAACATCATCGTTGCTGAACTTAAGTATGCGCAGAAAATAACACTGATTGCAGTTGCCGACATTCTCTAGCTTGCACCGACTGAGGATTACTTCCTAGACCATAAATTCCTTTCTAAAGTTGTACTTCGACTCCTGTATAAGTGCGTGTACCATTGTAACATCACGTATATTAAAATGTATTCATAAATAACTCCTTTCACTAAGCTAATGTTGAAATAGGACTGTATGAATTTCCGCTTTTTCTGGTATTTTTATCATGAGTATGTATGGTTTTGTTACTACAAATATGTGTCCTAATTGTGCACTTTACAGGCTGCGCAATAATTATAACATGTACCGATATTCCTCTTGTAATTTAATTGTACGGACATTCATTATTGCAAAGACAATTATATAGAGACTTTGAACGCCATAAACTATATCAAAAAGCAATTAAATGTAGAAAACTAATGTTTTATGTTGCATTTGGGCAAGATAATTAAAATATAAACGATCATTCGGTCATTGATTTAACAAAGATGGCTCAATAATAAGCCAATGCAGAAAGATAATCAGCGTAGAAGAAACATTCCAGTTCCTGGTTTCAAGCTTGATGTTGCTAAACAGTTTCACATTATGTAACAAATGAGAACACCAGGTGTTGCTAAAGGGCTTTATCTATCACTTAGGTGCTCAGCTTAGCACAAAGTTTACTCTTGAGACACTTTTGACACACATTGATCCATGAAATCGAATCACAACTGAAATGCTGAGTCCCAACTCTCAACTGAACCACCCTCGGCACTGTCCACTTTTAACTGTCCAAACTCCTCAACTTCTTGACTGCACTTGAGTTCGTAACTTCTTAACTGAACTAAAGTCTCCACATGGGCAAGAGCAGCCCCTTATATAGGCCCCATATACAAAGCGGAATGCTCTAGAAAGGGAACCTACTCGAACTGCCCCAAAGAATACTCTGGAGCGCGGAAGCGGCACATAATCAACTATTGTTCCCCACGGCTAATTTCTAAAGGCCGGTCGAGGGGCCAGGATGCGCTTACCGGCGACCCGCAGGTAGCTACGCTCGCGCGGTCACAATTCGTGGGTGGCCGAAGTAGGGACGCCCAATCTGAATAGCGACGAGTACAGCGAGCCGTACACTGAACATACAGTGTAAGTGAGAGAGGTAGCTACAAGTTTGTATGTCCGATTAGTACGATTGGTAAACAAAGATATCGGGTATTAATTCAATTACAATGAAACATCGTGTAGTAATCGAATCCAAATTGAAGTGTTACAACCAACGCTAATGCCAGTTTTTCTCAAATACGCAACAAAATATTAAAGTAATGGCTTCATATTTCTATCAGCTTCCTATTAATCCTGGCAGATATTAGCAGAAACTGCTTCAACGCACATTATGTTATAGGTACACAGGAGCATATTGGAGATACGACAGTCAGCTGTAATGTGTATGACTGCCTTTGTATGATATACTCTTTGGGTAAGGTAAGGGAAAACATGGGAATGATCCCGCAACACACATTATGTTGTTGGCACAGGGGAGCATACAGGAGACTCATACAACAGTCAGCTGTGTTGTGTATGACTGCCTTTGTATTATACACTCTTTGGATAAGGTAAGGGAAAACACGGGAATGATCTCGCAACACGCATTATGTTGTTGAGGAGGAGCATACAGGAGACCCATACAACAGTCAGCTGTATTGTGTATGACTGCCTTTGTATTATACACTCTTTGGGTAAGGTAAGGGAAAACACGGGAATGATCTCGCAACACACATTATGTTGTTGGCACAGGGGAGCATACAGGAGACTCATACAACAGTCAGCTGTATTGTGTATGACTGCCTTTGTATTATACACTCTTTGGATAAGGTAAGGGAAAACACGGGAATGATCTCGCAACACGCATTATGTTGTTGAGGAGGAGCATACAGGAGACTCATACAACAGTCAGCTGCATTGTGTATGACAGCCTTCGTATGATATATTCTTTGGGTAAGGTAAGGGAAAGCATGGGAATGATCCCGCAACACACATTATGTTGTTGGCACAGAGGAGCATACAGGAGACTCATACAACAGTCAACTGTATTGTGTATGACTGCCTTTGTATTATATACTCTTTGGGTAAGCTAAGGGAAAACATGGGAATGATCCCGCAACACATATTATGTTGTTGGCACAGGGGAGCATACAGCAGACTCATACAACAGTCCGCTGTATTGTGTATGACTGCCTTTGTATTATGTACTCTTTGGGTAAGGTAAGGGAAAACATGGGAATGATCCTGCAACACATATTATGTTGTTGGCACAGGGGAGCATACAGGAGACTCATACAACAGTCAGCTGTATTGTGTATGACTGCCTTTGTATTATGTACTCTTTGGATAAGTTAAGGGAAAACACGGGAATGATCTCGCAACACGCATTGTGTTGTAAATATACAGAAGCATACAGGTGACTGGTACGACAGTCAACTGTTTTGTGTATGTCCATATTGATATTACATACCTACTCTTTGGCTCTTCAGTACTCACGCGAGTTATTGCAAGGTATTTATGCGCGTGGGGGACGAATCGCACATTTTATATGCCTTTCAAACAACCGTTTTGTATATTTTGTTAATACTGTTGGTTATATGTTGTATAAGGCGCTATATTTTAGTTTTACATAAAAGAAAGACGCGTGAACAATAAATCTTGTATTCATAATGTGCATTATGAAATTCAAGTACGTTTCACTTTTACAATTTGAAACAGAGCTTAGAACGTTTACATTAACATGCTTTCTGTGGAAAGATAACTGAGTAGTCTCTATCTTGTCCAACCCTCCCAGGTATCGTCGTTGTGTAGATCTCCACCCGAACGTCATTTGTTCATAGCTTATTTCTGTCCATTCGTCTCACACAATACTGATTATTTAGAAGTCATTTACACATACGTCAATCAAATGACTAGCACAAGCACATTTTGAACACTTCATACACCATCTCCGTGTTGTTTTGTCTCTGGACCCTCCACACCACAATCATAGCAACATTCCTTTGTTCACAGACTGGCATGGCGGGTTCTTGATCTCCAAGTAATTCTTCAGCACGTCTTCTATTCTTTATAGCAATTTGTGGAATTTTAGAACTACGTTCAATCTGTTGCACTATCAGCTAAGGAAATGTTAGAAATTATTCCCTTGGCATTCTTCTGCCTGCCTTTGTAAATGTAGAAGGCGTTGTTTGCAGTTATATTTGGTAAATTGTATAACAAAACCACAGACCAACGTTTGGTGTTTCTTGTAATATGAAACAGTTGATCCAGCAGGTCAGCTCTTATTTTTGTCATATTATAAAATGTTATAATTTCCGGCTTTTTCTCCTCCTTTGTTTCAGGGTCTATAGCGATAACGTGACGCAATGTGCAACCTAACAGAACGACTATTATTTCTTTTGGAGTACAATGAAACAAGTGTTTCGTTCTTATCAAATAAAGAAGATTTCCTGTAGTAAGTTTTATCTATATTTTACAGTGCGGACGCTTTAAGGTGAGGCCACAGACCGACTATATGTAGCACGTCCTCGGTACTTTTCCGATGCGCAACTGGCGGCGCATGACGCGTTCAAGGCTATCTTTATCACCTGCGCTTCAGTCGCTGCTTTGTTATCGTGCTGTAAAGAGAGTTGTGCATCTCAAAGGTGAAAGTTTATTCAAGATATCTGCGTTGTGCGTGATTTGCATAAGAACGTTAATGCCTTGTTATTAGTCCACTGCAATGCCTGCCGTCAAATTCACGCTTGAACAAGGAATTTTTCTGAACAAGTTATACGTAAAAAGCGAATCATGTAGACAACTTCCTGGTAGAGAAACTGTTAGACGTCTGGTTAATACGTTTAGGACAACGGGATCGCTAAACGCTAAACCTAAGAAGCGAAAACGAGATGTGCTAACGGAGAAAAAGATCTATCTATCTGTGGGGAACCCTAAAAAATAAAGTTTATAGGAACAATCCCCACATCACAGACGAACTTAAGGACAATATAAAACAGAAATTATAAACATTTCGCAAGAACTTATGCGTGTGAATGGAAATTTAATCTGAAGGTGCCAAGAATGTGTTCACGCAGATTGACACCACTTATTACAAGGTTAGTGTTCATTATAGTGCACGTTACAGTCACCTGAGGGCAAGTAATGCGGGAGTTGCGGAACGAAAAATCCCCAATGCAATAGTGTGCGCTCCGCACCGCACTGTCGTTTCCCAGCTGTGTAAAATTTAGTAAGAATGAAAAGAATTTCTTGAAATGCATCGACTGATATGCTAAAACAGTGTCCGACTCGTGCACGAAATTTTGCATTTATCCGTGTTTTCGTTTTTGAGTTTTACGTTCAGACAATCACACAAGGATATTTCTAAACATTTTGGGGGGGGGATCCAGAGGACCTTCTACTTTCGAACCGTCGAAAGCAATTCTTCCTCTGCCTTAGGAACTTAAGCGGTAGAGAAAGGAGAAATCAATTTTGGAGAAGGAAATACTACCAGGAATAATAGTATTTTTGAGCACGATCATACTTGAGTCAGTGTAATTCGGTTATATCATTGGCCATTTGAAGAACACTGCTAGTATTTGGGCACTCAGATGCTGGTTTGTTGTAGGCGTAAAAAAAACAGCTTCCAATTAATTCCTGCGTGGATTTCGCAGTAATCCATAATCTAGACATGGCTTCATCCCGTTGAAGATGGAAACGGACCTAGAAGTGAAAAATGTTGACTGCTCTGCGCGTTGCAGCGTGTAGCAAGTGCACAAGGCCTTGCTTGTTCCTCTTCCGCTCCGAGCATAAAGAAAGACCTTCTGTCGATTTCTCCTAGGGACTAGCAATGTCTATACCAGATTTTGTGTTTTTATCCTGAGAACGCCAAAATTGTGGTGGGTAACCTGGATTAGTGATTCACATTTAAGGCATAGATGTGCACTTCGGAATTACAAATTTTTCACGCTTTTCCTCCTGTTTCTTCCAGCGCTGCTGCACGAAATGTATGATTCATGCCTAAAACATCTTCATGAATTCAAGAGAAACAATAACATTGTCCTAGGAAATTCGAAAATCAACAAAAATTTGTCACAAGTCTGTATTAGATGTTTATTAAAACGGATTTTATAATGCTATTTGAGGGTTTTGACAATGTTAAAAAACTATATTCTCCTACAAAGGAAATATCCTAAATTATACATTCCACCTCAGTCATTAGTGCCTGTGTATGCAATATATATATATTGTTACTGAAATTTGGATTTAAAATACAGTTTTTTAAGTTTGGAGAGCTATATTTGATATAAGACCAAAACTGAGGTGGAAATGGTTGACTTAAATTCTGTGCAAAGTTTCATGTCACTATCCTGAATAAAATATAAGTTGTTGGTAAACAGAAGAAAATTAAGAAAGAAAACATAAAGGAGGAAGAAAGACTGAAAGTAAGAATATTTGAATGTATAAGGAACAAACGGATTTATGCAATGTATAATTAGAACAAATTTTAAGGCAGAAAGCAGAAAGTTTGTTTCAATTAATTCGCATGCAGAAATGTGGTTTTTAGCCATTAAGGGAATGTGTATCAGTTGAAATGACGCCATGTTGCTTGCTGTTCAAGGTACAGGCTAAACAATGTAGTATCCTATAATACGCGTAAATTTTCTCTCACTTGCTCTTTTGATTTAAGAAAATGAGAGCCTGGAATTTTTAGCTGTACACAGTATTTGTAGGTAATGTGTATACCATCACTGAAACAAAGTCTACATTTATGTAAAATATTTGTAACAAAAGCTATGGGTGATTTATCTACGTGTTATTTTATTAAAAACTACAAGTAGGGTGCTCCTCGAAATAATAATTGCGAATTCTATTGGCAAATTGGCCACAAATGTAGAACAGCTCCTCCTTGCCGTACGTCTATTATAAATATGCAGTGCTTCGAGTGTCGATAGTACACACAAGTGCAAGGGAAATAGACCCCATATCTTTCGGTACATTGGCACTTTGATTAGTATCAAAACATTGATATTCTACAGCGCATGTGGGCATCCATCTGTCATCAAAAGAGGAATTGTGCTTTTCCTCTTAACAGAACTTCACCACAACACAACTTCTTTTACGTGCCCCGGGGTAGCGCAGTGGTCTCGTTTCCGGCTCTCGTACTCAGGGTCCGGGATTCAATTCCCGGCTCTGGGATGGCGATTTTAAGTCGGCCCTATCTACGGCCTAACCTCTGACTTGCTCGCGAGAAGTATGCCCAACGCGGTTCGGAGTCCACGGTAAAAGCTGTGGGTTCTCTCATTCCACCGCCATCCTCATCAGCCTAACAACGGATTCCACCTCAGAAATGGGTGGAATGAGGTATCCCCGAAGGCCATACAAACGACGACGACTTCTTTTATTTAATACATTACGAATGTGATGCATAGGTTTTACACTACTGCTTTAACGTAGTCTTATCTCCGAAGATATGCATTTGAAGACCTAGGGCATTGAGTTTTTCCTTCTTTCTATAACCAGGGAAGACCTGCTGATATGGGAACCAAAATACTGCAACTCGTGTAGGGAACACATTTTGGGAAACAATGAAAGCATTTCATGGAATGGGGTTGCACAATAAGCCTTTTAGGCTGACGGGCGGGAGGTCGATAAAATTCCAACAACCCCCCTTAATCTAATCTAATCTAATCTAGTCTAATCTAATCTAATCTAAGACTTTCTTTCTTCCATTCCTTGTTTGGATGAACCTCCCAAGAATTGAATGTTCTTGTTTGTGTTTATTGGCACGAGTTTTAACGTTATTAAATGATGCAGATGGTTTTGAAGTTTACTAAAACTGTTAAACTTATTTATTGTTAATGCAGACTTTGATTTTGAGGCTTGGACAAGCCAAGTGTGAAATCCTAAATGTGGGCGACCACATAAGTCGCAAAAATTAAACTTGAGCATACAGGTAATCTGAGCTATACATAAATACTAGTTAAATGCGTTAGAAATGCACGTCTAAAAGTCCTTTTACCACATACAGAGCCGGGCAAAAGTGTTCCTCTTCACTTTATAAAGTTCTAGCAGCCAAATTAATGGAGATAAAATTATCTTTTTTAATAAACAAGAAGAACAGATGGTATTACATTTTACGTGTTTCGTTTTCAAAATCTTTGAATTTATCAATTTTATAGTGTTTTGAAAATTGCATCGATTTTTCAACCTTTCCATCTGTGGTGTTTACAAAGTCATTTTATATGCACTTAGGAGTGCAACTGTTTCTGTGTGCTACCTGATATTTTCATCGAGGCATGATTTAAACTGGCGGGGGCGTTAATGAGGAAGTTCATGAAAAACGTCGAAAGTCCCTAAATTTCACATTTTATTCTTCCTACACATGAAAAATCATTTTCGCCGCAAAATCATCCGTCGCACAAAAATCCTCGCTCTATTTAATGCGTGAAATTCTGTATTCTTCTGAAATGTAATTCTGTACACGTACAAAAATTAAAAAATCGGCATGTTTTTCAAACAATTATTGCAAAACTAATAATGTGCAAGATATTGAAAACTGCGAAAACATAGAAAATTTCTATTAAAAATGGGAATTGTATCTCCATTAATTTGACTACCAGAATGTTTAAAGCTGTATGCGAATACTCTGTTCGCCTCTGTATAGTGTTTGCACAGTGGACTTGGCTTAATGTTTTCCCGCAACATTAACACGGTAAAGTTGCCAGGAGACCGTGAATGAGTTTGGACGTTAATCTAAGCACAACTCTTTAAAGCTACGACACAGAAAAACATGAAATGGAATGCTAAACGTTTTGAAAGGCTAACAGCACCACACCAGCAAGTAACTGTGAACATATTTTAGTTCCTAATACATCAGAGCTCGGTTCACACGAGTAAGAGTAGTTTCACCAAGGAATGGCTAAATCCCGCCAGGATGGTCCTCCCTGACTCAGTTTTTTCCATGTTTTCCTCGGTCCTAATAACTGACAAATGCTGGGGAGTATCCTAAACTTAGGCCCGAAACGTTTCCTTCCAAACTTTTCCTTTCACGATGATAGTTTCATTTTCATGTATCACCAACGTCTAGCGCCTGTGGTGCCGTGTGTAATAAGAGCGGACGTTAACACTACTAAAAAAACAAGGGATACATTAATTTGATGGTTCGTAACGCTCATCAATTCTCGGCAGGGAAGCGGAATCTCTGCTCTTCTGTTAACTGACAATTGTATAACAGAACACTCATATTCGCGTATCAGAGATGAATAATTATAATCGATGGAGAGTGACTGTGTATGTTTGTAGTGCTTTTTTTAACGCGTACATCTATTACCCGCGGGTTAGCTGTTTTATACTGCAGCCATTCATTCACAATACACTAGGCTCTGAAATGTGTGGTCCAGTCGAGCCACAGCTATTTTTAGGATAAGATAAAAATCTAAATGGCATATGAATGCTAAAGTATTTGCTGTCATAGTCCTCTCAAACTGTATACTCACATTTTATTCTTGGTTTTCGTTTCGCAAAACGAAAGGTTTTCTATTGAAGCCATTAAATGCCGAACGGTGTCTATAATATTGTAAGTTGCCTGTACGCAGTGACAACACAATAACGATGGCTTACACTGCTCACAGATCGCCGCGTTAACGTGTGCGACTCGCATTCGGAAGGACCCTGGTTCGATCCCCGGCGACCGCCCACTCTCACCCATGAGTTTTTCGTGGTTTCTCCCGGGGTCGGTAGGCGAATGCTGGGGTGGTTCCTTCTCTGCCATGACTTCCTTTCCATCATTTCCCTTTCATTCCGCGTTCCTCTCATCTTTCAGGTGTACTTCTAGATTTCGTGGTGCATGGCGGTGCTGGACAGATGGCGCGGATGCATGCTCAATGGAAAGAATATTTCCCGTGGACATCAGAGGGCTGCTTGATTGGTGGGTGACTCATCGCCCTTTCTCGGCGGCTCCAGCAATGGGACGGGTCTGCGAGCTAGGAAATTTTAGGGCTTCCGCGCGTCTCTGTGGCGTTTCTGCCTCCTGTGGTTCCTTCACCTCATCCCTTCCTCCTGAGGGGTGGTAGCCACGATAGATCTCCACAGGAGTCCCGCTCCGTTGAATAACCTACACCTATAATATTCAAACGCCAGTTTAATTGAACTAATATAAGTCGATGTACATCTCGAGGTTCGCATGCGAGCTGCGCGGTGTTCTATCAGATGACACGCTCGCGCTGCATTTCCCACGTACGGGGCTCGAGTGCGCCGAGCTACTTCCTGAGCCAGCTTCAGCAAGTTCAGGTAGGTTCTCACTCTCCCATTTCATATCAAACAGAGCATAAAGGGCAGAAATATTTTTTTCGAGAAGATTACTGAGATTCTAGTTTTAATTTATTAATATTACGTTAATCCACCACTGAAATTTGATTAAAGGCACACTTATTATTAGAACACTGCTCTAGTATGAAAATGTGCCACTATATAAAGAAAAATGTATTTTAATTTGAAAATCTGATTTTCAGTCACTTGTTTTACTAAGCACTTCCAGGCATTCAAAATGCTCAATTATTGCAGTTTTCTTCCACTCATTCTTAAATTTTGCGGTTCAACATTAAAAAAATAAAAATAAATAAACTTCCACTTAAATGAATTTGCCACCGAAAGAGCTGAGCTAGTGATTTTAAAGTAGATAGAATTAAGTGCGTTATGAATAAGCTGCGGGTTTTTAGGCACTAAAAACAGTAGAAATTGGCAGGCAAAATAGGCATTCCAAGTTATAAAATATGCATTTTTTTAAAGGCACTGATAATACCCTTAGGACAAAAAAATTACAACTATACCGTAGCATTTATACACTGGGGACGTCATTCATTAATCTCATTATGACAGCGAATAACTCTAAATGTTGTAATGAGAACTGATGCCTGTCAGAAACTCTTCTCCACTTCACATGAAGTGATCCGACAATACTTCAGGGATCCAATCTCAGTAAATTGCAACCAGTGCTGCTACCACCAATAGCGCTTGCTCTCAATCATTGTCCCTCCAATACACAACTTCTCCATCTGATCATCAGCAGCGATCCATTGTTTCAGAACACAAATGCTCTTGATGGCAAGTCTCCACGTTTACAGCAGAATGAAGTATGTACACCCTTCTCAGAAAAATAAACTCACAAAATGGATACACACAAACAACTTTGTCAACTAGCATCGGGGCTTACGTGACTTTCCTGTTACGTTTTCTTTTTGGTTTATTTTAAATTATTCGACTTCTCTGCGCTCTGGCGTCAGTAAAACGCAACATACCGAATTATCGATAGTTGTTAGGTTCACTGCCCTCTGCTGGATAAAAACGAATACAACTTATAGATTCATAAAGAAAAAATAAACAGAATGGACGTAAATTAAAGTACAACATACAGAAGTTTAGGCAATTATAGGCACTATAGAATTTGCATATAATACTCATAATACCTTAAAATGGATATGTAACCTAAATGCCTGCACGTTCAGCATAAGGAGTAAAAAAGGCAAATAGGCATAATCTCGCACCTTAATTATGAAACAAAGCTGACACATGTACAGCTTTTCCAGAACGAGCACAACGTTACTGGTAAAGTGCACGGCACGACACGGGGGGAGGGAGGTTCGAGCTTCCTGAAGTACCCCTGTAGGTATATAAACTGAGAGAGCTTAGTTGCGAGAACAGGGGACTGAAGTTTGGCAGGGATTTCGTGGAAGAGTTTGGGGTAACCGCTGATTCATAGAAAGCAAGGCGAAGAGGCGAGGAGAGAGCTGCGTACGTAGGCGAGGCCGTGTTACTGACCAGTCGTTGGTGCTTTGCCCTTCCAGGATCTTTGTCGGATGACATCACTCCCACACAAAGGGACTGTATCCCGTTCCGGAGTGTCGGAAGTTGCTTTCTGTTACATGAAAAACAACATGTTGATATCTTATCCGATGCGTCTCTCTGAATCCAGATCCGTGCGTGTTTATGAGGAGTCCGTGAAAAGAAATGTCAAGATGCAAAATGCAACATCTTGGAGAGTTGATGTATTTTTTAATTTCTAAAAGTAGTTTAAGGTAACTGAGTGGCATAACCGAGCGAGCTGGCGCCTGTTAACGTGTGCGACTTGCATTCGGGAGGTCCCGAGTTCGATTCCCGGCGACCGCCCCACTCTGACTTGGACATTTTCGCGGCTTTCCCTTGTCGCCAGACGAATGCTGGGGTAGTTTTTCTAATACCGCGAATTCTTCCGGTCCCTCATTCCCCATCATTTCATTTCATCATTCGGTTACGGGGCTTGACTGGGTAGTTTGGTGGTGTGTGGTGCTCTGTGCCTGTTTCTTTCTCCTCTGATACGGAATCAGGGCAGTTCGGACCTGTTCGTCAGGAGGTACCTGCAGGAGTGTTTCCATCCGTGAACTTTAGGGACTTGGTTCGGGCAGCAACCCGAAGGTTGCATACGGCACAATAGGTCTCTGGCCGCGGTGTTCGAATCCTCTGTCCCTTGCGACAGAAAACAAATTGAGTGGCACAATGCATATTTTGCACTTTCTGTAAAATCTGTTCATTCTCGTAGAACTGTCATAAAAGGAAGAAGTGGGACAAAATTTTCTGCACAACGGAGTAATTGTTTAAAACAAAAAATGCATATCAAGTAAAAGACATTAACAGTTGCAGAAATATTCACTGCTGGAATATTCCTTTATTTAATTACTATGAAATGATTAATGGCCTTTATTTTGTTTCTAATGAGTCCATGGATGCTTTTATGCATTTCCTGAGCAAACAGTGGACTGTTTCCGCCGTTTCTTGAATGTCCTAAATGGGAATATAATTAGATAATTTCAATGCAAGTGTTCATTCTGATTAATATGAAGTGGATGCCAAAACGACCCTCTTCATTGTTAGACAGTAGAATCGTTTTCATATAGAATGCAATAGAAAAAGCTTGTGATTCTTACGCCTGAAAATTGTCTAAAACATTTATTTCTATGTTATTTGCGTATGCGCTGTTTAGGACAAAGAATATTCCTTCCTGGCCAACAGCTTTCCACTAATAAACCTTCTGAAATTCGTGCGAATGTTTTAAAGGCATACGTGTTTACAAAAATAAGTAAATAATGGAAGTTACCAAGCCTTCTGAGTGCTCTTTGTTGCAGCATACCGCATTGAAATAGCACAGTCAGTACCACGCTCGGCTTTCTTGTTCATCTGGCCCACGTTTGTAACCCGGGGTGAAATAAAGTTCGAAAACGGAGATGATAGTAATCTCGTAACTAGGATTGGTGCTTCTGGAAAAAATTAAATTTCCGTATCCAAATATGTTTAGTACTTTTATGAGGGATATATTTTGAGCAATGTTAGCCTAAAAATCTAGGTTATCCAGCAGTCTCAAGTCTATAGTCTACAGCAGAGGTGGCGAAAACGGGACTCGCGAGTCATTTTGACTCGTAGGCGCCGTTCCCTCTCTGTCACTTTCCCTTTGTTTTTCGCATGCTGCTGAGTGATGCAGTGCGTGTTGCATATTTGGTGACTCGCGGAAGGAAGGCCTTTTCGCCAGCCTTGGTCTACGATCTTCAAATCTTCAGGTCATGCAGACCTATATCACTTTGAAGTTGCATACGAATCATCAGAACATTATTTTCAAAGTGTATGGATGAGCAAAACGACTATCTAGCCTAGCGTCATTCTAACAAGGAAAATTTGGAGTCCCTTCAAAGACCAAGTCGGATTTTACGGGCCCATTTGTGGTTTTCTATATTTGTTCCCTCCTTCGGTGGGTCATTAGGCAAAAACTTGAAGTATTACTCTATTAGCATTTAGTATAGTTTAGTTGCTATACTAAATATTCATTTAATTGGTTTTGTTTCGATGTAAAAGACTGCAATTTGTTTTAGGGTCCATGTTTCGCCTCTGAGGAGTAAATCAGTTACTACGAGACAGCAGGTTGTCGGAAAGAATGGCAAAACTCATAAGCTTTTACACATTTCCCTTATTATAGACAAACAATTGATTCAGGAAGCTTTTCGTTAAGAGTATAGTTTATAGACTCACCAGTTTGGTATGTAAGCATATGTACTGCATATATTGCCTGGCTTATATGCTCCACTTATGTCTTTTGCTGCCTGTGTCGGAAAATTATCCAGCGGAAATCATCGGTTATATTTGCTGTTGAAAGAAGGCGAGAAGCAACAAATAAATAAATAAATAAATAAATAAACTCCACCTGCTGCTCATACTAAATTCAGACTTCAACTCCGTTCAAGGTGCAACTGAAGAGAAAGCAACACTTTGACAAAAAGCGTTCACCAAGCACGGCAAAGGATGTTGGAAGGAAACGATTAGCACTGTAAGGGTAAATCATGAAATAATAGGACTAAAGAAGGAACTGAGAGCGTATTTTGCGGTGCTAAACTGCAAGAAGACTCGGATAGATGCGACTTTTATCAAGTTGAACTGAGGACAAGCCTAGTAATATTGAAGTAACACGTACTACCAGCAAGGTTAATGTGAAAACAAGGGACATTTCTTCCGCTGTTTCGTTTAGATGTTGTCCCGCATTTTAACCTTCTTTCTGGTGCTTATTGTTTCCCTACTAAAATGCCGTTGTAAGGGTACGAAATCCAAATACCTCTTATTTGTAATGAATGTGTTTGTCTCTATTGGCATACATGTTTTCTTATTTTAAGCTAGCATAATCTGATGAAAGAGAGGTGTTCATAATCGTCCCATAACACCCAACTCTCCCATTTCCATCCTTGATTACGCAGCATTATTTCTTAAATGTCTGTCATAGAAAGCTTCCCATCTAGCTGATGGTCGCGATGCCAGAATGATGAGGAAAGTAACTTTCAGCCAAAAGTAGGCTACTGTTACCACCATTATCTCTCTTCTCATCTTCATGGACCACACCCATCTCTGTCCTAATGCGTGAGATGGTGCTCAGTTTGCTACCATGGTCATTAATAGTTGCATTTGTGGATTTTGACAAAAATTCAATCAAAAGTGATAGCTTGCTACATTTACGAAAGCATCGCTTGTGTGTCTCCTTTCGTACAATGATCCGCTTAAAAACGCCTTCTTAATTGGTTTTTGAAAGGGCGAAAGCGGGTTGACAAGACAACCAGGCGTTAAGACTGGATAACAAAAGTCCGTCTAATCCTCATGTGGGAGCCAGGATCGGTTCTCGCTTTATAAGTTTGCCCTTTCTCTTAATTTTGAAACAAAAACTTAAGGCATACAGAACGTCGGTTTCATTTGATTTGTTACAATTTTTACGTTTCGAAAGATCCTGACAACTGACGGTAGGTGAAGAATAAAAGATGTTGAAGGTCGCCATCTTTAATGGTACGTGAATGGTTTCTGTGCATTTTTTAAATCTTTCTCATCGACTTTTGCTCTCGAGGCTTGTTGTCATCTACGTTTAATAAATTAACTTATTGTACATTTTTTCGCAATACTGGAAAAAGAACTGCTTGAAACAGCAAAATTATCTAGACAATTGCGCTCTGGGAGCCTTGGCTTCGTGGTTCGAGATTCCTGCAGCAAACACTAACAATGCTCTTTTTCTACAATACAAAGCATGCAGCATTGACATAAAAGTGTCTGAACTTCAGACATGCAAAATATGTACAAAACTTGCAAGTTAGTTCTGTTAACAAACACTTATTTTCTCAATAGCATCCATCTGACGATAACACTCTAATTTAACATCAAATTCCTCCTCACTTATTTGTTGTTTTCTCCTCCCACAAATAATAACAGTAACTCAACTATGAACTAGGAGAACATAACAGCGGAATTTCTGAGACGGGTCATATTTTAAAATGAAGATGAATTATAAACATGTAGTTTATCTAATCAAAGACGAGGTAATTGATGTTTACATTCGTACTTCTACCTACTTTACAGGCCTCCACGCATTCTCGGCACGTTAGGGATTAAATCCGCTTCGCTAGTTCACCAAGATGGGCTGCAGTCGTCTCTACTAGGCTTAGAAGGAAGCACGTCTAGTGTCAAGTGACATGAGCAAGGAACGCGACCAGGAAACGGAGGGGACACCTCGCACCTGGACCTAGCGCAGTTCTGTTGTGCTCACCATCCCTAGGAGGGACGGATGAGGTGAAGGAACCGCAGGAGCCTATACGCCGGCCGATAGAGAACCTCGCACCTCGACCCAACGCAGTTCTGTTGTGCTCACCATTCCCAGGAGGGACGGATGAGGTGAAGGAACCGCAGGAGCCTATACGCCGGCCGATAGAGAACCTCGCACCTCGACCCAAACCGGTTCTGTTGTGCTCACCATCCCTAGGAGGGACGGATGAGGTGAAGGAACCGCAGGAGCCTATAGGCCGGCCGATAGAGAACCTCGCACCTCGACCCAACGCAGTTCTGTTGTGCTCACTATTCCCAGGAGGGACGGATGAGGTGAAGGAACCGCAGGAGCCTATACGCCGGCCGATAGAGAACCTCGCACCTCGACCCAAACCGGTTCTGTTGTGCTCACCATCCCTAGGAGGGACGGATGAGGTGAAGGAACCGCAGGAGCCTATAGGCCGGCCGATAGAGAACCTCGCACCTCGACCCAAACCGGTTCTGTTGTGCTCACCATCCCTAGGAGGGACGGATGAGGTGAAGGAACCGCAGGAGCCTATAGGCCGGCCGATAGAGAACCTCGCACCTCGACCCAAACCGGTTCTGTTGTGCTCACCATCCCTAGGAGGGACGGATGAGGTGAAGGAACCACAGGAGCCTATAGGCCGGGCGAAATAGAACCTTGCACCTCGAACCAAACCGGTTCTGTTGTGCTCACCATCCCCAGGAGGGACGGATGAGGTGAAGGAACCGCAGGAGCCTATACGCCGGCCGATAGAGAACCTCGCACCTCGACCCAAACCGGTTCTGTTGTGCTCACCATCCCTAGGAGGGACGGATGAGGTGAAGGAACCGCAGGAGCCTATAGGCCGGGCGAAATAGAACCTTGCACCTCGACCCAAACCGGTTCTGTTGTGCTCACCATCCCTAGGAGGGACGGATGAGGTGAAGGAACCGCAGGAGCCTATAGGCCGGCCGATAGAGAACCTCGCACCTCGACCCAAACCGGTTCTGTTGTGCTCACCATCCCTAGGAGGGACGAATGAGGTGAAGGAACCGCAGAAGGCTATAGGCCGGCCGGCAGAGACTCGCAGAGGTCCCTAACGATTCCAATTTTGATGGCCCAGTCACAACGGCGGGCTGCTCAGAAAACGCTTCCTTCTGGCGCAACCGGGGAGAACTCGATCCACCCGAGGCGACTCAAAGAAGGCTGCCATCTGGCAGGGCCAGAAGAGCTTTCCAACGAGCAAGCATCTGCGCTATCTGTCCGACACCGCTCGTCGTAGAAGAGAAACCACCGCAGCATTCGCCTTACCAACCCGGAAAACCACGGGAAACCCATTTCAGAGTGGTCGGCTCCAGGAATCGAACCCAGGACCTCCCAAATGTGGGCCTCGCACGTTACGGCGGAGCCATTTCGCTCGGTATCAAGCGATATACTATCCATGTCGTTATAACTCCCGTGAGGTCGTGATTTTCCGTGATGCATTTGGATCGGATACTTTTTCCTTAGCAGATACTGTATCTTTCAAAAGAGATTTCTTAAATAATCCCGCTTTGCAAAGGGTTGCCGTGACTTTTGAGGCCAATAGATTCGACTGTTTACATTATTACTTTGTGCAGTTTAAAAACGGAAATTTGGAATGACAACTTTTAGAACTAGTGAAATCATCATCAGCGAAAGATGTAAATATTGCTACAGAAGAAATGTATTGAAGAAACGCTATAAAATACTAGTTATATGGCGAGGAGGAATAAAGGAAATGTATGTGAGCTCACATTGCTAAGGATTCACGCAAAATAAATTGAGTGAATGTAAACGTGGCGAACAAGGTTTCTTTGATGGGACGCAGGGTCGAATTTTTAACTGCTGCGTTTTGCAACCAGAGAGATAAGTTGCAATGCAATGGTTTTTGCTAACCACATAAAAACCCAGAGCAATTCCCATTGCTTGCGCAAATACACT
Source organism: Deroplatys truncata (assembly GCA_030765065.1). Lineage (NCBI taxonomy): Eukaryota > Metazoa > Arthropoda > Insecta > Mantodea > Mantidae > Deroplatys > Deroplatys truncata. The sequence goes on along the minus strand of CM060990.1, from coordinate 12,380,623 downwards.
ATGTGATCAAAAGTATCCGGACACCCCACAAACATACGTTTTTCATCTTAGGTGCATTGTGTTGCCACCTACTGCCTGGTACTTATTATCCGCGACCTCAGTAGTCATTGGACATCGTGAAACAGCATAACGGGACGCTCCGTGGAACTCAGGACTTCGAACGTGGCCAGGTGATTGGGTGTCACTTGTGTCAGAAGTCTGTACGCGAGATTTCCACACTCCTAAACATCCCTAGGTCCACTGTTTCTGATGTGATAGTGAAGTGGAAACGCGAAGGGACATGTACAGCACAAAAGCGTACAGGCCGACCTCGTCTGTTGACTGACAGAGACCGCCGACATTTGAAGAGAGTCGTAAAGAGTAATAGGCAGACATCTATCCAGACCCTCACACAGGAATTCCAAACTGCATCAGGATCCACTCCAAGTATTAGCCGTGAGGTGAGAAACCTTGGATTACATGGTCGAGCGGCTGCTCATAAGCCACACATCACGCAGGAAAATGCCAAACGACGCCTCACTTGCTGTAAGGAGCGTCAACATTACACGATTGAACAGTGGCAAAACGTTGTGTGGAGTGACGAATCACGGTACACAATGTGGCGATCTGATGGCAGGGTGTGGGTATGGCGAATGCCCGGTGAACGTCATCTGCCAGCGTGTGTAGTGCCAACAGTTAAATTCGGAGGTGGTGGTGTATGGTGTGGTCGTGTTTTTCCTGGAGGGGGCTTGCACCCCTTGTTGTTTTGCGTTGCACGATCACAGCGCAGACCTACATTGATATTTAAAGCATCTTCTTGCTTCCCATTGTTGAAGAGCATTTCGGGGATGGCGATTGCATCTTTCAACACGATCGAGCACCTGTTCATACTGCACGGGCTGTGGCGGAGTGGTTACACGACAATAACATCCCTGTAATGGACTGGCCTGCACAGGGTCCTGACTTAAATCCTATAGAACACCTTTGGGGTGTTTTGGAACGCCGACATCGTGCCAGGCCTCACCGACCTACATCGATACCTCTCCTCAGTACCGCACTCCGTGAAGAATGGGCTGCCCTTCCCCAAGAAACCTTCCAGCACCTGATTGAATGTATGCCTGCGAGAGTGAACGCTGTCATCAAGACTAAGGGTGGGCCAACACCATATTGACTTCTAGCATTACCGATGGAGGGCGCCACGAACTTGTACGGCATTTTCAGCCAGGTGTGCGGATACTTTTGATCACGTAGTGTATGAGGTCAAACTAGGGTAGGTTTAGAGGGACACCTCGCGCACGGCGGCTACCACCCCCTGGCTAGAAGCTGGAGCTGCCCAGCGAGGGCGATGAACGACCCGTTCAACCAAGCAGCCCTCTAGTGTTACTTTGAGCAGACATCTGTCCAATACCGCCATACACCACGAAACCTGAGAAGCAAATGGAATGAAAGGGAAATGATGAAAAGGAAATCGTGGTAGATAAGAATGCACCCCAGCATTCGTCTACCGACCAGAAAAAAACACGAAAACCAAGATCAGAGAGGAGCCATCACGCTGGGTAACTAGGATACGTACAATATAAATTATTTCGGAGCTGCCTCTGCTTTAGTTTTAAAGCAGGTTATAGCATGAAACAAGAGAAAACCGTGCCGTACTATTAGACGCAAAAATAAAATATTACACCAGCACACTGCGAGATTTGGTGAAATCTCTTTCTGTTTCGGAAAATACAAAACTCATTGTGTCATATCCGAATAAAATTGGGTGAAGTTACAGATGGTCCGATCCAGTCGTCGGCAATAACTGTCATGATAAATATTTAACAGGCTTCACAAGTAATTTACACTAAGTGTTTACCGAATTTTCAAATGATAGTTGCCATTAAGGCTGTTGTCGCCTTTGAAACTGCCATGACAATTTCAACGCATTTGACTCCAAAACATTAATTATATTTTGACTAAAGAGAATCTTTCATTGTTTCTCTGAATGTTTCAGTGGCCATTTCCGACTACAACAGTAAACTATATTTCTGAAAGCCTAAGTTTGTATCGCCTTTTAATTTTTATTTACGCCCACAAAAATACCACTTTATTGCCGATTTTCAAAATATTACTTAGCATTTAGGTACGTTGCACGGAGAGAGAGAGAGAGAGAGAAAGAGAGAGAGAGAGAGAATCTCCACAGCTAACTCAATAACGCGACCGGAGCTGTGGGTGTTGCCAGAAGATCAAAAATATTCACTTTTAAACTGAAGCACTTATTACCATCAGAATATTGGTACCTTCTTATGCATTTTAAGTAATATGTCTTCAGCTGCTGAAAAATATGCAACTTTAAGGTAACGAAGTTGTGCAAATGTTTACCTTTTTATGGTTTTAAAACCTTTAACACTCGCTTCAGTGTACAGGCCTTCTAATAAATGCTAAATCCATCACCATCAAGAATAACCAGAATGTCTAATGTGATAAGTGTTTTTGAATACAGATTTGTGTATCAGTCGAGACCAAAATTGAATGCTTTATTAATGGTGAAATAGCAAATAATTAATTTCTTAACCGAATACAAATACTAATTTGTTTATAAAATGCCGTAACCATATTTTATATATATACATATATAAAGAGGTATGTACTTATGTAAATCACCTTAAAATAATTCTAATAAAACGGAAAATATTTATTTTCCACGGGAATACTAAATGGGCTGCATAATTCCAAAAACAGACATCCGACGCTTTAAAAACACAGTTTCGCCTATTTCATATATCTTTGTTATACACGGATTTAATGAACGGAGTCAAACAACGTTTAAAAATCATGTTCAAGAGACACTCTAGTCCATTTTAGATCAAAGTGATAAGATTTTTATGTATTGATTTTTCTGATGAACTGTTTGTTTGGTCCTCAGAGTACTTCAACGTATAATATATTTCAAGGCAACAAAAATGTAATATTAGGCACAATTTTCTGTAGTTATATTCGTTTTTTCCAGTAGAAAATTTCTATGGATTTACTCGTATAAAAGCCAAAATCCGCTAAAATAAACCCTGAGCTTACTTGGAAGAAATCATGAATTCAATATCTGTTAATTTTAAGATTTCTGCTCCATGTGATGGGTAACATTTAAATGTTAACTGAAATCTATAGAAAAATGTATTAACTTTAATTGTATGTAAAGTTCTTAAGTTCGTCGGAACAAATCATCTTTCAAATATTCCTAATTGATTATTTCCATACCTGGAACCTTGTAGTTGCAAAAACTTAAAAGAGTCGACTAATTTGTATTTGAGGTAAAAAAACCCAGAAACTTGGGATAAAATTTTATCTTCAAGGGGGTTTATTTTCCTTCTGTAAAATTGTAAAGAATACCGTTACGAGCTTTGCTATTTAGTCCATTTTGTGATCATTACGTCATCAGAATGATGAATTTGGCAGCTTTGTGAAATACTCTGAAATACAGTGCTCAACTTGACGCTTCTCCTGTATACTGCAATGAATTGGTTCTGATCTGATTGAAGTAAAAGAGCATTGTTTCACCTTAGTCCTTGAAGACAGCCCTCATAAACTTCTAAAGCTATCCTTTCCTGACGTTTCACATGAAAATATTACCGCTTCACGGTTCTTTATCAACACAAAGGCTCAAATAAGAAATAAAATGCTAATAAACTTTAAAGTAAGTTTCCTGGAAACTTCATAGGAAATAAGACCTTTATCAACGGAGTCAATACGTATCATAAAACGTGTGAAGAAATCTTTGTAAATACAGTGTGTCCATGGTTTTGTATTTGGGACTTTACACAACTAACGCGCCATTATATCTGCCAGAGTTCCCCCGGGCTCAAGGTTTCCAAAAAATTCCGGGTACTTCCGACAGAAAAGCGCTTATTTCATACAGTCCCTTCTTATTGCCCGAAAACTGTTTTAATGATTCAAGTTATGCCTCATTTTATAGGAAAATAACTCCAAGCGGAAGCCGGAGGTCTGAAGAGGAGCTCTTTCGAGCTAATTTTGTTGTTATTTCAAATTAGCTGTGTATGTATGTGTATATAGGTGTGTATGTAAGTGTGTATATAAGTGTGTATGTGTGTATGTATCTATGTAAGTGTGTATGTATGTGTATGTAGGTGTGTAAGTGTGTAAGTGTGTATGTATGTGTATGTATCTATTGAAGTGTGTAAGTGTGTATGTAGGTGTGTATGTTTGTATGTATGTGTGTATGTAAGTGTGTATGTAGGTGTGTATGTTTGTATGTATGTATGTGTGTATGTAGGTGTGTATGTTTGTATGTAGGTGTGTATGTTTGTATGTATGTATGTGTGTATGTAAGTGTGTAAGTGTGTATGTAGGTGTGTATGTTTGTATGTATGTATGTGTGTATGTAGGTGTGTATGTATGTGTGTATATAAGTGTGTATGTGTGTATGTATCTATGTAAGTGTGCATGTATGTGTATGTAGGTGTGTATGTATGTATGTATGTAAGTGTGTATATATGTATGTATGTAAGTGTGTAAGTGTGTATGTAAGTGTGTATGTAGGTGTGTATGTTTGTATGTATGTAAGTGTGTATGTATGTATGTAAGTGTGTAAGTGTGTATGTAAGTGTGTATGTAAGTGTGTATGTATGTATGTATGTAAGTGTGTAAGTGTGTATGTAAGTGTGTATGTAGGTGTGTATGTTTGTATGTATGTAAGTGTGTAAGTGTGTATGTAGGTGTGTATGTAGGTGTGTATGTTTGTATGTATGTGTGTATGTATCTATGTATGTGTGTATGTAAGTGTTTATGTGTGTAGGTATGTAGGTATGTAAGTGTGTATGTGTGTAGGTATGTGTATGTGTGAGAGAGAGAGTTAGGTAGTAATTCTCACAGGAAGTGGGGCTTTGTGACTTCAATAGGAAAACTAAACCTACTATTGCGTTAGACTATATGTGTTATGAGAGGAAGAGTTATTCATCATGTCTCTTTCTCCTAATCCAGAGAACTCAGGTTCGAATGTCGATTGAGGTGGTTTTCCCTTACACTGAGGAAGCATGTGTGGGGGTAGCTCTCGGTTTTGTGATTTAAGTGTTAGTTAAAGCAATTCTGTTGATCATTTATGCAGACCTGAGGTTTTAGGCACTTTTTCAGCACCTGCAACTTGATGTTTGGAGCTTAGGTACTGCAGCAAATGTTCCAATACGTTTATGATAAATATTCTGAAATTATAACGCAATCTGAGCATCTGTCTGAAGTATAAGATGATGTTTTGATTCTTAGAAGCGATTAGTTGCTGTTCTCATCTCTTAGAAGCATTATCACAGAAACATCAATATTAAACTATAAACACATTAAAGCCGTTTATTTAAGTTGGAAACATGCCTTCTCCCAAAATGGGTCAAATTCCTAAAAAGTTTCAGAATTGTTAGAATGTTCTGAGATGTTTGCGGAACAAAAATGTGAAAGACAAATAAAAAAAATTAAAACTTTAAAACGCCTACTGTTGTATAACTCCGTGACGTAGGTACGGTAAACCCAGACGCAACAATGGCTTATTATCATATCCTGTAAATTTAACTTTGTTCTACTTCTGTCCAAAGTTCTATTCAGTTGAGGGGTTTGTCCCTGATACAGCTTGTTCTAAAATTGAAGATTTCGACGACACAAAACCAACTGGAAAATTGCATTTGTGTAGAAATGATTTATCTTAGTAAATATTTCATACTTGAGGACTAAGGCTGGCTCACAGCAACCAGAACGAGAACCACAAAGCGTGTATTGTAATGTCAGTGTTCACACTTAACGGGAAGCTTCCCCGAGTCCCGGGAGACAAGACTTGGCCAAGTTTTAACTTTGACGTTCTCGTTCCCGGGCACCATATTACTCTTCACTGTAGGAATTATTCAAGGCGGCCGTAACATGAAACGACCGCTGGAGCTCTCTCTAGTCGCAAGCTGGGAAAATGAAACTGAAAGAAACTGTCCTAGCCTCGCCAACAGATCCATTGTGCTGACATGAAACGGCCGCTAGAGCTCTCTCTAGTCGCAAGCTGGGAAAATGAAACTGGAACAAATTGTCCTGATCTCAGATCCTGACACCAGCAGGTCCATTGTGCTGACATGAAACGGCCGCTAGAGCTCTCTCTAGTCGCAAGCTGGGAAAATGAAACTGGAACAAATTGTCCTGATCTCAGATCCTGACACCAGCAGGTCCATTGTGCTGACATGAAACGGCCGCTAGAGCTCTCTCTAGTCGCAAGCTGGGAAAATGAAACTGAAAGAAACTGTCCTAGCCTCGCCAACAGATCCATTGTGCTGACATGAAACGGCCGCTAGAGCTCTCTCTAGTCGCAAGCTGGGAAAATGAAACTGGAACAAACTGTCCTGATCTCAGATCCTGACACCAGCAGGTCCATTGTGCTGACATGAAAGGACCCCTAGTTCTCTCCAGATGCAAGCTGCGAAAATGAAACTGGGATAAACTGTCCTGATCTCAGATCCTGACACCCCCAGATCCATTCAATGTTGGTTCTGCTATAGAAAGTGTCATCTGTAGTTTGTTTAGTTGCAACTCAAAACTGGCTATTGTCTCAAAAACTATAAAGATCAGCTAAAACCGGTAGAAATTGACAAAGAACAACAAACAACTTTTATGCAGGCGGTTTAATAAAGGAGCGAAGCTTAGTACGACTAGAGGAACGGGAAATGTAATGGATCTGCATTTAGGAAATGTTTACTCTATTGAATTTTCAGTTGGCTAGCCCTCATTATGTTGGCTGAATTGGAAGCACGTGAAAAAGATATCATTGGTGAGTTAGAGTGCGCAAAATCGACTTTCATCTTTGTTATCGATATGGTTCTCTTTCCTTTTCGTATTCCATTCTCGGGTTATTATAAACCAACCTCTAGAAAGATAGCCGTACTGTTGAATCTTTCAGAATTTCTCTTCTGTGGAGGAATAAAACAAAAACAAAAACAAAAAATCAAATCAGGGGATTCAACATTAATCCTCGAACAAACTCCTTAATTCGAATTGTGGAATTGCAGTCCCAAAGAATGCTTCTGGGAGAGACAATTGGAGAATCAAACCTGGAAATAAGACGACCAACTGCTCTTCCAATAATGAGCTACGATGTCATTGCCCTGAGTTCGATGGTGTGGAATTTACTCAACATAATCACTTCAATTTGTGCACATTCTGCACGTCTCACTATATTCTGCTGGCATTAGTATAGAACGGAAAGGAATGCCCAGCCTGCAACATATAGCTGAGTTGTTATTCGTGCAGTAAAGGTTATTGCCCAGTGAAGGTGTGAGTGTGCTCATGTTCCCTCTTTCTTTAGGTTAAATCAGTGTGACGGTAGGTTTCTACGGCCGATGTTAAGCTAGACATCAAATGTTTCTCTTGGTGTGAAACATTTTCAATAAGAACAAACATAAAACGTAATTATTTTGTTCATTCCTTAAAGAAAAGTTATTACATTATAATTTACTATTTACATTATTGCTTTATCTCATCGGTTAGGTTAAAGTGAGACCAAACATTCAGGATCTAATGTGTCAGGGTTGAGACTAAACATGCTCGGTGACTGCTCTTCTGCCTATTATCCTGAACCAGTAACGAGAATACGCAAGGGAACAAGTAGCAAAGGGGTGCGATTCACCCCCCCCCCCAAGAAACTAGCTTATTTGCGCGTACTGGAGTTATTTCCAGCAATTCCAAAGTATGATATAAAACATTGAACTCGTTTGGTAAAGAAGATATTGCTATGTATACCCTTCAAAACGTATAATTTATTTTTGCACGAGTCGCGTGTTGTTAGATGTGAGTGTATTTATTTTTCGAATATGTGAAACATTTAGAAAATCGCTGTAATAACATCATTCCATACTAAAAATATTGAGTGTGCGCTATTAAACAAAATGTTTGTACATTTTTTCAACTTGGCAGAAACACTTTCACAAATTGTCGACATTTTAGTGTTGAAGGGCTCCAGTAAGTCACGCTGTACAGTTTATGAACACGGATCCACGCGAGACAGCCCTGTGGCATTGGCACTGCAAGTGGGGGAAGCGATGTCACTTCGAAACAGGTCACGGTCCGACACTATCAGCGCTTCACTTATCTGAACGGTAATGGCCTAAATAAGAGCTCGTGCTCAAGGCTGCGGCTTTCGGTTATCGGGGGATATGCGTACAAGGGTGCCACCAAGGGTGTCCCTGTATCTTTGAGCAGTCTGCCAGATTGTTGTTGCAATGTCCTCTGCCGCTTACGCATAATGACCGAGTTCCCGAATAGCTTTTGTATTTTCTGAGACATTCAAAATGGGATTTGACATCAAAATTGCCTAGAGTCGGATGGGCTTATTGTAAACAAAGTATTTTCGAGAATACTCCTGGCAGTCCAATACACAGGCTTAGTATCATCTCAAAAGATTTATTATGCTTACAAACTCGTCAGAATTTCCCTAAAATATGGCATGTAACACGAATCAGATCTTACTTCTGGGGAAAAAGAGTCGCAAGAAGCTGTTACAGCAAAAGTGGAAGATGACGTCTTTGTTGTGCCAACAGTCCTCAGATTGAAGCTCCAATGCGACGTTTAAAACACATAACATGCAGTTGTAAAGCAGTTATATTCTTATATTAGTATTTCATACAAAGCGATAAATGGGGCATACCTCATTAGCATTCTATAGCCCTAAGCACTCCTATTTCCTAAGTTTATGCACTGTGTAGAATTTCTGTGCAGACAAAAACTGCTAGTGGGTATTCCGGAGCACTGTGAGAAGATTCGGTAAGGAACGCCAAACCTTGAGCTTGTAGAAACATCGTGATCGACACAGAATGAGGCTGTTGTTCTCAAATCATACACATGGGTCATAGTTCAGTGTGCCCCCTTTCAAATGTATTGAACTACCTAACATTCGGCTTTAGATTAACATGCTGTGATTTCCTCTAAGCTATTGATAATATTTCACTAAACTTTCCTTGTTTAATAATTTGAGCACTTCCATAATAACTTTGCACTGAAACCGACAGTTTCTGTATGTGTGGCACGGGAAAGAAATGTCTTGTTACTCATTTTCGACATATATTTAGATGGTTTTAGTGACAGCAGTTCTCGGAATAATCTTCCATAGGCCACGATTCAGCAGAAAAACGAGTTGTTCATGTTTAGTTGTGAGAAAGTGTTAAGGTACGTTAAAAACAATTATTCACCCTAGAAAGTACAAAATGAAACGAAATGTTCGTTGTAATGTTGGTCTTGGAAATTTGGAAAGTATAAAATTGACACGCTACATTCAAAGTACTCCATCTAATACGTTGCTTATATTAATCTTTTATGAAGCTATTTGGGAGGAAGAAACTCTAATTACAAAAATAAGAGTCTTTGGAAGAATTTTTCTTGCTCATATGTATTTAATATAAGGCATAGGTATTAAATTATACATTTCTTATAAAATTTATTTCAAACTAGAAGGTTACGGCATTATAAAGATGTACAAATTATCATTTTGAAATAAAATCAATATTTTTAGAAATAGTTTGAAATGTTTGCTTTCATTTCAAAGGAAAATTTAATGCAATTGTTGTAGTTATTTAGACAACTGGCTAAGAAAACAAAGATTTGATGTGTCAATTGGAAACACGACCCAAAGAGTGTTCTAATCTATGCTAGTTACTAAAGCGTTACACGTTATTTACAATATTGCAACTGCGCTTCGTCTGTTTAACGAAATGTAATAGCAGGTAATTATTTGAAGTAATTTCGTGTTATTTATTCACAATTTTCCTTTGTTAACAAAATGTGCTTTATTTCCCTGGAGAGCATATATACATTTTAAAGGAAGCCCTGCATCGTTCATCAGATTTGGAAATAGGATTGGGTGCTAAAAAACTGCACTAATATTTTCAACAGGATGGCCACAAAGTCCCGTTACCTTATGTAAATTGTAGTAAAGTTACAGTTTGTGTCTGTTTCAGATAGGGTGATGCAAATAATGGCTGATATGTCCCATTACACTAGCGAACAATCTGTTATAGTGAGTTGTTAGGGGTATATACGTAGAAATGTAAACTTGGAGTGGTGCTTACTGATTTTCTGAAGCGGGTTTAAAGGGATCCTCCTCCAAAAAAAACACAAACTAAGTGTAATGGTAAGAAAAGAAGTGGCAGACCTTCCACCAGACTCATGGAGGAGCCCGTGAAGAGGCGCTAAAGGATCTGCGGAACTGGGCATTATACAGTCAACAATGCAGAAACATTTGACACAATACACCCGTTCAAGAATTATCGGATTCTGACGCTGCTTCTGGGGTTCGAGACAATACCAAAGTGTGTCCAAATATTGGAGTTCCTGAACAAGGAATGTGGCCTTAATCCCCTGCTAATGATGATTTGGGCCACCTTTGTTTGGGTCGTTGTTAATCAAGATCGGTACCTGAACTGTAGAAGAGCTTGTTTGTTTCTCTTTTGAACGGGACATGCTAGTTTTAGCAGGTTGATGTCAGCACGAAGTCCAGACATCATCACGTTCATAAAGGGTATGGCCATTATGGTACCACTGAAAGATGCTGTGAAGCGGGATTTCACACGTGGTACGCCAGCATTGCACAGGATCCGGCGGTCTACTATTTTTGCAGTAAGATAATGGTTTGTATCGCACAAGATTGTTAGAAATTCATCCTAAGTTCTCAGTAAAAGCTGCTGCTCATTTCGTCTGCCTATGAAAGGGGCAAGGGACTTTGTGGCCACCTGATAATAAAAGAATTCGTTGAAGATTAACACCGATACTATAATTAATATAGCTTTCCATTCTTGTCCGATTCACTTTGAACATCTTGAGAATTTGAGAAAGAAGCAATATCATTTATTATCTTGATATCCACGTACAACTGTTGTATTTTATTATTTTTAAGCTCATGTACTGCGCGCAACACGCACACTAATCTCTTCTTCCGCTACGAATTTTGATGGGAAAGGACATTTTCTGTAAACATTAGGTAAGTTCTGGAGGCTGAAATAATAAACTTTATTCAGCACTTCAAATTGTTTTGTTGTCGGACTTGTAAAAAGGGAGCGTTTTAGGAAACTACAACAAGAACAACAACTACTACTACTACCGCGGTAACGCGTGAGGCTCGCATTCGGGAGGTCCTGGGTTCGATGGACCGGCTAATCTGACCATAGAGTTTTTCGTGGTTTTTCTGAGTCGATAGGCGAATACTGGGGTGGTTCATCTTCCACCACGAATTTTCTGCCCATCCTTTCCAATCATCTGTTTCAGGGTTGTAGGACCACACGACGGCGTTGGTTGTGTTGCGGCTGGGCGGTGGATATGCGCTTTGGAAAGGTTTCTCCCTGGCGTTGGCTGGAGTGCTAACTGACCCGCTTTCCGGGGGCATCCATGGGCCTTAGAGGCACCTGGGGCTTGTGGGCAGGGCTGACCGGCGTCCGGATCCATTTTATCTGGAACCGTTAGGGAACCCGTCCACGCTTGCCCGGATCTGGTCGCCCTTAGGGTCTCCTCTTCATCCCTCCCTCCCAGGGGTCACATTAGAAGCAAAAAGGGACACTCAGTCCTACTTGCGGTGCTCTGCCCTAGTTTCGGGGGCCCCTCCTTGACCTGTACTACTACTACTACTACTACTACTACTACTACTACTACTACTACTACTACTACTACTACTACTACTACTACTACTACTACTACTACTACCACCAGTAATAATAAACAATGTATACTAATCAATAGAATAACAATAATATATAATAATTAATCTAACAACAGTATCTACAGAAAATACACTGCTTTAAGCTACGAGTAGTGTAACCTAGTTGTATACGCAATCTTCTACTTGCTTCTAGCTCTGCTTTAATTAGAGCACACAAGATAGACTAACCAGTGGCACGCCGACGGTTAGCGCAGTTAGTTTTATTAGCTGTGTTTCTCCATTGTACTCTTTAGCGAAACCCTACATATGTTCCCAAGATTTGAAATATAATTACCGTGAACTTAACGTATTTGTTATGCAGTTTTCAGAAGCTATATGTGGTAGCGGTTTAAAGTAATGTATTTGGTGCGAGTAAACAAAACGTGATACCTATATTAATTTTGCCAGTTTTTAATCTTTTCGCCAAAATAAAATCTTGTAAACTTATTCGCATTTTGACTCATAAATACTTTCATTTAAAGAAATTTATGGTGAACGGATAGAAAAATCTGAAATATTTATGATAACCTGATTTATATAGCCAAACTATGAAATAGCTGTTTGTAAAAGACCACTGCCTCTTTATGGTTTCTCGACATAAATACATATTTATTTTAGGACTGGAGAAAAAGAAAAGTAATCAACGAGAGCAATTACTGGAAATGAGCAACGTAAGCTGTCTCCTGTTTATTAAGCAGAGACCTTAAGCAATATTGTTTGTCTTCGTGGCAGGCGAGTATAAAATTCCCCAGCGAGACATCTGCTTTGAGGTTAATGACTTCATTCGAGAGAAAGCTGGAAGAAAACGTCTTTTGAACTTTGAGATTCAGTCCAGGTGTTAGTCAGATATGAACCCGAGTTACTTACCCTGGGGTGCCGGATACAGCAAAGGACCTCCACCTCCTTCAGGATGCATTTTCAGATCTTCCCGCCTCCCCTTCTGCAGGAATATCCCGTGCTGCGACGTCCTGACGGCTTCCAACTACACTTGTCAGCGCAAACAAACTATCTAAACTATCACTATTCAGTCAGTTTTGGTCACCACTAAACACTGAGCGAGTCCTTGAAGATCCCTGTCCTACCTCACCGCGAATCCTGCCGTGTTCCAGAAAACATACACACTTCCCAAACCGTCAGCTGTGTTGTGCCATAGCCGCAATGGTCGAAACTTTCAATCCAAGACAATGACCCACTTCTGTCAAGGATGCAAAAGAAGGGGAGGTGGGGAAGGGAGGGGCGGAACTAGGCTATGTAACCGCGCGTTTGAAGTTTCGAGCTCCTTATGGGGTTGATATTGGGTCACAGGCATCATCGACGCGGAAATAACGCTAATTTCGTTTTCCTAGCCGAGAAGGGAAAGAAAGCAATACCACGACAAGGCAGTAAGAGTGCTGTGACACTTGTGATCAAAAACAAAAACAACACGCTGGGCGTTACGTTACTCGCTAAATTCTGGTTTAGAGTTCTTTGCGTTTGTATTACGCATTCTAATGTACCGTTGTTTTCCCTTTCGTGCTTGGTATTGGATTTGTTTCGCGCGCACGCACAAAATTCGGACCACGCCATGAAACGCTAGAGTGAAACGCCATATCGATCGAAATTGCTAAGGACATCAGCCGACATTCATGGAGCCGCCAGAAGTTTAAAGAGGAGTATGACTTCTCAAGCTAGCTTCCCGGCAAAGGAATGTTGGAATTTGCGCTACTCAAGAGATGAGGCAGTTTTCGTATCATATCCCTGGTCTTCTGCCCTGGGACTTTACAACTTTCTATTTAATTAGATCCTGATAGAGAAAGCTTTTTGCATTAGCTGCTCTTGGTTTCTTTGTTACCGTAACGGGGTGGGTGAAGAAAAATAAAAAATATGGAGATGAGGCGAATTCCATGCTGCGATCCTCTGATACCAATTATAAATAAGATAAGGACCGTCAATTGTTCAAATATTACAAATTAGATATAATAATAATAATTGTGTTGAAGCTGACGCAACTTTTATGTTTTACCAATTCCGGTAGGGTGAATGTTTACTTTGGAAACCTATCAGGATTCAGAAACACAAAGCATGTAGCAATAACGAATAATAACCCCAGTGTCTAAGTGCTATCCAAATCGATCAGCATGATACTTACTGGTAATCCAGGTTTATAAATGAGTACTGCAGCGAGGGGGTACTTTGAAAATAAAAGCCCCAGAATCCCATAGAAAAAAAGTTACACAAATGAATGAAAACGTGACTGAAAAAACCGCACAGATTGTGTTTAACAAGTAGCAAAGACATGAAAGTTCGTCAGCGAGTTATTCCTATTATTCTGATACGATAAGCACCCCTTCAGCCCTTTCCCTCAAAGCATTACGTACCAAAAATTGACTACTGCTACCAGAGTTTGTATAATTTGTCTAAAAATATGTCACCGGCGTTGCCAAATGGCGGGTAATTAGACATAGTACGGGTGTTTTGGAAGGTAACACGAGAGCGTAATGTTTTCGATTATTCGCTGAAGTCATGCTAATTAACCAGCAAAGCTAACTTGCACCATTATGAGGATTAAAATATATTGAAGCTTGAGGCCGTTCAGAATCTGAATTGCTGGTTGTGGAGATACCATCTGATCCTAACACATCAACATGTCCAATAATACAGGACCACGCAATTCGGCTAGGTTGGAGCATTACGGCACTGCCGTCAGTGGATGATCTAATCCGCCTGTGTTACCTGTGGCACGAAGAGATTACAAAGGGCGACCAAACGCAACGGGGTCCCTAAAGTTTCCAGCATCCTGACAGAACGCCCCATCCTCACGGACAGGCTCCGGCTCAAGATTCCGATGTCAGAGTACAAATTGTTTTCCTTCAAGCAATACACCTCCATTCCCCATCCCTGAGACAGATTAAGATGAAGAAGAGTAGAAATGAAAGGGATTGAGTGACAGGAAAACACGTGTTAAGTAAGAATCCACAACCACGTAAGAACTCGAGGTAAGGACGGTAGAACCCGAGATCACAAACGTTAACGTCTGGGTGTCATATTTGTATAAGCCACCTTAAGTTTCAGCCTCCAACAGTTGAATATTACTTTGTACCCTTATAGCATTTCCGCGAGAGCAAAATCAATCTCACTGTACTTAAATTTTTTTATTTTTCCTAAGTGTACGAATATATATTTAATTAATATAGAATGCAATTATTCAATTAGTGTAAACATTTACGTCCAACCCTGCTGGACCCCGTGGCGATGGTCACTTGGGGGTTGAGTTTTAGTGCTCCAGCATGCTGGGGACTGCGAGTTCGAGTCCCACCTTGGGCATGCGTGTTCGTGTCCCTGTCAGTGCGTGTCTCCGAAAAATATTTAAATAACCTTAATAAACCTTTCTAAGTGTTAGCTGTCCAGGATCAAAAAGAGTACACAAGTATCTCTCTGGTGAGATGAGGTCATTAATTTTTCCTGAGCTTTCTAAGTTTATTGGAACACAGAATTTCATCAATAGCTATTTCTTAGGTTACTTTGGTGGAAGATAACTTGTAGTATAGATATGGGCTTGAAGCCAGAGGCAGTGAGCAGTCTTTGATGCCCTGGAGCCCACCTCAAGCTAATCTGAGTCTAATCTTAAGCGTCTCCGGAGTGAAAAAAGTATCAGTTGTATAACTGTGTATTGTTTAAAATCTTGTAAGTCGAGTAGGGAAAACAATGTAAATGCGTGAGAAAAGACGAAAAATATCTGGTGCTTTAATAGGTTTCTTAAGGAATTTCAAGAAACATTTTGCGAATTGTTCAAAACAGCAGTAATAATTGCAAATGTTTCTAAATTGGCTGATGATCGTCTGAATGATCTTGCTGTTATTGTGGTAGAGAGATCAACATTCAAAGTAATAGATGCAGAGGCTATTGTAGAATACTTTACCTGGGAAATAAAATGGCTGATGATTGTCCCGACGATCTTGCTGTTATTGCAGTGAAAGGGTCAGCATTCAAATCCATAGATGCAGACGGTATTATAGATGACTTTACCTGAGTTATTGGCTGATGGTCGTCTCGAAGATCTTGCTGTTATTGCAATAAAAAGGTCAACATTCGATCCATAGATGTTGAGGGTATCGTAGATGGCTTTACCTGAGTTAATGGCTGTTGATCGTCTCGACGATCTTGCTGTTATTGCATTCATAGATGTTCAGGGCTTCACAAACGATTTGGACTCCTCCCACAACATCAGTGGATTAAATATCACTGAGGTTTTGTTTTAAATTTTCTCGAATTGCATCAATGTTGTACTGTTGGATCAAAAGTTACATAGAATATGGCGTACTCTACGGCAAATCACTCTGCGGTATGGTACACTGAGGGACGTATCATACATTTTATTCAAAGCCTTCAGGACCGTCAAAACAGATATTAACTTCCCCAATACTGACATGGTCTCTAGATTGTGGGGCACAAAATGACTGAAGTTAGTATGTTTGTGCGAAAAGTAATATAATAGAAGGTTGCGGAGTCACCGCTGCCTATACCACCGTACCACAGCTTATTATGAATTTACTTTTAAATGAAAACCAAAAGGTTTACCAACGAGCTTTGACCATTCTGCCTATAGCACGCCTCTCCTCGCGTGATGTTGAGAATGCATGTAAGACTGTTGTCATACACAAACGGTCATGTGTGTCTTAATGGCAACGTTGGTGTGTACAGCATGCGTGGTAAAAGGTTTGGACCTGGCATGTTGGGGTATGTGGTCTTCACAGGCGCAGGAATCTGGAGCCGTTGAGCTCCCCAAAAAGCTTTGTCAGGAGGCTAACTCCAACATTATTCAAGTTGTGTTTAAGCACACTTTTCATGTTAATTCCATTATTAGAGTAGTTTTCCATTCACTGCTTTATTACATCATTCGGTCTTTGAACCTCTTCGTTGCTTCTGATTCTCAGCTTAAGTGTAACTGAATTTGTTATTGAGGACCATTCAGTTGAATCGCCAAGTAGCAACATTGTATTGTTAAAAGATAAACACTTCCATTTATTTACATCTGCACATTTGCTAGCAGTAAGCGAAATGAGTATCCAGTTTCAATAATGCACTTTCACAGTGAGGTAAACAAAATATCTTGGATGTAATGCAGTTATGTTAACAGTCAAAAACAATTATTTATTACTATACTAGAAGTGGCAATTCTAAAATGTATATAGAGAAAGCGAAATTTGCTTAAATTGATTTTAAAAATCCAATTATCTGAAATAACAAATACGTTAAATAGCTTAATTAATGACAGTTTCAACTACTGAGGACCCATGTTAGAGTTTTTTCTCATGAAATACTGAGAGAAGACATTTGGGATTTTAAAAACGCTTTAAACATTTTATCTCATGCCTCTGAATCACAAAGATCGAGCTGTTGCCAGTATTGCAGTTTTCGCTTTATCTTTCAAAAGAAAATGAATTGAAAATTAGCCCAAAATGTTAATAGAAACAGCTTAACATTTTAAAATAGATTACACTCAAAAGAGAATTCCAGTTTAGGGTATTTAAAAGACCAACTTAGACAATAAGGAAAGTTTTAGCTTTGTAGGGGAAAATGCACACATCCTTTGCATATATATATAGTTAAGAGATTCATTTGAAAGTTAATTCACTTTAATGATTTTCCCTTGCCTACTCTGTGCCTGCAGCTTTGAGACAAGAATGAATTAAAATGTGCTGAACAAAACTTTAAGGAGTGGTTCATTTCATTTTATTGCCTTACTGAAAAGCTAAAATCCTCAAGCGTCCATTAAATAGTATATTTTGGATCAAGAAAGATACATTTGTTTTCGTAAAGAAATGTCACATTTGGTTATTTTAAGATTTTTTTCTTAAATGCACATGAAGCATTGTAATTTTTTAAAAACTAGTATCGCATTCGTTTGACATATAAAATAAGATCAGCCCATATCTGTCAAACGTTAATTTTAAACTAAAATAGCTTGGATGGCAATTTTCAGGACAACGTTACAAACGGCATTATTAATGTAATTTCCAACTCTAAATTGTGACAAAACAACAGGGTATGGATTACAGTACACTTTAGTTACACCATTTGTTTCCTTTAGTTGTATAATCTGAACTTGGACATCGTCCTATATACGTAAACATTCTATTTAAATACTGTTGGGCATGGATACGTGCACCGTCCCTTCTACAGGTTCTAGTCATTCGCGGCAATTTCTCGAACATTTTGCATAGTTAAGTGAAGTGGACGAGCTTGTAACATGGGATTCGGGACTTCAAACGGGGCAAATCAGAAATCCTGCCAGAAAGAGAACCACAAAACATTTATTGAATGATGCAAAGCAAAAACTGTGACTGAAGTCAGCATGTGATATTTGAAGTTGTCTTGTTACTTCTTCGTATCAGATGACCGCATTCGCGATCAACTTACACGATTGAAAATCCTGAGGTTCCAGCAACGAGATCAATTTGCCTAGCTAAGTTACCCTGAAACAGTGGTTACAAGCTCGCTCTTGACATCAGTGTCAGTATTTATACATTTGACCTTAATAATAAACGTATTTTAGAAACGATACACTCCATTTGCTGCTGAAAGATGGGGTAAACAACGGAGGGGAACATCTCGCGCATTGGGCGATCTATTGCGGCTGATACCCTTCAGGTGGCCAAGGTGTTCGACGGGTTGCGGCTGGACGGTGGCTTCTTCGAGTGGGCAGGACCGGGTGGCGTCGTAGGCGTTCTATCTGGAAATGTTAGGAACCCCTTCCATGCTTGCACCGGTCGTCATCCCGATCTGGTCGCCCTTCGGGTCTCTCCCTTCCAGGGGTGTCCTTGAAAGCAAAAACGGCTGTTTCGGAGGCCCCTCCGTGACATGCACCTCTACCTTTACCACCAGGAGGCTACAGATACATGCAGAAGTT
This sequence comes from Deroplatys truncata, assembly GCA_030765065.1. NCBI lineage: Eukaryota > Metazoa > Arthropoda > Insecta > Mantodea > Mantidae > Deroplatys > Deroplatys truncata. The sequence continues at coordinate 12,362,066 of CM060990.1, read as the reverse complement.
CCCGTCAACCAAGCAGCTCTCTAGTATCCACGGGGAATACCATTTCCTGTGAGCAAACATCCGCACCGCCTTGCAAGGAAGTCGCAGTAGATGAGAAACCGCCCCAGCATTCGACTACCGAACAGTGAAAACTAGGAAAAGCCGAAGGTCAGAGTGGGTGGTCGACGGGAATCGAACCCGGAACCTCACACGTTACCTCGTAATCGTCTCACTCGGTTGTCGAAAGATACACAGCAATAATAATGCTGTTGACATGTTGATCTCCGTCACATTCACCTAATGGCGAACCTTTGCAACGTAAAGTCATGTATTTCTACTTTTAAGTCAAATGCAACTAAATGAAACTTTACCAAGACGAACTGGGTTCAAGGACAGGCACTTAAAGTTTATGACACAGTCAAAAGCACTGCTGGAGTTTAAGAACGCATTGGTATAAATCAGTTAGAGCATATACTATAACGTGTTAATATTTCAATATTGTATCTTAACTGCTTACTTAAAGCATAATGCATTAATAATTAAAAGCTGTTAATGAAATATAAAAAAGCTAGAAATCGCCAGATGGAACATTTGGAACGTAGTCACATGCACCGTATTATACATTGTTTTCTAGGAAGAGCATAAGTTTGTTCGTTTATAGTCTGGACTTATTGTGATTATGATGCAGTTCTCTGGAACTTACCTTTGTCTTAGGAGTTGTGTCGTTTTATGGCCCAGCCCGGATCGCTTGTATGCGTGCTCTGCGCGTTGTCTACCACACCGGGGGGGTTTCCATTCTAAAACTCCCGCGTTACGTACGCTTGAATAATAACCTTGTTATTAGTGGTGTCCATCTGCACAGACATTCCTGGCATTTCTTGTCGTCACGACGTTGTAATTCGCGAACAATAACCACTCTGTAGCTGCATGAACATAAGCTTTCGAAACACCCATTTGCTGTGGAATAGGTCTTAGAGACTTCCTCGGAGAGCGTTCGAATGATGCACAAATTACGTCATTTTTTTCCTCCGTTAGAACTTGTACTTTCGCTTCTTAGGTTTAGCGATCCCATTGTCCAAAACTTATTAGCCAGACATCCGACAGTATCTCTATTTGAAAAAGAATACAGGAAATGTCTGCTGAAATTGTCCGCACACCTTGTTGCATGATTCGGAGTTTACGTATTATGCTACATAAACATTCTTTGTTCAAGCGTGAATTTTTCGGTAGGCATTTCAGTAGACCAATAACAAGTCAATAACAGCAATAATAATAAGAATACTGTAAAGTAATTCACACACAACACAGATGTTTGATTAAGCTTTCAGATTTGAGATGCACGATTAACTAACTCTAGTCTTTACAGCACGAAGCTGGCAACTGAGGGTTGACATTCACAGACGAGCAGTCTTGAGCGCGTCATTCGCCGCTTTTGAACACATTGTAGCAGAACCTCTTGAAGTGAGCTAATGAATGCCTTGTTTCGTTTTCTTCTTCTTCGAGTTGAGATATGAAAGCTCTGCTACTGGAAGAAAAACATTTGTCTTATTTTTCTTTGTCTTTATTAAATCTGAAGTGTACATACGTACTTTTATTCCGATAATATTACTGCAAAATATCCTACAGTTTTTCTTTATTCGAAGAATTTCTACTTAAGTTTGCCAGTGACGCTTGCGTTAAGCTCCCTGTATTACTTGTAAGAAAGCACAAGTTGATTCACAGCGGTGTTCCTCACGGAAAGAGTTGTGCGACGTAAACCTCTGACTCATCGTTAGAGGACTTCCTGGTGGAAGGATACACCGCAACCCTAATGACTTGCACATTTTACAGCAACTAAGGCCAAGCAGTGAGTAATGCAGCATCTAGAGCATTAGAGCTTTGGCGACTTAGTTAACAATTCATTAAGCCTATCAAAATGGGAATTTTCCAAATTCTGAAGCACTCAACAGCGTCTTTTGGATCTTTTACAATTAAGTCTGTATATAAACTTTTGTTGCAAACTTTGGTGCATAGATGTCAAGCCATTTCCTAATTATGTGACTTTAGTAATATATTTAAGTTGTTACATAAAAATTCCCGTTACATACAATTTTTATAATCTTTTAAATGTTTCAGATTTATGGAAAAGTAGAATCAGAGTGAAAAATTCAATGCTGTAGCCTGGATTTGAAAAACGGATCTCTCGGTTTCGTCCGGTTGCTCTAACTGAGCTACCGTACGGAAACCAGAAGAACCATGGTTCATATCCCGGCCTTGTCTTACATACGGCTAGTGTGAAAGAACGATTAATTACCAGTTCAGATTTTTGTTCTATATTGATTTAGGGAACAAGTTCGCTAAGAAATAAACGTCGATAACCTTTTACGTTTTTGCAAAAACATACATATATTTATAAAACGTTGGTGAGGCTCTGGCGTAAAGTATGTGCTTACAGTAATCGTGTCAATTTCAGTTCATATGTATTGGTAGACTGCTTCCAAAATTGGATCGTAAACAGCATTTCAAATGAAATATAGAATCGAGAAAAGCAAATTTGAAAAGTCTTATATATCAACCGATTTGAAATTCTGCTTTTATATTTGTTTAATTCCTCTACCAGGTACACACTAGGTAGAGAAGGTATTGCATTTCACCCAAAAATTTGATACCGAGATTTCACAGAAAATACACGTGGATAAATAAAAACAAGAAGCATTTTATAAAAAGGCACGTGTATGGGTGTTTGTGTGTGTCTGTAAACAGCATAACTCCAAAACGAAACGTTGGGTCAACACCAAACTTTGTGCAAGTTGTACCTTCCAAAGATGCGACATGAATATTCTCAAGAAAATCCCCCACCTCACACTACTCTTTATATGCAACATTTTTGGAAATTTTTGTTTTCTATAAAATGATTTTAACGATTTATTAAATGCCATACATTAAAGATATTTACATGAGAAATAAAATGTACCAATGTCTTGAATTTTCTGGGAATAGCCCATGAAGGAAGGAGTTCTGTATAATCCTGCATAACTAGCTGGTAAACGTTAAGCGATAGATCAAGACGTACTACACAAGAAAGGTGTAAAACACACAATTTATTTCAATAATAATATGTTATTTTAAAACCAACATTAATAAAATATAATCTTTTAAATGAGAGGTGTTGTTTTACATAGCATTCTGGACACTGCTGTACTAGTCGGTCAAGCAAACGTGTCACACATAGATAGAATACCATTCTCAAAACAGAACCACCAGCTAGTTGATGATGGCTGAATTAGGGAGTTAAAGTGCTAAACTGCTTTCTTTAATAAATCCATGGCTGTAAAGGATATTTTCAGAATACTATATATATTACAGCCTGCTCCTTGCATTTTACACATCTAACAGGAAGCAACGGTTCAATTGCCACACCAATCACTCGGAACAAGGTGTGTATTTTTACACTTACAATTGTTATCAAAAATACAGATTAATGCGCAGAAGTTACAGTAGGTAACAAGGAATGACCTTAGGCCAGCTGAAGGAAAACTTCAGCCAAGTAGTTTACAATAATATATAACAATGTTCTTACGTTACTTAATTACAAAACTGGAGTTTTAGCTATGGTATTACCGCCCCTCCCTCTCAAAGAAGTTCTTCCTGTACCTCAACTTAAAACAATGGGTTTTTAAACAGCTGCGTTGTGATCTTCTTGAGAGTTATTGACTCCAACAATTGAAACAAATTCTGATGTTGCATTCATAACTTTCTGTATTCGCTCTTCTACTTTTCATACAGAAGCTTTTCCTTCTATCCATTTCTTCTTAATGGAGAGAAACTTTGATAACACATTTCGTTGTAGGTGTAAGAAGAAAGCGCTTCATCTTTATAGAGCGGGATTCCACATTCCATGTTCCTTAACATTTCCTAGGTTCCCTACCACAAACAGTCTATCAAATTGTCACTCAACATTAACTGCCTTGTTGCACTGTGTAATCTACCTGCTCGGGTAATTATATTAACATGTAATACCAAAAAGGGTGAATTCAAAGTACACCAGATAAAACGCATACCTATATCAGTTATGTGCACATCTGGTTGTTCAAAATTTGATGTTAAAGCTCTTTTGGTTTACTTAAACCATTGCAATTAAGTTCACCTATTTTTATTAGCAATGTAATCTAATTTAGCTTGAAACTTTAGGACAGCTTGCAACTTTATATTTACTTGATATTTGGTAAACCGCAGATAATTTGACGCCATATATTTTGAATTCATGTTTTTAATTATTTTAGTACAACTGATGCCAAATAGTCTTTGTTATTGTTTTTAGCACACAGATTCAAAATTTTACAGCAGGTTCATGCTTAAAGAAAAAAAGGATATTTTCAAAATTAACAAGGTTGTAATGTGTCGTTGTGAAGGTGGAGTTTGTTTAAGCATTATAGCGTTAACGTTTAACACTGCATATTTCTTTGATACTAAAGATTCCATGTATGTCAATAGCAGAAGTGGAACCACATAACTATGTATCTGAGGAGCGTGGGATTGTACAAACGAGAAATAAATTGATATATAGATATATTACTTTGTTTGACAAGTATGAGTAATTTACTTAATTACCTTTTCAAATATCTCTGATTCACTTTGCATAGCCGTTGCAGTTCGCTTTTGTTTGCATTATCTGGCACTGGTATTCCATTCTATCTTAGCCATGACTGCAAAATTTAAATACCTATTAACACTAATATTTAACATTAGAAAGAATGATTATTAAACATTCATAATTAATATATATACCTGTCTTTCCTCCATTTTGTTGTGGGTCTTTGCTATGATACGATGCATTACCCATTACAATCAAACAAGCCCCTAAACCTTTCGTTCCACCAAGCTGTGGAGTGTTTCACTTTTCATGGCAGCATAATAATCCTGTCATCTCTTCAAATTGATAGGAAATTTAGAATTTAGTTACACAGGGCAACACCGCTGTAGTAGGCGTTTCAACCTGGTGCTCAGCTAAGAGGTCACACAGGGCAACACCGCTGTAGTAGGCGTTTCAACTTGGTGCTCAGCTACGAGGTTACACAGGGCAACACCGCTGTAGTAAGCGTTTCAACCTGGTGCTCAGCTACGAGGTCACACAGGGCAACACCGTTGTAGTAGGCGTTTCAACTTGGTGCTCAGCTACGAGGTCACAAGTGGACAGTGGTACACAGGGCAACACCGTTGTAGTAGGCGTTTCAACCTGGTGCTCAGCTACGAGGTCACACAGGGCAACACCGCTGTAGTAGGCGTTTCAACCTGGTGCTCAGCTACGAGGTCACACAGGGCAACACCTTTGTAGTAGGCGTTTCAACTTGGTGCTCAGCTACGAGGTCACAAGTGGACATTGGTACAATGGGCAGTTTTGTATTCACTTTTCAGGAATAAATCCATTCTTGGAGGACAAGTCGACGCTTTGCTCATAGTTTGGTCCATGAATATGTTGTAGTGTCATTACATATTAATAATATGATAATAACAGTATATTAGGTTGTAGTTAAAATCCATTATTCAGCCTCAAGAGTTCAACAGCATTGTAAAGAAGCTTACAACTCATAAAAAAGTTTCGTCCAAAATTCCAGAGCTTTTGGAGTCTCACTTTGCATATTTCTGATGTATTCTCTTAAGAAGCATGCTCGTTTAAATTTCACCTGCTCACTTTCCCTTATATAGGTGAGGTCATCTTCCTTTTTTCATCTTAAGTCTACGTTCTTCAAGATAATCCTTAATGATGAAAGTGACGTGGTATTTCATTGGTACATAATTATTGCTACTGCTATCTTTGAAATGTTTCAATGCCTGTAATAGCTTTCTCGGCATTTGACGCAATCGTTTCTACCACATTACATGAGTGCTGTAATAAAAATTAAGAAATATTATTCTTGTGGGTTGCATGTCAAATAAAAGGCACTGCTTACGAAATTCAAACACGAGGTGCATTTCTAATACTTTTATCAGGTTATGTTGCATTATACTTGTGATCATAATTACATTGTTACACAGGTTGCCAGTGTAAATTATTAAGAAAGGAAAGAAGAATATATAAACTTGTTTGTATGTTAAAGCAAAGCAGAAGAAATACGCACTACTACATCATTTTCCAACGACGAGTATTCTTAATTAATTGCAGCAAGAGCACTTCGCCTTTTACATTCCTAGTATTTTGGATCACATCTTACATATGAGAAAGCATATAGCTCTAACATCTACGTTTATTTTTCTTTATATCAGAAGAAGAAGAAGAAGAAGAAGAAACTCTCACTAGATTTGCAACTCTAATTACGAGGCGTGTTTCTAAAGTAGGTGCAGATAATTAGTTTTTAAAAAATAACAGAACATTATTTTCCAAATGCTTTATTATGATTCATTACCTTACATCTTACACTACTGCTCCACATAGTCACCGCCGTTATTCAGGCACTTGTCGTAACGGGAAACCAGTTTTTGTATGACTTCGTCAAAGAATGATGCCACCTGTCATGAAGGCCAAGTCTGCACTACCTGTTTCACATCATCGTCGTTGGAATGTTTTCCACCAAGGAATTTCTTGAGGCGAAAAAACACATTAAAATAGCTTGGTGCCAAATCCGGACTGTAGGGAGGGGTCGAATTGTTTCCAACCAAATGATGCAATCAGATCTTGAGTTTCTTTGGCTGTGTGTGGCCGGGGATTGTCACTCATTGTTGTTTCCCCATAAAGCTCACGCATAGGTGATGAATGTTTGCTGCTGTAACATTTCTCGCATTCAAAAAACGAATCACTGATCTGACTTCTCAATCGGCGGGTCGTTCCATTGTTTTGAACATTTCTAAATGCTCTAAAATAGGAAAACACAAAGAGACGATCGCTCACAGCTGCGTCTGGCTTCCTAATGAGTGGAGAAGTGATCGCGCGTGCAGCGGTACTTGCTTTAAAAACACGCCTCGTATAAGAGCACACCTTCCTCTTCAGCTTCTGAAGAACATATTGACAGTAGTTTCCTGCAAGCTGCTCTTTAATACCTTTTCCTGGTGCAGAGGTTTGGCTATCACCTTCCTTCTCCGACATAATTCTTGATTACCAATAACCCGGATGCATCTTAAACGTTAAATTAAGTTCTGAACCGTTCTATGTACATAACTGATAACATGCACATGTCATTAAATGTCGCAAATAACTGTACTGTAATGGTGTGAAGAACAACTTATAGTTACTTTTTAATATCATTTCCATCTACTTACATAAACGAAACAATTAAATTTCTTGGTCTTCCTCTAGGCAACGTTCTTCCTCTAAAAATAAAACCCCACACAAACAGACAACGCTTGCCCCAGAAATTTGCAAAAACAGTTCAAATTTCTAGTTAAATGCAAATTTAGGACTAGTAATTAAAACTAACCTAGTAGCCTAATAACTTAACCGAATAATAAAAATTAAATAATTAAATGCTCATACAATTAGTCTAATTAATATAACTGTAACCAATCTAACATAAATAGTAATAAAATTCATATAATATTATAATATACAACATAATTAGTACAATACATTTAATATTATAATCAGTGCGCCAGTTGATGACTAAATGGTCAGCATGCAAAGTTTGAACACCTGCAAATATAAAAACAGGACACCAACGTAACACATAGAATACAACTAACCTTTCCAATCCATGTACATAACTGGTGCGTAATTGCGGAGGAGTTGCCGGTTATGAATGGAACCTAACAACCCGAATTTCAGCACATTCTAGTGACTTATCCCATAATAGTGGGAAAATGTCAAAGCTGCACTTTAGTAACCTCTGTATGACCGGTTCATTAAGTTTGGAATCGTTAGGGGCCTCTGCGTGTCTCTGTCTACCGACCTATCTATAGGCTCCTGTGGTTCCTTCACCTCATCCGTTCCTCCCGGGAGTGATAAGGACAAATGATTTACGTTGGGTCCAGGTGCGACGTGTTCCTGGTCATAGTCAGTCATAGGAGATGAGACGTCCAGGAGGCAGTTGATTTGAATCTGTAATGATGTTCACACCCTCTCGTCTGTCACACTTAAGAGAATCCTACATTCTCTACAAGAGAACATTGGTAATTTGATATCTTGCATTAAATTAGATGTAGCAGGCAGCATCCAGACGGACGCGTGGCACAAGAAGAAGCTGTTGACGGTCTCTCGAGTGTTTAGATGCCTGTGCTGTTTTATCAGCTGCCAGGGTAAAAGCTCTTGACCATAAATAATGCCAGCTTAAATGCTATGTTACTTCCGGAGTGTGTATTTTCTAATCATATAGTTTAGCAGCTCAAAGTTTGCCCAGATATATATTATGGAGCTTGAGCCTACGTCTTTGAAAGCGGGCATGGTTTCCTTTTGAATAAATATATGCTTAACCTCTTCTCGAAAATCAGCCGATTGTTTGCTTTCAGTCATAATGTTGTACATAGAAAGAGGTTACTGTTATTTTGCAGTATTCGAAATACCCTACAAAGCGGAATGCTAAAAAAAGGAATTAAGCATTCAACTTAATGAAAAGTTGTGATGTTCTATGTCTTCCATGAATACGTGGCCGAAGACATACAATAAATCATCAGCACCACATTCGATAGGAAAATAAATGTCTGAATTCAACTAAATGTAATTTGACAATGACACTTTCAACAGTTTATAAACAGAGATGGAAATGATAGTCGTTATACCTTAGAGAAGAGCTATGGTAATGTGAACTGTAGTACAACGTGTTACTGTTTCCAACTTTTCATTTTAGCTTGTATTTGTTAAAACTGAAACTGTTTTTTCAAATTGTGCAATTAATTGCTTCATTTCACAAAAACTTTTGATATTGCGTCGTTTATTCTGCATTTAATTTAGGACTTATTACTAAACTTGTTTTCGAGTTGCCTAAGTTACTTTATATTCTGCATTTAATTTAGGACTTATTACTAAACTTGTTTTCGAGTTGCCTAAGTTACTTTATATTCGGTTTCAAGGAAAGGTGTTGAAAAATGCTCGAAAGCTCAAAACGCTAATATTTCAAAATGTTCATAAACTGAACCGTGGCTTATTACGAAATTTGGAAATTAACGTTTGAAGGAAAACAGTTAAGCTTTTCGGAAGTACTTACGTCATTTTAAACAGAAACACATAGGTACGGGTTCCCTGTTTCCCCTGCCAGTCCCGACGATGACCCCATTAGCAGGTATTCTCACCTCTTGGGCTCTTTAACAACGACCAGGAAATGGAGGGGACGACTCGCGCCTCGACCCAATAAGGAGCTATTGTGCTTACCACCACCAAGAGGAGCGGATGAGGTGAAGGAACCGCAGGAGGGTATAAGCCGGACAACAGAGAGACGCGCAGAAGTCCCTAACGAATCCAGGCTTGAAGACCCGGTCAAATTGGCGGGCTGTTGAGATAAGGCTTCCCTCTGGCGGAATTAGGAAGAACTCGACTCATCGGGGACGTCTCAGAGAAGGCTGCCACCTGGCAGGGCGGAGAACTTTCCAACGAGCAAGCATCAACGCCATCTGTTCGACACCGACCGACGCTGGACAGCCCCTAGGCCCACCTGGAACATGAAAGGTGAAGCGAAATGATTGGAAATGAGGGGAAGGAAATTCGTGGTCGAAGAGAAATCACCCCAGCATTCGCCTTGGTAACCAGAGAAAACCACGAGAAACCATTGTAAGAGTGATCGATCCCAGAAATCGAACACAGGACCTCCTGAATACGAGCCTCGCGGTGTTTAACACATTAGGTCCGGATTTGTATCATCCAAATATGGTTTAATTAACATGACGAAGCCAAACTGTTATGTGCAAATGCCAACATGCGTATGTGCGTATATTGTTCACAGACATTGGAAAATACACTTGGGTGCAAAAAAGGCCGATTTAGTTAATTGCGTGTTAAGTTGGTAAGGGATTCTTCCCCATTCATGGCTCCACCCCACTCCTTACCTAGTTCTAGCAACCCAAGTTGATTTGTGGCTTTTGCATGGCCTTTTTTCGCCATGGTGAATGTGCACCAGAGACTAGGATCCAAGGCAGTTTTAGATTCGTTGAGAAAACCTAATCAATTCGGTTTTATTAGTTGTTCTTCCTTCGGCTGGAAAGGTAGAGTCAGATTGGGGTATGTTATCTCAAGAGAAGTTAAGAATGCCTTAACTTCAAGTCACGTGGAGAATTTCATGACCTGCTGCCATATGGACATCGTAGCTCAGACGGCGGAGCAGCGGTACGCGAAGCTGGAGATCGGTAGTTCGAATTCCGATTATAGCATTGAATTTTTATTCTGATTTTACCTTTCCATAGTTAATTCGTAATTTGTATTGTATTAAATAAATTTTATTATCAACGTTTTGCAAGAAAAGGAATATAAAGAAGTTTGCAACTCTTTTCAAGCAATGCGAAAATGTAGTTTTGGGATTTTTTTGTAATGCTTTTTGTTTTACGTAGTTAGTTTCGTATAACTGAGTTCCTTACCATGCTTGGTTGTGATATTTTATAATTCAGTATGTCTGTTGCTTTTGTTACTTTGCAAACAATTATTAATATTATTTGCTGAAGCAAATAATAACAATAGCCCCATAATACTCTAACCTATATAATGAGTTATTCAAAGTAAAATACCTTTTATATCTCCTGAAAAGTTTATTTATTAAAATCTTTTCCTCACATATCATTTTATTTTCCATTGTATCCCATTATGATATATTTTTAAAGCTTCTGACGCCACGCGGACTGCATTATGCATTTATAATTAAATACGCCACCGTTTTGCGTGTCCAGTAACACATTCGTGGTATTTCTTCCTCCAGTTTGACGCTGTTCTTGGAGCTCTCCATAGCTCCGCAGCACTCGCTGCGCTATAATCTTTATCATTAGGAGTAATAATTTTCGGTTTGTCGTCCATATTCTTTGTTCCTTTCAAAGGACATATATAATAAAGAGGGCATTGTTTTACAAGCCAATTTCATCCAACCACTTCGCTTTATCAATTACTTGTAATTAAAATGTGCCCTGTGATTTGTATGTACTTATTTTAGTTGTAATATGAGTTTTGTTATGTCTTGTAAGCTTTGCAAGATCAACGTAAGTATTTATCTGTCACACAAGTTTGCCTTACCCCTCCCCTCGGCTTCCTTCGCTCCTGAGCCGGATATCGACCACTGTTCATTTGTTAGGTTTTGAGCGGCAGACTTTTGACTTCAAACCTGTAAGAGACGGATGCGTGGCGAGATATTGCAACCATTCAGGTAAAATGCTTCCGTTTCCCATCCCAGGGAATGTGTGGCGGGTCGGAAATGTTGCCGCTCAGGTTACCTCATTTCAGTAGGTGCTCACCTGACCTGCTTGGTGGTCTCAGGTTCGACTTGCGCCGACTACTCTCTCGTACTGGAAGATGTTGTACATTAAACTTATCCCTAACGACTTTATCTCAGGTGTGAGGAAGACAATAATATAGCCACGTGCTAGATTATTAGCTGCACTTCGTTTCAGATATAAATAGTAGAACCGTCTAGCAAAGTTATTTCTGTTTGTAGCGTGAAAGCGTTGTCCATCATTTGTAGCTGGAAAACGTTATTCCTCTGGTTGATGTCCTCTGCTGTAGTGTTCTTGTCTCCGGCTATTGTTGCTCGTCGGCTGCTGTTTTCTCCATTCCTAATTAATTACCTATCTAACTAATTTCTCGGGTCTCAGGGTTTTCGTAGGTGAGGCAAATTAAAGTACACTGCATTTCCCTTCAAAATGTGGTTTATTATCAAATAAACGTTTATGGGCGGCTAGCTTGTCCCATTGTAACAATTCCCACCATCATAATAATTAGGAGTATAATTTAACGGCACACGCTTCCCACCCCAATGCACACACGTGCATCTGTCGTCCAGAGAGTATCACTGTGTGCCGACGAGGTTCTATAAGAGAGTGAAAATCTGGGGCTTTCTTTCCCTTTTTATACCTAAGCCTACTGACGCTTACCTTCCCTCCTCAAAATGTAACGACATTTCTAATTGGTCCTCAGACCGCGTTACCTTATTGTATGAGAATATTCTGCTCCAAAAGATTTCGCATACGCGCCCGAGTGACGCGTCCGGAAGCAGATCCAAAATCTCTGTCTCTTTCCTTTCTATATCTGCCTCTATCTATTTCTCCTTATCGCTTACAGTTCCTTGCTCATTAGCTTGGTGAAAGGTGGGCTCTACCTAGAATTATCTTTTACCTGGAGTTAGCTAGCTCGCCCGTCCCTTACTTATCTAAGTTACAATCTGTTTTTGTACAATTCTTGGTTGTTAAGTATTCTAATATATTTCTTCGTGAATTATATTATTATGTACAATTCTTGTTTAATACTGATTTATACGTCTTTGTGAATATGTATGTATATACAGGGTGAATCACCTAAAATTTGCACCGCAAATATTTGGGAAATGGAAAGTGTTATTGATGTGCAGTTTTCACAGCATTGATTGGTAGTTAGGGGCTCGTACATTTAGCCTATAAACAGATTCGAATAGTACTGTGAAAGTGTATTTTTTGAGCAAACATACAATTTTTTAAATGGAACAATGCCTAGTTGCATCAAGAATAAAGGCAGGGTAAATTAGAATGCCAATGGTCTTTGTTGCAGGATTCTAGTGCAAGTGGTTTACGAGAAATCGTATTTTGAAAATTTTCCACCCCGACAATTGTTTGTCCCATTCAACCTGCTTAGTTGCTAGGTACGATGTTGTTATGTTTGTTTGCATTGTGTTTTCTGTTCATGGATTGCATTGTGACTTTCTGGTCAGTTATTTTGTGACAGTTCAAGCAGTAAGTCGTGAGTGGAAGATGGGTTTACTAATGCATAAAAAGCCGACATGCTCATGGTGTATGGAGAGTGTAGGAAGAATGCAGTACGTTCCTGTACGGTGTATGCGGAAATCTATCCCAATAGACGTCAACCATCTCGGCAATTATTTATCAACCTCTTCAACCAATTACGTGAAAGTGGTACTGTAACACCTAGAAAACGTAACAGAACAAACAAGTGACTGGAGAAGAGGCATAAATTAATGTTTTGTCTGCCGTTGCAGTAGATCCGCAAATTAGTTCCCGCACAATCGCACGTGGAAGTGGCATAAGTCAGGCAAGTGTACTGCGCATTCTCCATCGACATAGGTTCCATCCCTATAACATCTCTCTCCATCAAGAGCTGCATGGAAACGATTTTGAGAATCGTGTTAGCTTTTGTACATGGGCATTAACACATGATACTCCAGATTCATCATGTATCTTGTTTACTGATGAGGCAACATTTACTTATCATGGCCAGGTAAACCGCAGAAACATGCACTATTGGTCTGTTGACAATCCCCGTTGGCTTAGTCAGGTGGAACATCAGCGTCCATGGAGTTTAAACGTGTAGTGTGGGATAGTGAACCATCAGCTCTTAGACCCTTTGTTCATAGAAGTAACAATGAACTCGCACAAGTATCGCAGTCTCCTGACAGACCATCTGCCACAGATGCTAGAAGACGTTCCTTTGCAGACTAGGAGGAACCTGTGGTACCAACATGATGGCTGTCCAGCCCATAGTGCACGAAGTACTACAGCTTATCTTAACGGATTGTTTTCAAATCGTTGGATTGGACGAAGAGTACCGGTAACTTGGCCGGCCCGTTCACCGGATCTGGCCCCTGTAGACTTTTTTCTGTGGGGAAGGCTGAAAGACACTGTCTACAAGGATATACCAACTACACCAGACGATATGAAACGACGTATTACTGTTTCCTGCTCTGAAATTTCCGCTGAAATGCTAGAATGTGTGCAGCAGTCTTTCCATAGCAGACTGGAAGCGTGTATTGAAGCTGCCGGTGGTCATTTTGAACACAACCTTTGAAGGGCTATGTTCTCTTTACTTGTAAGAATCCACAGAAGTATTGTAATTCCCTTTTGTGTTTCTTTAGTTTGTGCTACGACAAGTTGTACAAGTGTCGGTGCGTAAAAGTTTCAAAATAAGATTTCTTGTAAACCACTTGCACTAGAATCTTGCAAAAAACGCCATTGATATTCTAATTTATCCTACCTTTATTCTGTTTATGTGACTAGGCATTGTTCCATTTAAAAATTGTATGTTTGCTCAAAAAATACACTTTCTCAGTATTATTAAAATCTGTTTATAGGCTACATGTACGAGCCCCTGACTACCAATCAATGCTGTGAAAACTGCACATCAATAGCACTTTCCATTTCGGAAATATTTGCGGTGCAAGTTTTAGGTGATTCACGCTATATATGTGTGTGTATGTGTGTGTGTGTGTGTGTGTATGTGTGTGTGTGTGTGTGTGTGTATGTGTGTGTATGTGTGTGTGTGTGTGTGTGTGGTATATCCCCTTTCACGTTGTGTACATGTTCACGCTTTTTCTATTTTCTTAACGTTTTTCCCGATACCCGGTATTTGCAATAATTTGTGGGATGCTATCTCATTGTCATCACACTGTATACTAAGTTGAGCGTCACGCTGCCTAAGAATCAGAATCACAATGTGGGCTGCTTTAACACAATTCCCCTTTTTATATGAAAACGTGCTGTCGCGCACATTCGCGCCAAGAATTGGAACAACTTTATGATAGCGTTGTAGAGTTGAATCGCTAGCATTTCTGTTGTCACGCTTCTGGTGTCAAATTTGGGTATTCTGATGTATCTCTGTCTCTTTCTCTCATAAAAGCTATTGCTTTTACCAACTCCCTGTGCTGCTAAACTGCAGATGGTAATTGGTTTAACGTGCTAGCTGATTTTCCCGTCCAACGATTCTTTTACAATGTTCCATATATAAGATTATAATATTTTGTATTACATATATAAACAATACTATTTACAATAGTGCTGCTATTTATATCTGTACTTATTTTCCGTTTTACTATATATTCTTTTCTATTAGTATCCCTATCGTTTATTAACGTATCTGTGATTATTTTGTTTATAAGCACTTATGCATATTGAATGCAGTGTATGCACAGCTTGGTTGGCATCACGATCTAAAAGCATGTGGTGAGTAATGAAACGAAAAGTGTGTTTAGTATAAGAAGCTTGTGTGCAATGGAATGCGAGCGACAAGGACGAGAAGAATACTATAAATCAGAGGATGTTTCTTCATATTGGCGCCGGCTGCGATCAGCCAAAGGCCACGGCGGCAACGCATCTGTTTGCCACAATCCCTATTAGTAAATCTTCATGCAACAAATTGCGAATTCTGCAAATTATGCAGTTTATTATTAAGGTAAGTTTCTTTTCATCACAGTCATATAGAAAGTCAAATTCAGAAAATTCTAAACGAAACGTAAGCGTCACAGATTGCCTTTCTATATGCGTGCTTACTTTGGAGAAAGCTCAAGAAGAAGGAAAACTCTGGCTTACACAGCGAAATAATGTGAATATAAATAAGGAGAATGTAAAATGTAAGATAAACAACGTAGAAGCACATTAATGGCAATGGCAGCGGCTAATATCTCTGTGAAAGCCTAGCAAGTACGTAACTTTCCTGCCGTTGATACAATTCTCTATGAAATGAATCTCATTTCGATTATATAACATTCTTCCACAAATATAGATGATAATCTTCAGCATACGTCTGTTTCTTTTATTTCTTCCTATTAACCTGTTATGCCATAGAAGTCAGCAATGGCCGAGGAAAGTTTTATACATTACCGCTCAGCCCGGATCTGTTTCACCGAAATGGTAAATATTATGCTCTTTTGGGCCTAACCTAATGCTTTTAATATGTTTCGATCTAGGGTTCGAAATAATGGAAAAAGTGGAACTTTTTTGTTCTTCTTATCAGGCCCAATCATGACAACTTTCGTCATTTCAAAACCGAGTCTCGAGGGCTTTGGCTGGAACCAGTTTACCGCACGCAAGCTATTTCTAAAATAAAAGGATGGTGGTTTTGAAGGATGGTGGATTGAGTTTAAGCAAAAACTTTTACGCGGCAGACGATGACCTGAGTGATGTGCGTATAAACTGTGCTATGCGATGCTGAAGTAAACTGGAGGATAGGCCGCTCCGATGATGCATGTCCCTTTCTCTGACGACCGTGGACTGCTACTCAGAGCAGCAAAGACGCAGCTAAATGGTGTAAAATTCATTTCGTGAGCGGAAATTGTTTTCCATCATATGTGCGATTGACATGCATAAAATGTGCCCATAATGGAACGGAGCTTTTTGTTGGTACTGACAAATCTAGCCACACCCCTTACCAGTGAGATAACTTCTGTTTTTCTAGCCACTGGATTAGCAGGGTACTTTACCTCCCCCGAAGTATGGCCGAAGGGTAACATTACAACTAAAAACTTATATTCTCATGTTACACTGCCGTTTTGTTAATCTCAGTTTGATGCAAAAGTGGCTCATTCCCTAGATCTCCGTAATGTAACCAACGTTTGACTCCACTCAGCAGGCATCACTTCTCTATGTGACTAGCCAGAAAAACAATTCATGGATATACACCAACCAATGAACGGTTTTTATAATCTTTGTGGAATAGAGGGGTGGTTAGGATACCACCTCTATGAAAGAGTTCAGCTATCACTGGTACACAAGCAAAGACTACATAATTCGGTCTTCTAGAGGAAGGAGTGTGGGGTTAAACTGAACGACATTCACATGTATGAGAGCTTTCATCAGCGATATGGAGACGAAGGTTAAAGTTGTTGCTGCTACTAAACGGCAGTAAGAGAATTGAACAAAAATCTATATTAATGCAAAAGCGTTCTTTCTCCAGACCCATTAACGAAGAGCAAAGTACAATACTCAAGACTTGCACACCCTCCACCTAGCGAAATTACCTTCTGGCGCATTTGTACAAATATGAGCATATATTTTATTCATTTAGCTTCCAATAAAATCCCTTTTTATCAGGAATCGGGTGATGCTACAGGTATCGAACAGATGGCTGCGCGGTAAAGTGTGAGGCTTGCATTCGGGAGGTACATGGTTCGATACCCGTTGGGCCACCACTCAGAACTTAGGTTTTTACACGTTTTCCAGGTCGGTAGGTGAATGCTGGGGTGGTTTTCTTTCTTCCACTAATTTCCTGTCCCTATCATTTCCTTTCATCTGCTTCGCCCTTCATATGTTTAAGGTTTGTAGGACCAGGCGACCGCAATTGGTGCGTTGCTGAAGGACGGTGGAGTAACGTAACGATTTCTCCCCGGCGCTTGGTGGTGTCTCTTCCTGGGGCTTGTTGCCGGGACCCCCGAATTGATGCTCGCATCAGGATTCATGTAATTCTGAAATAGTTAGGGACCCCGTCCTTGCTTGCGCGCATCGTCGTCCGGACCTGGTCACCCTTCCGATCTCCCCTTCATCCCTTCCTTCCAGAGGTGACGTAGTGGCTAACGTGCGGCGTGGAGCTCCAGGAGCTGGGGAGCTATCCGGCTATATTAAAGGCTGCTCAGATAAGTGCTATATACGAAGAGTGGGATCGCTGTCTAGCATGCTTACCAAAGACAATATTCTGTTTGACCACATAACGCCATCCGTCGTTCCTCCTGAGAAACGCATTCATTTGCTAATGCTACTATTCGAAATTATTCATACTTCTTCTCCATCCTGTATATCTTTTTGTTTCCCTAACTGTCTTCTTCTCATAACTTTAATCTCGACAAATCTTACGACCGGTGTATTTGTTTCCTGCATTTGCTGTCACATTTTTAAAGTCTGAAGAAAGGGAATAAAACTGGCACCCACTTGCTTTGATTTCATTGAAACAAACAAAGAAAATAAGTGTTGGAATTTAAATATTTACTCATACGCACTTAAAATAAATGTATATATACGTACCAATTTACGGGATAGAAAGGGTAAAGCGTTACTGTTTTATCTAGCCATTCAACAGAAAATAAATAAAGGCAATAAACCCTCGTTTACGACTTAAGAACAATAAAATGAAAGAAATTATTTGATTTAAACTTTCAACGCAACAGTCTAAGGAGTGACCATCTCGTCCCGCTTTCCTATTAAATATAATTTAAAAGAAAGCGTCACAAGTATTGGTAACGCTGTCCATAGCGAGGGATGTGTGCTATGCTCTTGAGGACGCGACTTGAAGTATAGTGCAACGCAGTATATGAGGAAGAAAGGAAGACAACAGACTGTATAGATGATATATTTCACTTGCTTCGCCTTTATCTTTCCTTCCTTCTTGTTTGCTTCTTCTAAAATAGTGCTGTAAGACTATGTTTCATATTTCTCCGTACATGTAATCACTTTCTAAGTGGATAAAATCTCTACTCCTTCCACCTGACACACACACACACGCACACACACACACGCACACACACGCACACACGCACACACGCACACACACGCACACACGCACACACGCACACACGCACACACACACGCACACACGCACACACGCACACACGCACACACACGCACACACGCACACACACACGCACACACACGCACACACACACGCACACACGCACACACACGCACACACACGCACACACGCACACACGCACACACACACGCACACACGCACACACACGCACACACGCACACACACACGCACACACGCACACACGCACACACGCACACACACGCACACACACACGCACACACATATACAGATGTTTGGAAGGCAGGTTTCTACTGAAGAAGGGTGGAACTCACCCGAAATGCTTAAAACATCTGTTTGGTTCTTTTTTCTTTTCTTTTATTAATGAACACTAGTCCCCCATTAATATACTTAAAATATCTCTTCTGCATACATCTAATTTATTTTTCAGAATATGCCTCGTTCACCGATAGCAACGCGGGTAGCTTTCGATTCTTCATATATTGCGAGGTACTTCAGATGGCGCTAACAGCGTTTATGATCATCATTGTTGTCGCGTCAGTGTAAATGAATCTCATCACCAGGGTTAGGATTTTTAGGTGCGCACCTTTTTTCTTAGGGTAAGTTAAAGCTGTGCGGAAGGATATCACAGTGTGAAATTTTGTTTCTAGTTGCGAAAAGAGGCATTTTTTCACACACCTTTTCCCCTTTTTTGGGACCTTTACCCCTTTTTGGGACCTTTATTCCATTTTCCCCCAACCATGCCCATTATCCCCTTTTCCCCCCTTTTTTCTTTTATGTTTCATTTCAATTTATTCTTTAACTTTCAATTAACGTCTCCTCAGCTTGCTGTGTACGTGCGAATAGTAAGTCTACTTCTTTCATTAAACTCCGCGTGGGAATTGAAAGCACGCCCGCAACAATAGAAAATAATTGTGTGTTCGACGAAAACCTCTTTCTCTCGCTTTACCGCTATAAAGTAGCCCACAATAATGCAATTGACAATGAGTGATTCTTTTTGTAGCGGGGTTTGGAAAATAAAGGGAACGTTTTCTGGTTGGTAAGGTCTTGGTGTAGGGTTTCAGGTGATTGCCGGCTGCTCAGGTAGAGGATGATGGGTTACGAGAATCTTACCTCAGGGATTGTGTGGATGGGAGGTGAATGATACTCACAACTCCTCTCAATGGCCCATTTATTATGAAGATCCACACTGGTTTTCGTACTGCAGGCCCTTCACACAAGACGCGTTCCTATCAGTTTTTCCCCCGTTACAGTCTCCGTGCTTTTACCCTTGAATTTATTCTATTTCTCATTTACTCACAATATGACTTTTGTCATCCCTAGCTACCCTATCTCTTTTCCCGATACAGAATTCTAACATCCTCTTTCTATCTCCTCCCAACACAAACTATCACGTCTTCATCCTAGCTCTTCTCGACACAAAGTTTTACATCCTACTCCTAGCTTTTCTCGACGCGAAGTTTTTACGTCCTCCTCCTAGCGTTTCTCGACACGAAGTGTTCCATCTTTCGCGTGTCGAAAACGCGCTCCTGCTCCTAGACCAAAATCTATTTCACGCCTCTTTTCTAGTTTTGTTCCCTGGTTTTACTATTTACGTGACATTTAATCTTCCTTATTGGTTCTCTGGCTCCTTTGCGCTTTTTCTCTCATTGGTTCAATTTCAATACCCTTAGGCTCAGCTAGCGTTTCTACTGTTTCTCGTTATTCACGGCTGATTTAATTTTCTGTTCGCATGAGTGACTAGCACATCCGTTTCTTTGTTTCGCACGCCGGCGAGCTCTCGGCGATTTCAATAGAACCTAACTGTTTCTCCTGCTAGCCTTTCCTGTATTTATTAAGGGTTTTGCCCTCTGTTTCCTTTCACATTCTTTTCCTTTCTGATTTATTTTATACGTGTCTCTATTTTATTTTATTTCATCCGTAATAATATTTTATTTCATCTCTACTTTATTTTATTTCATCCATAATAATGTTTATTCCCCCTTTACTTAATTTTTAATATTATCTTTTATCTCCTTCTTATTTTGTTTGATTCGCGCATTAATCTTAACTTTTCTTCTGGCTATGGTTATTATTGTACTCGCGGAGTACTCGCGGATCTTATCACTTCATATCCCACCAGAATCAGTAGCCTGCAGTTCGTGACTGTGAGTTTGTTACTGTGAGAGACGTCATCTGTTTGCGTGGAGGCGAAGGTTGGGCACGCAGAGACGGCAGTAAACTCACCCGCACAGCTCCGAGAATTATTAAGACTGGTTCTGCTCGAAACTACTAGAAATCGCTGAGACTGAAGTTCCAGCATGAATGACAACATTCTGGTAATTGTCGCGGTGTTATAAGAGAATGTGGACAGCGAATGGGCGCAAGAGTGAGTTGTGTGACAGTCGCATTATGTTAGCAAGCGAATTAGTGTTAGCTCTCCAAATGAGTGTACTAGTACTAGATTTTGACCATGCCAAAGGTGTCCAGTACTCGATTTATTGTTCTAGCTAAAGGAATTCAACAAAATTTCATAGACACTGATGGAACTGTTATGCGATGTACTATTTGTGATTCAGGAATTTTGTTAGATGAAAAACACCAGCGAGATCATTTGCAGCTCTAAGCATCAAATGAACAAGACTCTTCAAGCAAACAAATCACGGCAACCTCTATTACGAAATGCGTTTCAACAGAGTTATTCAAAAAGCCAAAATTTGAAGGAATAAAACATTGATTTGTGTGCGGCTCTTACACAAGCAGAAATTCCACTGAATAAGGTGAACTAGGCCTTGAAGGGATTTCTTGAAAAATACACAAAGATGTCAATGCCCGATGAGAGTACTTTAAAAAAATCTACATGGAGCCTGTTTACCAAGAAACCATAGAAAGAATCAAGGAGAAACGGTCCGATTGCGATGTGGGAATCGTTGTGGATGAAACCATAGACTCAATGGAACGATATGTTTTGAACATTTTAGTTTTTTCCTTAGCAGGGTAGAAAGTTAAGCCCATGTTGTTAAAAATGTACGAGCTGCAGAAAGCCAATGCCAGTACAGTAATGCAATCCATTATGGACTTCTGCCAAACACTCTGGTCTACTGGTATGGAGTTTGAAAAACTTCTTCTTGTAGTTACGGACCAGACTCCATAAATGGTTTCAGCTGTTAACCAATTGAAACCTTTATTTCCTAACTTGAAGCATGTGACATGCTTGGCTCATGCCCTTCACAGGGTTTGTGAATCCATAAGGAACGAATGGGACAGCAAAATCAATACATTTCTGCCCTGAAGAAGATTCTACTGAAAGCTCCCACCGTGTTTTTTACTACAGGGAAATCACTGGCCTGCCCCTTCCAAATTTCCCGGTCATTAGTGGCTGGGGATCTTGGATTGAGTGTGCTGCTATGTTGTATGAGAATTTTGACAAAATTAAAGAGTTTGTGCTTTCTTTGGATCCATCCGACGCAGGTGCAATTTCCAAGGCACAGCAACTTCTTTTACCGGAGAAAATACATAATTTGCAGACAGAACTATATTGTGTCCATAGTTACAAGTATCTGCCTGCAGCTATTAAACGATTGGAAGAACAAGGTCTGGAAAAGGAAAAACAATGGGATATTTTTACTTCCGTGAGGGAGCAGTTAGATGGCTTTGCCAAAGACAAACTTGAATCTAGTCTTCAGAAGAATCCAAACATTGAGGAATTCGCCACATCTGTAGAGTTGCCATTCTGAGTGAATACAAGGTTTGCCCCACTGGTTTCTGTGGATGTTGAAAGAAGTATTAGCATCTACAAAGACATTCTATCTCCTAATAGAAACAGACTTACTTTTAAAAATGTGGAGATGCTTAATGTCTTGAAGTACAACAGCTTCATGTTTTTTCCTTCTTTTGATGAGTGATAATTTGATGTACTTGTTTGTAGTTCAATAAATTAGAATAGAAGAATGAGAAATCGTTGAATTAGTTAAGGGAATGCACAACTGAAATTAACCGAAAATCACATAAAAAATATATATATATATATATATATATATATATAAAAAATATTCTCCAAAAAATTCTCCATTGCTTGTAGTTTTAGAATCCATTTTTGTTTTTGACCTAGCGAACGCTTCAGGATCGTTGCGAGACTTTTTAAATACCTTTGCGCATTTGGTTGCTAGCTGTTTATATTTTTAAAACTTCATTTTAAGGCGTTTCTTATTTTCAGCATTTCTGCATATTCAAAATGTTCCACACGGTGTAGTTTTAATCCATTCATATTGACATTTTTTATGCTTATTTCAAGACTCCAAATAAATAAAACTGTCATATAATTTTTCTATGTAATGAATAGTTTTTGTGCTACTAATTTTTGAAAATAACAATGTATACAAAAAATCTAAAAAAATGCAAGTACAAAACTGCAAAACGTTTTTCTTTTAAACTAAGAATGGTAGAAAAAATTATATGACAGATTTGTAGTTCCTTGACATAGAAGCAACAAGATTTTTTTTGAAAAATGCATCATGTGTTACATTTTGCATATATCCATAATTTTATATTTTGAAAATTAATAACTAGAGAACTAATTAATATTTTGGATTGGAATTCACAAAACAAATATATCTAAAGAAGCCTGACATGTGGTTAAAATTTCAGCCCAATTGAATGGATAATTTACAAAATAACAATTTCAGTTGTGCATCCCCTTAAATAAACCAGCACTTTATTGTCCCTTTTTCCACCTTATTTGAGCACCTTTTCCCTTCCTTTTTTCATCTGAAATTTTCACCTAAAATCCTAACCCTGGACATAAACTAGATGAGATCTCTTTTTAGACTGGTCCGCAGGTGCAAGCTTTAGATTGCTGCGATATTTAATTCTAAATTTTAGGTGCACTAGTACTCATTTTGACTCAGTTTAACCTTCTTGATTACGTTCGGTACTTGTTCCTATGGATCAGTGACTACGGACCATGAAGATGTATGTGACGATGATCGTCTTTGGACGGGATGTTGTGGGAGCAGAAGGTATGCAATATAACACGAGTACCCAGTGTATCACACACGTGGGTAGTTAAATGGCGCCCGTATTTGTAAGAATTTCGATAAATGCATTTTGGACATGCTGCACCCTCAAAAATGAAGTGTGAAAATATATCGACTTATATTCATCTTGGGAGGATATTAATTCTTACTTCCTTTGATGAATACCATCGCTTATACAAATACTGAATGTTTTAACACGTAAATATTTACAAAATGAATAGTTTGTAACCATTTACGAATCCCTTATAGCCTGCTGTAAATCCACTGGAAATAGCAAGATCGACTATGAATACTACCCCCAGTCTTTTGTTCTTACTCACAAACCTGTGAAACTGCAGTCTGTACGACGTACCTAAAAGACGTGGAACGCCCCATCTTGTCTGAGACAGATCTGGTAACCACTATGGATTCGATTCTTTGCAGCAATCATTTATATGTCTGTGATTACATTAATCTTGGGTCGAAAGGGACGCATTCCTCCCTTGTATCAACTTTGGAATCAAAGATCATCTGCAAACCTTGTGGAACGTTAGAGAACTAAACAGCTGCATCGATGTTTAAGCCCGGAGTTGACGTGCATGGAATGTGCTCATAAAGAACACAGGATGTAGCTGGAAGGTTGATCACTGCCGGGCCAGAGGTGGAACAAACATCATGGATTTAACAAAGCTCCGATCGTTTTTGTGGAAAATTTTTAAGTCCCTGTTGATTATTGCGCCACAATCTAACATAACGATCTGGAAGGTCGGAATGGTCAGTATACGGTAAAGTTATGGAAGAGTTGTAACGGTTACCGAATACAGAGAATATCCTCAGCTTTGTCTCAACTTCCGAGAAACCCTTCTCCTGCGGTCGCAGCCATTGTACCCAGCCTTGTGCATTCCGAAAACTTTGCATTACTGCGAACTTCGAGAAACTAAACGCAAAGTTCTTATTCTCAATTAAAGGTGCGGCATTTTGCCGTTGTGAGGCAGCTACAGGATACAAGGTAACAGCCACGTCCAGCTATAGGGACTGTTTGGCATGTACTCCATAAATTTGCAGACAACTATGCGCGCATCAGCTACTGTGCGATTCATGAACCAGAAATATCAGATAATAACCTACGACTTCGTCTTGTCCAACTGGACGACTCAGCGGCAGACCGCGAGGTAACAAGTGGAATAACTTACACAGCTATAGGCTTTCTAATACAAGAAAACCAAAGACGCATTCCAGCTAGACTGATTTCCCGCTCTTTTGAAGCATTGCCTTACATTACGAATTTCAGAAAAGGTATGAGCTCAGTAGGAAGTCCTAAGATGTCAGAAGACACTAAAACACAGATCATTTGTAATTTTCAATCCGGATAGAATGTTATGAAAAATATGAGTTATTCTTTACTCTTTGAAGTATAATTTAAAGCACTATAACCCAAATTTATCCTTATTACAGAAACCAAAATATACATTATCCGTTCAAATCCTAGAGGGCATAACAAAAGTGTAGGCACATACCACTTTTATCAATTATTTTAGCTAACACAGCATAAATGTTACTTAATTTAGTAGTTAGTTGGCTTACCTTTTCCGTGAATAACTGCCCTTAATATTCTTTGTATTAGACTAACCAGACTTCCAGCGAACTCAACGCTTATGTGATGCCAAACAGCAACCACTAAATAGATTTACTTAATACATACATGAGAGATGAGAGAAAATCGCTCAGGACGGATATTGCAGACGATGTATACATTGTCCTATTAATCCCAGTTTTCCTGCACTATTATTTAAATAATGTTTAAAATATCTTCACATAGACACTTATACAGAAGCTGCTAAAAATCCCACACCACCTCCATGTTATATCGAAATTGTTACAAATCCCACACCACCTCCGTGTTATACAGAAACTGCTACAAATCCCACACGACCTCCATGTTATACAAAAACTACTACAAATCCCACACCACCTCCATGTTATACAGAAACTGCGACAAATTCCACACCACCTCCATGTTATACAGAAACTGCTACAAATCCCACACCACCTACGTGTTATACAAAACTGCTACAAATCCCACACAACCTCTATGTTATACAGAAACTACTACAAATCCCACACTACCTCCATGTTATACAGAAACTGCTACAAATTCCACACCACCTCCATGTTATACAGAAACTGCTACAAATTCCACACCACCTCCATGTTATACAGAAACTGCTACAAATCCCACACCACCTACGTGTTATACAAAACTGCTACAAATCCCACACAACCTCTATGTTATACAGAAACTACTACAAATCCCACACCACCTCCATGTTATACAGAAACTGCTACAAATCCCATACCACCTCTATGTTACACAGTAGTTGCTACAAATCCCACACCACCTACGTATTATACAGCAACTGTTACAAATCCCACACCACATCCGTGTTATACAGAAACTGGTAAAAATCCAACACCACCTGAATTTTATACAGAAACTGCTACAAAACCCCACACCACCTCCATGTTATACATAAACTGCTTCAAATCTCACACCACCTCTGTGTTATATAGAAACTGCTACAAACCCCCACACCACCTCTATGTTATACAGAAACTGCGACAAATCCCACACCACCTCCATGTTATACAGAAACTGCTACAAACCCCAGACCACCTCCATGTCATACAGAAACTGCTACAAATTCCACACCACCTCTATGTTATACAGAAACTGCTACAAACCCCACACCACCTCTATGTTATACAGAGTCTGTTACAAACCCCACACCAACTCCATGTTATACAGAAAGTGCTACAAATCCCACAGCACCTCCATGTTATACAGAAGCTGTTACAAACACCACACCACCTCCATGTTGTTCAGAAGCTGCTAGAAATCCCACACCACCTCCTTGTTATACAGAAACTGCTACAAATCCCACACCACCTCTATGTTATACCGAAACTGCTACAAACCCCACACCACCTCCATGTTATACAGAAACTGCTACAAATCCCACACAACCTCAATGTTATACAGAAGCTGCTACAAACCCCACACCAACTCTGTGTTATAGAGAAACTGCTACAAACCACACACCACCTCTGTGTTATACCGAAACTGCTACAAACTCCACACCACCTCCATGTTCTACAGAACCTGCTACAAATCGCACACCACCTCTATCTTATACAGAACCTGCTACAAATCCCATTCCACCTCTATATTATACAGAAACTGTTACAAAGCTCACACCACCTCCACGTTATACAGAATCTGCTACAAATCCCACACCACCTCCATGTTATACAGAAACTGCTACAAATCCCACACCACCTCTATGTTATCCAGAAACTGTTACAAATCCCACACCACCTCTATGTTATACAGAAACTGCTACAAACCCCACACCACCTCCATGTTATACAGAAACTGTTACAAACCCCACACCACCTCCATGTTATACAGAACCTGCTACAAATCCTTCACCACATCCATGTTATACAGAAAATGCCTCAAATACTACACCACCTCCATGTTATACAGAAACTGCTACAAATCCCACACCACCTCCATTTTATACAGAAACTGCTACAAAACCCACACCACCTCCATGTTATACAGAAACTGCTACAAGTCCTACACCAACTCTATGTTACACAGAAACCGCTACACACCCCACAGCACCTCCATGTTATACAGAAACTGCTACTCACCCCACACCACCTCTATGTTATACCGAAAATGCTACAAAACCCACACCACCTGCATGTTATACAGAAACTGCTACAAGTCCTACACCACCTCCATGTTACACAGAAACCGCTACAAACCCCACACCACCTCCATGTTATACAGAAACTGCTACAAAACCCACACCACCTCCATGTTATACAGAAACTGCTACAAGTCCTACACCACCTCCATGTTACACAGAAACCGCTACACACCCCACACCACGTCTATGTTATACCGAAAATGCTACAAATTCCACACCAACTCCATGTTATACCGAAACTGCTACAAATTCCACACCAACTCCATGTTATACAGAAACGGCTACAATCCCACACCACCTCCATGTTATACAGAAACTGCTACGAACCCCACACAAACTCCATGTTATACAGTAGTTGCTACAGATCCCACACGACTTCTATGTTATACAGAAACTGCTACAAATCCCACACCATCTCCATGTGAAACAGAAACTCCTACAAATCTCACACCACCTCCATGTTATACAGAAACTGCTACAAATCCCACACCATCTCCATGTTATACAGAAACTGCCTCAAATCCCACACCACCTCTATGTTATACCGAATCTGCTACAAACCCCACACCACCTCCATGTTATACAGAAACTGGTATAAAATCCCACACCACCTGAATTTTATACAGAAACTGCTACAAACCCCACACCATCTCCATGTTATACAGAAACTGCTTCAAATCTCACAGCACCTCTGTGTTATACAGAAACTGCTACAAACCCCACACCACCTGTATGTTGCACAGAAACTGCTACAAACCCCAGACTACTTCCATGTTATACAGAAACTGCTACAAATCCCACACCCCCTCCATTTTATACAGAAACTGCTACAAATCCCACACCACCTCTATGTTATACAGAAACTGCTACAAATCCCACACCCCCTGCATGTTATACAGAAACTGCTACAAATCCCACACCACCTCTATGTTATACAGAAACTGCTACAAATCCCACACCACCTCCATGTTATACAGAAACTGCTACAAACCCCACACCACCTCCATGTTATACAGAAATTGTTACAAACCCCACACCACCTCCATTATAAACAGAAACTGCTTCAAATCCCACACCACCGCCATGTTGTACAGAAACTGTTACAAATCCCACATCACCTCCATGTTATACAGAAACTGCTACAGAACCCACACCACCTCCATGTTATACAGAAACTGCTACAAGTCCTACACCACCTCCATGTTACACAGAAACCGCTACACACCCCACAACACCACCATGTTATACAGAAACTGCTACACACCCCACACCACCTCTGTGTTATACCGAAAATGCTACAAAACCCACACCACCTCCATGTTATACAGAAACTGCTACAAGTCCTACACCACCTCCATGTTACACAGAAACCGCTACACACCCCCACCACCTCCATGTTATACAGAAACTGCTACAAAACCCACACCACCTCCATGTTATACAGAAACTGCTACAAGTCCTACACCACCTCCATGTTACACAGAAACCGCTACACACCCCACACCACCTCCATGTTATACAGAAACTGCTACAAAACCCACACCAACTCCATGTTATACCGAAACTGCTACAAATTCTACACCAACTCCGTGTTATACAGAAACGGCTACAATTCCCACACCACCTGCATGTTATATAGAAACTGCTACGAACCCCACACCACCTCCATGTTATACAGTAGTTGCTACAGATCCCACGCGACTTCAATGTTATACAGAAACTGCTACAAATCCCACACCATCTCCATGTTATACAGAAACTGCTACAAATCTCACACCACCTCCATGTTATACAGAAACTGCTACAAATCCCACACCACCTCTATGTTATACAGAAACTGCTACAAATCCCACACCCCCTGCATGTTATACAGAAACTGCTACAAATCCCACACCACCCCTATGTTATACAGAAACTGCCACAAATCCCACACCACCTCCATGTTATACAGAAACTGCTACAAACCCCACACCACCCCCATGTTATACAGAAACGGTTACAAACCCCACACCACCCCCATGTTAAACAGAAACTGCTCAAATCCCACACCCCCTCCATGTTATACAGAAACTGCTACAAATCCCACACCACCTCCATGTTATACAGAAGCTGCTACAAACCCCAGACTACCTCCATGTTATACAGAAACTGTTACAAACCTTACAACACCTCCATGTTATACAGTAACTGCTACAAATCCCACACCACCTCTATGTTATACAGAAACTGCTACAAATCCCACACCACCTCTATGTTATTCAGAAACTGCTACAAATCACACACCTACTCCATGGTATACAGAAACTGCTACAAATCCCACACCACCTCTATGTTATACAGAAACTGCTACAAATCCCACACCCGCTGCATGTTATACAGAAACTGCTAAAATCCCACACCACCTCTATGTTATACAGAAACTGCTACAAATCCCACACCACCTCCATGTTACACAGAAACCGCTACACACCCCACACCACCTCCATGTTATACAGAAACTGCTACACACCCCACACCACCTGTATGTTATACCGAAAATGCTACAAAACCCACACCACCTCCATGTTATACAGAAACTGCTACAAGTCCTACACCACCTCCATGTTACACAGAAACCGCTACACACCCCACGCCACCTCCATGTTATACAGAAACTGCTACAAAACCCACACCACCTCCATGTTATACAGAAACTGCTACAAGTCCTACACCACCTCCATGTTACACAAAAACCGCTACACACCCCACACCACCTCTATCTTATACCGAAAATGCTACAAATTCCATACCAACTCCATGTTATACCGAAACTGCTACAAATTCCACACCAACTCCATGTTATACAGAAACGGCCACAATTCCCACACCACCTCCATGTTATATAGAAACTGCTACGAACCCCACACCACCTCCATGTTATACAGTAGTTGCTACAGATCCCACACGACTTCCATGTTATACAGAAACTGCCACAAATCCCACACCATCTCCATGTTATACAGAAACTGCTACAAATCTCACACCACCTCCATGTTATACAGAAACTGCTACAAATCCCACACCATCTCCATGTTATACACAAACTGCCTCAAATCCCACACCACCTCTATGTTATACCGAAACTGCTACAAACCCCACACCACCTGTATGTTACACAGAAACTGCTACAAATCCCACACCACCTCCATGTTATACAGAAACTGCTACAAACCCCAGACTACCTCAATGTTATACAGAAACTGTTACAAACTTTACAACACCTCCATGTTATACAGAAACTGTTACAAATCTCACACCACCTCCATGTTATACAGTAACTGCTACAAATCCCACACCACCTCTATGTTATACAGAAACTGCTACAAATCCCACACCACCTCTATGTTATTCAGAAACTGCTACAAATCCCACACCGCCTCCATTTTATACAGAAACTGCTACAAATCCCACACCACCTCTATGTTATACAGAAACTGCTACAAATCCCACACCCCCTGCATGTTATACAGAAACTGCTACAAATCCCACACCACCTCTATGTTATACAGAAACTGCTACAAATCCCACACCACCTCCATGTTATACAGAAACTGCTACAAAACCCACACCACCTCCATGTTATACAGAAACTGCTACAAGTCCTACACCACCTCCATGTTACACAGAAACCGCTACACACCCCACACCACGTCTATGTTATACCGAAAATGCTACAAATTCCACACCAACTCCATGTTATACCGAAACTGCTACAAATTCCACACCAACTCCATGTTATACAGAAACGGCTACAATCCCACACCACCTCCATGTTATACAGAAACTGCTACGAACCCCACACAAACTCCATGTTATACAGTAGTTGCTACAGATCCCACACGACTTCTATGTTATACAGAAACTGCTACAAATCCCACACCATCTCCATGTGAAACAGAAACTCCTACAAATCTCACACCACCTCCATGTTATACAGAAACTGCTACAAATCCCACACCATCTCCATGTTATACAGAAACTGCCTCAAATCCCACACCACCTCTATGTTATACCGAATCTGCTACAAACCCCACACCACCTCCATGTTATACAGAAACTGGTATAAAATCCCACACCACCTGAATTTTATACAGAAACTGCTACAAACCCCACACCATCTCCATGTTATACAGAAACTGCTTCAAATCTCACAGCACCTCTGTGTTATACAGAAACTGCTACAAACCCCACACCACCTGTATGTTGCACAGAAACTGCTACAAACCCCAGACTACTTCCATGTTATACAGAAACTGCTACAAATCCCACACCCCCTCCATTTTATACAGAAACTGCTACAAATCCCACACCACCTCTATGTTATACAGAAACTGCTACAAATCCCACACCCCCTGCATGTTATACAGAAACTGCTACAAATCCCACACCACCTCTATGTTATACAGAAACTGCTACAAATGCCACACCACCTCCATGTTATACAGAAACTGCTACAAACCCCACACCACCTCCATGTTATACAGAAATTGTTACAAACCCCACACCACCTCCATTATAAACAGAAACTGCTTCAAATCCCACACCACCGCCATGTTGTACAGAAACTGTTACAAATCCCACATCACCTCCATGTTATACAGAAACTGCTACAGAACCCACACCACCTCCATGTTATACAGAAACTGCTACAAGTCCTACACCACCTCCATGTTACACAGAAACCGCTACACACCCCACAACACCACCATGTTATACAGAAACTGCTACACACCCCACACCACCTCTGTGTTATACCGAAAATGCTACAAAACCCACACCACCTCCATGTTATACAGAAACTGCTACAAGTCCTACACCACCTCCATGTTACACAGAAACCGCTACACACCCCCACCACCTCCATGTTATACAGAAACTGCTACAAAACCCACACCACCTCCATGTTATACAGAAACTGCTACAAGTCCTACACCACCTCCATGTTACACAGAAACCGCTACACACCCCACACCACCTCCATGTTATACAGAAACTGCTACAAAACCCACACCAACTCCATGTTATACCGAAACTGCTACAAATTCTACACCAACTCCGTGTTATACAGAAACGGCTACAATTCCCACACCACCTGCATGTTATATAGAAACTGCTACGAACCCCACACCACCTCCATGTTATACAGTAGTTGCTACAGATCCCACGCGACTTCAATGTTATACAGAAACTGCTACAAATCCCACACCATCTCCATGTTATACAGAAACTGCTACAAATCTCACACCACCTCCATGTTATACAGAAACTGCTACAAATCCCACACCACCTCTATGTTATACAGAAACTGCTACAAATCCCACACCCCCTGCATGTTATACAGAAACTGCTACAAATCCCACACCACCCCTATGTTATACAGAAACTGCCACAAATCCCACACCACCTCCATGTTATACAGAAACTGCTACAAACCCCACACCACCCCCATTTTATACAGAAACGGTTACAAACCCCACACCACCTCCATGTTAAACAGAAACTGCTCAAATCCCACACACCCTCCATGTTATACAGAAACTGCTACAAATCCCACACCACCTCCATGTTATACAGAAGCTGCTACAAACCCCAGACTACCTCCATGTTTTACAGAAACTGTTACAAACCTTACAACACCTCCATGTTATACAGTAACTGCTACAAATCCCACACCACCTCTATGTTATACAGAAACTGCTACAAATCCCACACCACCTCTATGTTATTCAGAAACTGCTACAAATCACACACCTACTCCATGGTATACAGAAACTGCTACAAATCCCACACCACCTCTATGTTATACAGAAACTGCTACAAATCCCACACCCGCTGCATGTTATACAGAAACTGCTAAAATCCCACACCACCTCTATGTTATACAGAAACTGCTACAAATCCCACACCACCTCCATGTTACACAGAAACCGCTACACACCCCACACCACCTCCATGTTATACAGAAACTGCTACACACCCCACACCACCTGTATGTTATACCGAAAATGCTACAAAACCCACACCACCTCCATGTTATACAGAAACTGCTACAAGTCCTACACCACCTCCATGTTACACAGAAACCGCTACACACCCCACGCCACCTCCATGTTATACAGAAACTGCTACAAAAC
Organism: Deroplatys truncata; assembly: GCA_030765065.1. Lineage (NCBI taxonomy): Eukaryota > Metazoa > Arthropoda > Insecta > Mantodea > Mantidae > Deroplatys > Deroplatys truncata. Next base: position 12,328,810 of record CM060990.1, on the reverse strand, counting down.
CCACACCACCTCCATGTTATACAGAAACTGCTACAAGTCCTACACCACCTCCATGTTACACAAAAACCGCTACACACCCCACACCACCTCTATCTTATACCGAAAATGCTACAAATTCCACACCAACTCCATGTTATACCGAAACTGCTACAAATTCCACACCAACTCCATGTTATACAGAAACGGCTACAATTCCCACACCACCTCCATGTTATATAGAAACTGCTACGAACCCCACACCACCTCCATGTTATACAGTAGTTGCTACAGATCCCACACGACTTCCATGTTATACAGAAACTGCCACAAATCCCACACCATCTCCATGTTATACAGAAACTGCTACAAATCTCACACCACCTCCATGTTATACAGAAACTGCTACAAATCCCACACCATCTCCATGTTATACACAAACTGCCTCAAATCCCACACCACCTCTATGTTATACCGAAACTGCTACAAACCCCACACCACCTCCATGTTATACAGAAGCTCGTAAAAATCCCACACCACCTGAATTTTATACAGAAACTGCTACAAACCCCACACCACCTCCATGTTATACAGAAACTGCTTCAAATCTAAAAGCACCTCTGTGTTATACAGAAACTGCTACAAACCCCACACCACCTGTATGTTACACAGAAACTGCTACAAATCCCACACCACCTCCATGTTATACAGAAACTGCTACAAACCCCAGACTACCTCAATGTTATACAGAAACTGTTACAAACTTTACAACACCTCCATGTTATACAGAAACTGTTACAAATCTCACACCACCTCCATGTTATACAGTAACTGCTACAAATCCCACACCACCTCTATGTTATACAGAAACTGCTACAAATCCCACACCACCTCTATGTTATTCAGAAACTGCTACAAATCCCACACCGCCTCCATTTTATACAGAAACTGCTACAAATCCCACACCACCTCTATGTTATACAGAAACTGCTACAAATCCCACACCCCCTGCATGTTATACAGAAACTGCTACAAATCCCACACCACCTCTATGTTATACAGAAACTGCTACAAATCCCACACCACCTCCATGTTATACAGAAACTGCTACAAACCCCACACCACCTCCATGTTATACAGAAACTGTTACAAACCCCACACCACCTCCATGTTAAACAGAAACTGCTACAAATCCCACACCCCCTCCATGTTAAACAGAAACTGTTACAAACCCCACACCACCTCCATGTTATACAGAAACTGCTACAAATCCCACACCACCTCTATGTTATACAGAAACTGCTACAAATCCCACACCACCATTATGTTATACAGAAACTGCTACAAATCCCACACCACCTCCGTGTTATACAGAAACTGTTACAAACCCCACACCACCTCCATGTTATACAGAAACCGCTACATATCCCACACCACCTCCATGTTATACAGAAACGGCTACAATTCCCACACCACCTCCATGTTATATAGAAACTGCTACGAACCCCACACCACCTCCATGTTATACAGTAGTTGCTACAGATCCCACACGACTTCCATGTTATACAGAAACTGCCACAAATCCCACACCATCTCCATGTTATGCAGAAACTGCTACAAATCTCACACCACCTCCATGTTATACAGAAACTGCTACAAATCCCACACCATCTCCATGTTATACACAAACTGCCTCAAATCCCACACCACCTCTATGTTATACCGAAACTGCTACAAACCCCACACCACCTCCATGTTATGCAGAAGCTCGTAAAAATCCCACACCACCTGAATTTTATACAGAAACTGCTACAAACCCCACACCACCTCCATGTTATACAGAAACTGCTTCAAATCTAACAGCACCTCTGTGTTATACAGAAACTGCTACAAACCCCACACCACCTGTATGTTACACAGAAACTGCTACAAATCCCACACCACCTCCATGTTATACAGAAACTGCTACAAACCCCAGACTACCTCAATGTTATACAGAAACTGTTACAAACTTTACAACACCTCCATGTTATACAGAAACTGTTACAAATCTCACACCACCTCCATGTTATACAGTAACTGCTACAAATCCCACACCACCTCTATGTTATACAGAAACTGTTACAAACCCCACACCACCTTCATGTTATACAGAACCTGCTACAAATCGCACACCAGCTCTATCTTATACAGAACCTGCTACAAATCCCACACCACCTCCATGTTATACAGAAACTGTTACAAACCCCACACCACCTCTATGTTATACAGAAACTGCTGCAAATCCCAGACCCCCTGCATGTTATACAGAAACTGCTACAAATCCCACACCACTTCCATGTTATACAGAAACTGCTACAAATCCCACACCACCTCAATGTTATACAGAATCTGCTACAAATCCCACACCACCTCCATGTTATACAGAAACTGTTACAAACCCCACACCACCTCCATGTTATACAGAAACTGCTACATATCCCACACCACCTCCATGTTATATAGAAACTGCTACAAATCCCACACCACCTCCATGTTATACAGAAACTGCTACAAATCCCACACCACCTCCATGTTATACAGAAACTGCTACAAATCCCACACCACCTCCATGTTCTACAGAACCTGCTACAAATCGCACACCACCTCTATCTTATACAGAACCTGCTACAAATCCCATACCACCTCTATGTTATACAGAAACTGTTACAAAGCTCACACCACCTCCATGTTATACAGAAACTGCTACAAATCCCACACCACCTCCATGTTATACAGAAACTGCTACAAATCCCACAACACCTCTATGTTATACAGAAACTGTTACAAATCCCACACCACCTCCATGTTATACAGAAACTGCTACAAATCCCACACCACCTCCATGTTATACAGAAACTGTTACAAACCCCACACCACCTCCATGTTATACAGAACCTGCTACAAATCGCACACCACCTCTATCTTATACATAACCTGCTACAAATTCCACACCACCTCCATGTTATACAGAAACTGTTACAAACCCCACACCACCTCCATGTTATACAGAAGTTGCTACAAATCCCACACCACCTCCATGTTATACAGAAACTGCTACAAGTCCCACACCACCTCTATGTTATACAGAAACTGCTACAAATCCCACACTACCTCCATGTTATACAGAATCTGCTACAAACCCCACCCACCTCCATGTTATACAGAAACTGTTACAAACCGCACACCACCTCCATGTTATACAGAAACTGCTACAAACCCCACACCACCTCCATGTTATACAGAAACTGTTACAAACCGCACACCACCTCCATGTTATACAGAATCTGCTACCTACCCCACGCCACCTCCATGTTATACAGAAACTGTTACAAACCGGACACCACCTCCATGTTATACAGAATCTGCTACAAACCCCACACCACCTCCCTGTTATACAGAATGTGCTACAAACCCCACACCACCTCCATGTTATACAGAAACTGTTACAAACCGCACACCACCTCCATGTTATACAGCAACTGCTACAAACCGCCCACCACCTCCATGTTATGCAGAAACTGTTACAAACCTCACACCACCTGTATGTTATACAGAAACTGCTACAAATCCCACACCACCTCTATGTTATACAGAAACTGTTACAAACCCCACATCACCTCTATGTTATACAGAAACTGCTACAAATCCCACACCACCTCCATGTTATACAGAAACTGTTACAAACCTCACACCACCTGTATGTTATACAGAAACTGCTACAAATCCCACACCACCTCCATGTTATACAGAAACTGTTACAAACCCCACACCACCTCCATGTTATACAGAATCTGCTACAAACCCCACACCACCTTCATGTTATACAGAAACTGTTTCAAACCGCACACCCCTCCATGTTATACAGAAACTGCTACAAACCCCACACCACCTTCATGTTATACAGAAACTGTTTCAAACCGCACACCCCTCCATGTTATACAGAAACTGCTACAAACCCCAAACCACCTCCATGTTATACAGAAACTGCTTCAAATCGCTCACCACCTCCATGTTATACAGAAGCTGCTACAAACCCCACACCACCTCCATGTTATACAGAAACTGCTACAAACCGCACACCACCTCCATGTTATACAGAAACTGTTACAAACCCCACACCACCTCCATGTTATACAGAAACTGCTACAAACCGCTCACCACCTCCATGTTATACAGAAACTGTTACAAACCCCACACCACCTCCATGTTATACAGAAACTGTTACAAACCCCACACCACCTCCATGTTATACAGAAACTGTTACAAACCCCACACCCCCTCCATGTTAAACAGAAACTGTTACAAACCCCACACCACCTCCATGTTATACAGAAACTGCTACAAATCCCACACCACCTCTATGTTATACAGAAACTGCTACAAATCCCACACCACCATTATGTTATACAGAAACTGCTACAAATCCCACACCACCTCCGTGTTATACAGAAACTGTTACAAACCCCACACCACCTCCATGTTATACAGAAACCGCTACATATCCCACACCACCTCCATGTTATACAGAAACGGCTACAATTCCCACACCACCTCCATGTTATATAGAAACTGCTACGAACCCCACACCACCTCCATGTTATACAGTAGTTGCTACAGATCCCACACGACTTCCATGTTATACAGAAACTGCCACAAATCCCACACCATCTCCATGTTATGCAGAAACTGCTACAAATCTCACACCACCTCCATGTTATACAGAAACTGCTACAAATCCCACACCATCTCCATGTTATACACAAACTGCCTCAAATCCCACACCACCTCTATGTTATACCGAAACTGCTACAAACCCCACACCACCTCCATGTTATGCAGAAGCTCGTAAAAATCCCACACCACCTGAATTTTATACAGAAACTGCTACAAACCCCACACCACCTCCATGTTATACAGAAACTGCTTCAAATCTAACAGCACCTCTGTGTTATACAGAAACTGCTACAAACCCCACACCACCTGTATGTTACACAGAAACTGCTACAAATCCCACACCACCTCCATGTTATACAGAAACTGCTACAAACCCCAGACTACCTCAATGTTATACAGAAACTGTTACAAACTTTACAACACCTCCATGTTATACAGAAACTGTTACAAATCTCACACCACCTCCATGTTATACAGTAACTGCTACAAATCCCACACCACCTCTATGTTATACAGAAACTGTTACAAACCCCACACCACCTTCATGTTATACAGAACCTGCTACAAATCGCACACCAGCTCTATCTTATACAGAACCTGCTACAAATCCCACACCACCTCCATGTTATACAGAAACTGTTACAAACCCCACACCACCTCTATGTTATACAGAAACTGCTGCAAATCCCAGACCCCCTGCATGTTATACAGAAACTGCTACAAATCCCACACCACTTCCATGTTATACAGAAACTGCTACAAATCCCACACCACCTCAATGTTATACAGAATCTGCTACAAATCCCACACCACCTCCATGTTATACAGAAACTGTTACAAACCCCACACCACCTCCATGTTATACAGAAACTGCTACATATCCCACACCACCTCCATGTTATATAGAAACTGCTACAAATCCCACACCACCTCCATGTTATACAGAAACTGCTACAAATCCCACACCACCTCCATGTTATACAGAAACTGCTACAAATCCCACACCACCTCCATGTTCTACAGAACCTGCTACAAATCGCACACCACCTCTATCTTATACAGAACCTGCTACAAATCCCATACCACCTCTATGTTATACAGAAACTGTTACAAAGCTCACACCACCTCCATGTTATACAGAAACTGCTACAAATCCCACACCACCTCCATGTTATACAGAAACTGCTACAAATCCCACAACACCTCTATGTTATACAGAAACTGTTACAAATCCCACACCACCTCCATGTTATACAGAAACTGCTACAAATCCCACACCACCTCCATGTTATACAGAAACTGTTACAAACCCCACACCACCTCCATGTTATACAGAACCTGCTACAAATCGCACACCACCTCTATCTTATACATAACCTGCTACAAATTCCACACCACCTCCATGTTATACAGAAACTGTTACAAACCCCACACCACCTCCATGTTATACAGAAGTTGCTACAAATCCCACACCACCTCCATGTTATACAGAAACTGCTACAAGTCCCACACCACCTCTATGTTATACAGAAACTGCTACAAATCCCACACTACCTCCATGTTATACAGAATCTGCTACAAACCCCACCCACCTCCATGTTATACAGAAACTGTTACAAACCGCACACCACCTCCATGTTATACAGAAACTGCTACAAACCCCACACCACCTCCATGTTATACAGAAACTGTTACAAACCGCACACCACCTCCATGTTATACAGAATCTGCTACCTACCCCACGCCACCTCCATGTTATACAGAAACTGTTACAAACCGGACACCACCTCCATGTTATACAGAATCTGCTACAAACCCCACACCACCTCCCTGTTATACAGAATGTGCTACAAACCCCACACCACCTCCATGTTATACAGAAACTGTTACAAACCGCACACCACCTCCATGTTATACAGCAACTGCTACAAACCGCCCACCACCTCCATGTTATGCAGAAACTGTTACAAACCTCACACCACCTGTATGTTATACAGAAACTGCTACAAATCCCACACCACCTCTATGTTATACAGAAACTGTTACAAACCCCACATCACCTCTATGTTATACAGAAACTGCTACAAATCCCACACCACCTCCATGTTATACAGAAACTGTTACAAACCTCACACCACCTGTATGTTATACAGAAACTGCTACAAATCCCACACCACCTCCATGTTATACAGAAACTGTTACAAACCCCACACCACCTCCATGTTATACAGAATCTGCTACAAACCCCACACCACCTTCATGTTATACAGAAACTGTTTCAAACCGCACACCCCTCCATGTTATACAGAAACTGCTACAAACCCCACACCACCTTCATGTTATACAGAAACTGTTTCAAACCGCACACCCCTCCATGTTATACAGAAACTGCTACAAACCCCAAACCACCTCCATGTTATACAGAAACTGCTTCAAATCGCTCACCACCTCCATGTTATACAGAAGCTGCTACAAACCCCACACCACCTCCATGTTATACAGAAACTGCTACAAACCGCACACCACCTCCATGTTATACAGAAACTGTTACAAACCCCACACCACCTCCATGTTATACAGAAACTGCTACAAACCGCTCACCACCTCCATGTTATACAGAAACTGTTACAAACCCCACACCACCTCCATGTTATACAGAAACTGTTACAAACCCCACACCACCTCCATGTTATACAGAAACTGTTACAAACCCCACACCACCTCCATGTTATACAGAAACTGTTACAAACCCCACACCACCTCCATGTTATACAGAAACTGCTACAAACCGCTCACCACCTCCATGTTATACAGAAACTGTTACAAACCCCACACCACCTCCATGTTATACAGAAACTGCTACAAACCCCACACCACCTCCATGTTATACAGAAACTGTTACAAACCCCACACCACCTCCATGTTATACAGAAACTGCTACAAACCGCACACCACCTCCGTGTTATACAGAAACTGCTACAAACCCCACACCACCTCCGTGTTATACAGAAACTGCTACAAACCCCACACCACCTCCGTGTTATACAGAAACTGTTACAAACCCCACACCACCTCCATGTTATACAGAAACTGCTACAAACCCCACACCACCTCCATGTTATACAGAAACTGCTACAAACCCCACACCACCTCCGTGTTATACAGAAACTGCTACAAACCCCACATCACCTCCATGTTATACAGAAACTGCTACAAACCGCTCACCACCTCCATGTTATACAGAAACTGTTACAAACCTCACACCACCTCCATGTTATACAGAAACTGTTACAAACCCCACACCACCTCCATGTTATACAGAAACTGTTACAAACCCCACACCACCTCCATGTTATACAGAAACTGCTACCAACCCCACACCACCTCCATGTTATACAGAAACTGCTACAAACCGCACACCACCTCCATGTTATACAGAAACTGTTACAAACCCCACACCACCTCCATGTTATACAGAAACTGTTACAAACCCCACACCACCTCCATGTTATACAGAAACTGCTACAAACCCCACACCACCTCCATGTTATACAGAAACTGCTACAAACCGCACACCACCTCCATGTTATACAGAAACTGCTACAAACCGCACACCACCTCCATGTTATACAGAAACTGCTACAAACCGCACACCACCTCCATGTTTTACAGAAACTGCTACAAACCGCACACCACCTCCATGTTATACAGAAACTGCTACAAACCGCACACCACCTCCATGTTATACAGAAACTGCTACAAACCGCACACCACCTCCATGTTTTACAGAAACTGCTACAAACCGCACACCACCTCCATGTTATACAGAAACTGCTACAAACCGCACACCACCTCCATGTTATACAGAAACTGCTACAAACCGCACACCACCTCCATGTTTTACAGTGGGCTGGACATCCCGCACCCCTCTGCACTCCCTCGCCTTCGTGTCAGAATACTTCCAAGTTTTTAAAAATACTAGAAATTACTCTGATCTGAAAATGTAACCTTATCCCTTTCTTTACTGATACTGAACTACCTTGATCCTACTGGCATTTGTGGCGCTATAATCTTGGCATATGTTGAGGATTTTTGTTTCCTCTGCTGGCAATCAGTTCCTTGCTTATTTATTAACGTGTTTTTATTCTGATATTCGTTCTATTTGCCTATAGGACGTTTGCTGGCAATCTAATCTCGTTGTGCCTCCTTTGTTTTGTTCAGCATTACTCTGGTGTTTGTTTATCGTACAGACAGGGGCATTTAAGTTGAGTTTCTAAAATATCTCCTTTCGAATAGAAAGGAAGGCTTTTTGATAGAAGTTGGATTTTCTGGGGGTAAGTGATTGCCATTAGTCGTGTTTTGTTTGGAGGACGTTATGTGGGTCTTTTTAGGGTGAATTTAATTTTTGTTTATATGGAACCTACAATTACGGCCATTTACTTACCCCCAGAATATCAAGCAACTTTTATTCAAGGCGTTTCTTCCTATAACGCTTAGTTTTGGAGATATTGTACAGCCTCAACTTAAATGGTTCTGTCTGCATTTCACCTTCAAGTTACGAAACCTACAACACATTTTGGTATCCCTACATCTAAATGCTTTTTTCTGGATTATACCCTGACGGATCTGGGTCCCCCACTGAGTAATAGTCGCGGTATGGATTGTTATGGTAATCTGCAATATGCTTTTCACGGCTCCAAAATGAAAGTTCAGTGCAATGATCTAGCATAGAGTAAGAAACCAAAGGAAATTCGGTAACACAAGACTATGACAGACTTGAGCTTACGCTGATCTCAAGTGCTCCCTCTCGTTGCAGTTATCGATCCTCCTCTCCCAAAAAATTAGTGGCATTTGAGATTCGTTATAGTTTAAGAACGTTAAGGTTGCTTTTAATTCCCACGAATGGACTTTTTATTTTAAGTTTTGAAACTTCTAAATAAATTACAAGTATGTCTTTGTTTGTGAAAGAAAAACATTGTGCAGAAAATATTGGTCAGAGATTTTACAGTTTACATTATTACACTGCCTGGCAAACATTGCTCAGAATCGATACAAACTCCACTTTTACAGCATTTGATAGGCACTGTTTACAAATGCTAGATCTCTCATAAATTAGTAACAACTTGCCTAATGTTGTTCCTACTTCTTTCTCCTCTTCTTTTTTGAGTTGAATGTATAGGAACAACCTAATTTCTTTTGCCGATTTCTTATTTCAGAATGAAATGTCACATCGTATCGTTCTGTTTAACAAGGATGCAATAATGAGCAGCAAATCCGTTCGTCATTTCATACATCAGCATGTATTGTGAATCATAATTAGCATTCATGTCACTATTTGTTGTTCTGTTATGTGACGGAGTACATTTAAGAATATTTTAAGAATAGTTCAATGTTAAAAGTTGAGTCATAATGGTAGGCGGCGCCGTGGCCATGGCCGTGTGGTTAGACCGCTCGCCTCCCACCGAGGCGGCCCGGGTTCAATCCCAGGGACCTGCATGTGGGATTTGTGGTGTACGAAGCGGCGTCTGAGCGGGTTTTCTCCGGGTTCTCCGGTTTCCCGCGCCATTCATTCCACCAACTGCTCCATCATCACCTTTCCTCTCATCCATTTCACCAAAATTTCGTTTCATCTACTTCCTTCATCGCATACCAGGCATCGAGCTGATCACCCATCCTGGATGTTCTGTCTGATCCATGAGTGTCTGCTCCTCGACGGGCCTCTGACCCCAGGCACCCGCCTGTAAGTCCTGGGGGGTGTAAGTCGTACATAAGAGGAGGGTAAACAGATAATGAATGAATGAATCATAATGGTTCATGCGCAAATAACGGACATATATGAGAAAACGCAGCAGAAAATATGAAAGATATTCTGACAAAGCAAGAAAAAATGAAGTGTTCCGATAAACCATGAGTATGTTTTCATTTGGCAATAAGGATAACGATAATTTTACACTATTTTGAAACAAACAAAGCAAAATCAAACTCAATAATACGGTTCCGTTTTAACTCTGTATTAATTTGTTTACTTATTTATTGATTTACTTATGGTATTACAGCATTAGTCATACCTTTCGATAATAAATTAGGAGATATGTTTTTCTGGACTTATATCGTCTGTCAAAAAGCAAACTCTGTAGGACTATCGAGCACGGCATGGAAACAAAGTAATGTTGACAAAACATTCCCCTGGCTGAAGCTGGTCCTCTCCACGATTTCAAGAATCAAATCGATTCCCAAACTCTTGAGCAGACTGAAAAGGAAGGTTGAATATAACAGAGGAATCATCAGTTGTTCAAATTGCACAATATCAACGTACGTACACAGAGATGCGTATTACAATGCACAATACTTTTACTTAATGAGAACTGCGCAGGGACAAAACTATTCATTAATTTCAGAAGTACTGGGTCTTATTTCGGCAAATTTGAGTATCTGAAGGCAAAATTATTGAGGCTAGGTTTACGTGTGCCGGTGTTCGAATCTTGGTTGAGGTGTATTGCTTGGATAAAGTTTATTTCGTGTTGTTCTCTTATTCCCATCGGTGAAATGTCGGGTTACTCTCAGCTCAGTTGAGCAACATCCCGGCGATTTTATTTAGTCTCCGTAGATATGAGTTGCTAAAAGGGAATTGAAACAATCTGAAAAGACATTAAGACTACATCTCTGAATCGTGCTCGTTTCCTTGGTGCATATGGTTTATTTCTTCTGTGCAATGAAAACGGATAAAGGAATTATGTCGCTGGACAAGAGACAAACTTTTTATGCTCAGAACCTAATGTTTCGTTAGAAATTTAACAAATAGAAACCACAATTTGTTTTGTAACATCCTGTAATAGTAATTCTGCTTCAATAGCTACAACCTCGTTCTTAGAAACAACACTGAAAGCTTCAAGGTACTTATTTGCGTGATGTTTCCCCTAAATCCAATAAAATGCTCTCATTTTGGGTGAATGGCTGTTCTAATAATAAGTATAGCGTCTCATAAGCATCAGTTATTGCTTGCTCCTAGGCTGCATTTATAGAAAAAAAGAATATTTAGAAAAGTATCCCGATTATTGAGTTTATTTAGTGTGGCGCAATGGAGTAAACTTAGCATTACCTACATGCATGTGTACATTAATCTTTCCAATCACTCTTATCTTGTTTGTTGTCGGCCGGATGTCGGTAAGGACACTACATCTAATTTTGCAGACAAAGCGCGTCTCAATCGTTCTGTGACTTGGAACCTATTCTTTCATTTCGATCGTGACGTTGTGGACGTTTCCATTCAGCAGTTGAACAACAAAGTTCCTTCACATGATAGAGAAAAACACTTGAGTAGCGTCTAGAATCTCGGAAACCATTGAGACAACCACCCACATTTCTCACGAGGAGCGAAAGCTTGCCATCAGCAATGTCTGCTTCCGTAGTTACGTAAGGACGTTGATACGAAACTAGCGTCCAAGTCGGTATCGCTCGCCTAACACATTGTATATTTGACTCCGCTTGAACTTACCACACGTGCACACTATTGCTGCCTTCTGGGCATATCAGGGGTTTTAGGTGGTGTGTATCCAACTCGCCTGCTATGAGGCGGCTTTGTAATATTTAAAAACAACTACTACTACTGCTACTGTTACTATTACAACTACTACTGTTACCGTTACTACTAGGCTTTGTAATATTTAAAAACAACTACTACTACTGCTACTGTTACTATTACAACTACTACTGTTACCGTTACTACTACCCCTACTACTGTTACCACTACAGCTACTACTGCTGCTACTATTACTACTACAACTACTACTACTACTACTACTACTACTACTACTATTACTACTACAACTACTACTACTACTACTACTACTACTACTACTACTACTACTAAACACCTTCTACTACCACTGTTACTATTACTATTACTGCTGCTACAACTATTACTACTACTACTACTATTACTACTACAACTATTACTACTACTACAACTACTGCTACTACTACTACTACTACTACTACTACTACTACTACTACTACTAAACACCTTCTACTACCACTGTTACTATTACTATTACTGCTGCTACAACTATTACTACTACTCCTACTACTGTTTCCACTACAACTACTAGGGCTGTTACTATTACTGCTACAACTACTGCTAGTACTACTACTGCTACTACAACTATTACTACTACTCCTACTACTGTTTCCACTACAACTACTAGGGCTGTTACTATTACTGCTACAACTACTGCTAGTACTACTACTACTACTGCTACTACGACTATTACTACTACTCCTACTACTGTTACTATTATTATTACTACTACTACTACTACTACCGTTGCTACTATCCCTACTACTGTTGCCACTACAGCTACTACTGCTGTTACTATTACTACTACTGCTACTACTACAACTACTGCTACTACTGCTGTTACTATTACTATTACTGCTGCTACAACTATTACTACTACTCCTACTACTGTTTCCACTACGACTACTAGGGCGGTTACTATTACTACTACTACTACAACAACTACTGCTACTACTACTGCTACTACTACTACTAAACACCTTCTACTACCACTGTTACTATTACTATTACTGCTGCTACAACTATTACTACTACTCCTACTACTGTTTCCACTACAACTACTAGGGCTGTTACTATTACTACTACTCCTACTACTGTTTCCACTACAACTACTAGGGCTGTTACTATTACTACTACTACTACAACTACTGCTAGTACTACTACTACTGCTACTACAACTATTTCTATACTCCTACTACTGTTACTCTTATTACTACTGCTACTACTACTACCGTTGCTACTATCCCTACTACTGTTGCCACTACAGCTACTACTGTTGTTACTATTACTACTACTGCTACTACTACAACTACTGCTACTACTGCTGTTACTATTACTATTACTGCTGCTACAACTATTACTACTACTCCTACTACTGTTTCCACTACGACTACTAGGGCGGTTACTATTACTACTACTACTACAACTACTGCTACTACTACTACTACTACTACAACTACTGCTACTACTACTACTACTAAACACCTTCTACTACCACTGTTACTATTACTATTACTGGTGCTACAACTATTACTACTACTCCTACTACTGTTTCCACTACAACTACTAGGGCTGTTACTATTACTACTACAACTACTGCTAGTACTACTACTACTGCGGCTACTACAACTATTACTACTACTCCTACTACTATTACTATTATTACTACTGCTACTACTACAACTACTACTTTTGCTACTACCCCTACTACTGTTGCCACTAGAGCTACTATTGCTGTTACTATTACTACTACTTCTACGGCTGTTACCACTACAACTAGTATCTGTCTACTTGATGTTCTTGGCAAACCTATGGATCATATAGTCAACATGCGATTAGTCAAGGAAATAAAGGAAGGAGAAAATTTTTCACCTAAACAATTTGGCTTTCGGGGGGTGTAGACAATTGATGCAATCCAAGGTGTACTACATTTTGTGACAGATGCTAAGGCATTTACTAACATATATGTGGCACTGGTGACCCTGGATGTTAAAACTGCTTTTAATTCAGCACCGTGGAAGGGAATAATCGTTGAGCTCAGGCGGCGCCAATTCGCACCATACCTGATCAAAATTATATGTAGTTATCTGAACAATAGGATGATCTTGGTAGGTGATACCAAGCATCTGGATATGACGTGCGGAGTACCACAAGGTTCAGTTTTGGGACCTACCCTGTGGAACATCTGTTATGATGTATTCAGAGTGTAGTTGCCGATGGGCACAACATCTATAGGATGCGCCGATGTACTGGACCTCCTAGTGCATGGAGAATCCGGAGAATAGGTTGAGGATAAAATCGAATGGTCTACACACCAAATTGAAATCTGGATGTTGAAGAAGGGATTGCAGTTGGCTCTACAGAAGACAGAAATTGTGATTTTGGAGGGAAGACGATCCCTAAGGGAAGTTAATGTAAATATTGGTGGTGTGGCATTGAGGTCTCAAAGGCAATTGAGATATCTTGGTCTTCAGTTTGGCCATGATATGAATATGGGTGTCCACGTGAAATACACGGTTGGCAAGGCGGAGAAAGTGATTGCTGCCTTGAGTCGCTTAATGCCTAATATAGGCGGTGCCAACCTGAAACAAGGAAAATCCTAGGTAGCGTGGCTAACTCTATTATGTTATGGTGCGCCCGCTGGGAACACCTGCATGGATAAAGCAATATATAGGAGCGAGTGCATCGTAAGGTTGCGCTACGCATCTTTAGTGCCTACAGAAGGTTATACAAGTTCCAGCAGGAACCATACCTTTCCATCTCCTTGTTCAGGAACGCGCATACGTGCAGATAAAAACTGTTGGCCAGGGAGAAAACTATCAGACGGTGGAAGGTAGATTGGAACCAGGAAGAGAGGACGGCTCAGTGGTCCAAGAGATATCTAGGAAGCATGATAATCTGGATTATTATGTGACACAATTTCTGATCGACCACGTCGTTTTAAATCTTATTTACCTTGGTCCGTGCTGCGCACAGACAGTCACTCCTGACCATACCGTTTTACATTGCTCAAAGTGGAATGACATAGGTCATCAGAGTTATAAAAAATTAGGTCAGGTTGTGACCTCGAACAATGTTATTATGACAGTGCTGGAGAATAAGGAAAACTAGCAAATTATTGTTCAATTTATAACCTGTACCCTTAAGGCCAAGGAGAGGGATGAACGGGAGGTGCAGCCCCGACAGTGTGAATCGGTATGTAGACCATCTACAGCCTCCTCTACTTGAAGTAATACTTCAAGGCAGTTCCAAGAGGAAATCGATTACAGCTTGCAGGGGTTTTTTGTTGGTGGAATCCAACTCACCCTATGGGTGCCTTTCTGAGATTTTTCCCTTGCTCCCCCCAAAAAGCTATAACAACTATTACTACTACAACTACTACTACTAATGCTGTTACTATTACTACTACTGCTACTACTAATACTGTTACCATTACTACTACTACTACTACTACTACTACTACTACTATTACTACTACTACTACTACTACTACTACTACTACTTCTGTAACTACGACAACTACAACTACCAATACTGCTGTTACTATTACTACTGTTACTACTACGCTACTGCTATTATTACCACTACTGCTAACTATTACTACTACAACAACCACTACTACTGCTACTATTACAACTAATACTACTACTATTACCACTACTGTTACTGTTACTATTAGTACCATTTCCACTACTGTTACTACTACTGCTACAACTACTACTACTGTTATAATTACGGTTACTACTACTACTACTACTACTACTACTACTACTACTACTACTACTACTACTACTACTACTACTATTGCTACTACTGCTACTACAACTAATACGGCAAATCTGCTCTTACTTCTCTTTGCTACACGGCTTTCCTTCTAAAAACATCCTTTCGGCTACGCTTTGAGGCTGAGGGCCCTCAATCTCTCGGCTACGCCTTGAGGCTGAGTATCTTACCGGCATTGGCGGCATGAAATATTCGTCTATTGGACATATAACACATTATATTCATCACCAAGGAAGAGAACTAAGAGCAGATTGTCGAACTAGTACTCCTACTACTATTACTGTCACTACTACTACAACTACTACTATTACTGCTACTACTACTGTTATCATTACGGTTGCTACTACTGCTACTACAACTAATACTGCTACTACTATTACTGTTAGTGCTATTACCACTACTGTTACTATTAATACAATTACCACTACTGTTACTATTAGTACTATTACCACTATTGTTACTACTACTGCTACTACAAATTGTACTGCTGTTACTACTATTACCACTACTGTTACTATTAGTACTATTATCACTACTGTTACTATTAGTAATATTACCACTACTATTACTATTAGTAATATTACAACTGCTGTTACTATTAGTACGATTACCACTACTGTTACTACTACTGCTACTACAAATTGTACTACTGTTACTACTATTACCACTACTGTTACTATTAGTACTATTATCACTACTGTTACTATTAGTACTATTATCACTACTGTTACTATTAGTAATATTACCACTACTATTACTATTAGTAATATTACCACTACTGTTACTATTAGTAATATTACCACTACTATTACTATTAGTACTATTACCACTACTGTTACTATTAGTACTATTACCACTACTGTTACTATTAGTACTATTACCACTACTGTTACTATTAGTAATATTACCACTACTATTACTATTAGTAATATTACAACTGCTGTTACTATTAGTACGATTACCACTACTGTTACTACTACTGCTACTACAAATTGTACTACTGTTACTACTATTACCACTACTGTTACTATTAGTACTATTATCACTACTATTACTATTAGTAATATTACAACTGCTGTTACTATTAGTACGATTACCACTACTGTTACTACTACTGCTACTACAAATTGTACTACTGTTACTACTATTACCACTACTGTTACTATTAGTACTATTATCACTACTGTTACTATTAGTACTATTACCACTACTGTTACTATTAGTACTATTATCACTACTGTTACTATTAGTACTATTATCACTACTGTTACTATTAGTACTATTACCACTACTGTTACTATTAGTACTATTATCACTACTGTTACTATTAGTACTATTACCACTACTGTTACTATTAGTACTATTATCACTACTGTTACTATTAGTACTATTATCACTACTGTTACTATTAGTAATATTACCACTACTATTACTATTAGTACTATTACCACTACTGTTACTATTAGTACTATTACCACTACTGTTACTATTAGTACTATTATCACTACTGTTACTATTAGTACTATTATCACTACTGTTACTATTAGTACTATTACCACTACTGTTACTATTAGTACTATTATCACTACTGTTACTATTAGTAATATTACCACTACTATTACTATTAGTAATATTACAACTGCTGTTACTATTAGTACTATTACCACTACTGTTACTATTAGTACTATTATCACTACTGTTACTATTAGTACTATTACCACTACTGTTACTATTAGTAATATTACCACTACTGTTACTATTAGTACTATTACCACTACTGTTACTATTAGTACTATTGTCACTACTGTACTATTAGTACTATTACCACTACTGTTACTATTAGTACTATTATCACTACTGTTACTATTAGTAATATTACCACTACTATTTATATTAGTAATATTACAAGTGCTGCTACTATTAGTACTATTGCCACTACTGTTACTATTAGTACTATTATCACTACTGTTACTATTAGTAATATTACCACTACTATTTATATTAGTAATATTACAAGTGCTGCTACTATTAGTACTATTGCCACTACTGTTACTATTAGTACTATTGCCACTACTGTTACTACTACTGCTACTACAAATTGTACTACTGTTACTACTATTACCACTACTGTTACTATTAGTACTATTATCACTACTGTTACTATTAGTACTATTATCACTACTATTACTATTAGTACTATTATCACTACTGTTACTATTAGTAATATTACAACTGCTGTTACTATTAGTACTATTGCCACTACTGTTACTATTAGTACTATTACCACTACTGCTACTACAACTACTACTACTATTATCATTACGATTGCTACTACTATTGCTACTGCTGCTATTTGCGCTACTGTTACTACTGCTACTACAACTACTATTACCACTACGATTACTACTACTACTACTACTACTACTACTACTACTACTACTACTACTGCTACTGCTACCACTACTGCTAGGAGTTATGGTAATGGATGGCGTAGCACTCTGCTGAATAGATTGTTCATAGCAAAGTGTGAATTTCGTTTCACTTAATGTTAATCAAGATAAATATCGGCATATATAGATTGCTAACTCGAATGTCCAATAAAGCTGTCGATATATCGACGATTAGATATGAGCTTATGGGAAAGAAAATGCATTTACAGGTATTAGTTCAGGGTTATTGTGTTTGGCATAGAAATATTTTATACCATATGCGCGCCCACACACACAAACTCCTGCCCAGAGACAAGTATATTTTTTCTACAAACACATTTTGTATGCAAATCGTATCTCTAAAATATGGCGTTTACAGTGCTTTATTTCTTTGCACAGTATTATTAGCCAAAAATAAGGAACCTTTGAACATAAAAAGAGTGATAAAACTAAAATGTAATAACATTTTAAAGGATGAATAATTACAACGTCCTCGACGACGATGATGGTGATGATAAATCACTACCTGGTTTGAACCCTAAAGGGCTTCAACACTTATTCAGCTACCTTTCAGGAATAGCAAGAATCTTCGATTGCGGGAAGTGTGCCGTCTGGTAAACATTCTTGATTTGATAGTATTCTAAACAGATTATTCACATTCTGTTTTCGATATTTAACCTTATCTTGTTACGTAACTGTTGCAGGTCAAGGTGACGATCTCGTGTCGAGGGCACTCAGGTATGAACGAACACGTTCCATTCCACGTGTCGGATCTAAGTCTGCAATCGTTTCCAGAAGTATTAGCCTCAGAAATATAATAGAAGTTTTCAAAACCACGATATTAGAGGTTTGTTCGGTTATGTACCAGCATTTTTTGGTGGTTGATGTCTTGCATCCTGTCTAAGGCGACGGTTCCTAGTAAGCAGATTCGTTGAGGTAGTCCACGGTTCATTGAAGTGATGAATTCGTGTGCATGTTTTGCTCCGATGAAAAGGTTCGATTCCCGGTATATCCTTACAATTCAGATGATTATATAAGATACCAGTTAAGTAATAGGTATTATTTGAAAACAAAAACATGCAATCAAGGGAATACCTTCCTGTTGCACCACAAGTTGTTCCCAGGATGGAAAGGTCACAAGCATTAAGCGAACCTTTGGTTTTAACAGATATTAGGACCGAAATAGAGAACGCTAGGTCCCAAATAACCCCACTTGAACCCCCATATGCTGTGCATCATTGCCAAAGCGATGCACGCCATTTATTAGCACAATTTTAAGGGAGCCTACGATAAGCAGAAATCAAGAAACCTGGCGTCGGTATGAAACGCGGTAAAGACCGTCATCGAACAGAAGGTAAAAGAGACAGAATACGTGGATGCCTCCATAAACTTGCGTATATAGTGAAGCAATTTGGGCATTCGAGAAAATTGCAATTAACAACATCGATTCCAGTTATTCCCGTTCACCAAATTAAAGGATAAACGGTATTCTGATCAACAACATAACTTGTTTAAAGCGATGACCCTTACACTTTCCTAATCCAAAAGGACATATCTTAATCTTTTATTACGTTTTGCTTTTTGTGCTGAGTTCGAAATAATCTCACATTTTCCCCTACACATCAGGTTTTCATACAAAACATAAAGATATGATTAAAATGACAATCATTTACTACCCAAAAATGAAGTTATAGCTTTGTGAAATGTCCAGAAAATTATTTTCTTCAAGACTTTGAGAAAACCTGTGCTACAGTTTGATATTAGCTACTAACAATCACTTTTATAACGTTACCTCAATACTGCACTTCAAATTTGGTTCCTTTTGATCTCCGTTGCTGTTAAGAGCAGAACCTTTTTAATATCCAGCAAAAGTCAGCTACCATGTTAACACTCCACTTCTCTTGCTACTCATTTCAATATTTTTCACCTTGTTGCTCAGTAAAATCTTCTAGACTATGAGGAAAATAATATAAATGGGAGTGAAGAAAATGTACTTTGGTGCTTACATTATGAACGATCTTTTTAAAACTTTCTAATATCACTTTCACTATGTTAACATGATTTGGGTCCTTTCTATTTCCAAGGAAATTAAAAGCAACATTTTTTAACTCAGTTCAGGGATCGGATCCTTTAGTCGAACTGCCTGTCGACCATTGAATTTGAATTTGTGGGCCGATAAATATACCAACCTTGATTGTTTTCATGGATTATTAAGAGACGTTTAACACGAATATATTAAAAGCACTCGCTCTCTTTATCTAGAGCTTTCACAAGCTGTTTCATTAAACCTAATTTTACATATAGAGGTGGCAACAACACTTTTGAGGAATGCATTAAAGGCTCACTGTTCCCTTCCCCAGTGTTCTGACCTAACTCTGCTGACCTAGTAATACGAGAGTTCAGTAATCCTGAAGTCTCCACAGACAGATTACTCATGGTTTTCATCCTGCAGTTTTCAACCTAAAGGCTTAAGCTTTCATGTGTACTTGAAATAACAGGTTGGGTCATGGGGAAATGAAAGGATGGACA
The DNA here is from genome assembly GCA_030765065.1 of Deroplatys truncata. Taxonomy (NCBI): domain Eukaryota; kingdom Metazoa; phylum Arthropoda; class Insecta; order Mantodea; family Mantidae; genus Deroplatys; species Deroplatys truncata. Next base: position 12,307,801 of record CM060990.1, on the reverse strand, counting down.
TTTCCATTATGAAGCAAAGCGCCTTTAAGTGTTTTCTGAGATGAATCTATAAACAACGTCCATTCTTTGGAATTATAGTTTATGTCATCAACTTTTAAAGACGGCAGAGATTTCTCGGGAAGATACCTATACAAGTTCCTTCTCACGATACCTGTATCATGAAATTAAATATTTATCACCACAACCTTCTGATTCACAGGTATCATCTTCTGGAGATTCAGTTTCAGTGTACATGGCATCATATTTGATTGAGTGGTCACTGGTCCGTGGCAGAAGGAATATTAGGATACACCATATCTTTCTTACTTTTTGCAAATGTCCAGTTATCTTAACGTACAAAAACATATCATAGGGATACCAAAAGAGAACGACTTCCTGCTTCCAATTTTCCAACCCTCAACCCTTCTACACAACTACGACGCACTTAATGAGGACACCATGATTTCTGCTGAACTCCTAGCTAAATGCCAAGGTACTCAAAATAAGTGTCCCGTTCTGTCTCTGTTTTACTAAGATATATGACTCACATGTGTAACAAAACAAATTTGGATCGTTTACACAGCCACGTTTCGACATTTCTGTGAAATATCACAATTGGTGTGTACTCTTCCGAAAAAGTTACAACTGCCGGATACGCTTTCTTTAAGACTACAATGAACCACAGAAGACCAAGTATACACGATCCTGTCGTTTAGCTCCCTCGTGGCCTGTTTCAATGGCAGGCATCTAAAAGGGTAAATATTTCCTTGTTTATAGATGAGACTGCAGACAGATGAGGATACTTAAGAATATAACAGGCGTCTAACACAAAAATATTTTAAGCTGCTAAAAGGGCGGATATGGCAATACAAGGCTTTATTCCATACAGAAGAAAGCAGTTATTTCATATTTTAAGTAGTAACGTTGAAATCGCTAACTGTCGTGCTCTGAAAATAAGGTTTAAACAAAGTTATCCACAGAGAAAGTTGTGGTTTACTATATTATGAAAAATATTAAAAACAACATTTTGAATTGTGAAAAACTATGACGTGGTACAGGAAAACGGGTTTCGTTTTTTTTAATCAGCACGAAATTCTGATTCAGAAACCCTCATTGTTTCTAAACAACGAACTGCACGCAGACTAATGTTATTTTGCACTTTAGCAGGTTCTGTGAGTTACTAAACCGCGCTTACATGCAAACTACTTTAACTTTCCTCAGCAAGGCCTCCACTTCACTTAGGCTGAGAGCTAACAACTATTTAAAAATAAATAAACAAATGCCTTTTTTGGCTTTGGAGGGTAGCATACAAAACTTTACAGGCCTTGTTATTACCTTTTTAAGACTGCAAAACTTGGGGATTTACTTTAAAAGACTTCGTCAGCTGTAGAATGTTCAAAATCTTCCAAGCCTCATCTCTCCAATGTAGCCAGAGAAAATAATAATTATAATAATAATAATGATAATAATAATAACAACAATAATAATAAAATAATTTTATGTTCCAAGTTGCTTTTGAACATCATACCGCAAGTACACGTAAGAAAATATACTGGATCATCCATAATATATCGTGTCTCCGCAGCTGAGACGGGGTTCCGCTCGGCAACAGGGACTGGGAGGAAGAGAGCGGTCTGTGGCGATAACTGGATTACTCAAGGTCTCGCAACATAGTGTGTTTCAGCAGCAACTGGTGTTCTCATTTGTTACCGTATTAATCGGCAGACGAGAAGCGGGAAGCGAGAGCTTAAAGGCCGAGCGCGACCGCTCCTCAACCGCGGACACGATATATGGATGATCGTGTATAATATGCCATAGAATACACTTCCACAACTGCAAACCCGTCCACTTATTTCTGTTACACTGTCTGCTGGTTTAGCTATGATACAATTTGTTCGTTATCCAGCACCCAATTACCGACACAATCTCTGCTCCAGTATTGTCTTACATTCCTTGTATTGGGATCAGTTTTGCGGTAATCAACAGATGTCCATGTAAATACTGAAGCTTTAGGCGACACTTATCTTTGCAAATTATTACCAAAAGAGTAAAATAAATTTCGATTGTTGTTATGAGTCTGTACCGGAAATTATATAGAAGCAACAAAATGATGAATCATAAATCAGTAGGCGCGGCTGCCGCGTGACAAGTCCTGACGTCCAACCATCATCAGGTAATTAAGCCGAAAGGACTCGGGGTTGTGAAAGGAAGTGACGATTTTGCTGCTTTCATACAAAGGGAAACTCCTGTCGTCAGTCGTTCTGGGAGGAAATTCCACTGAGGATAGCTCACAGTTGAATATGGGCATTCCTGAGTTTATCGTACTAACACAAATGCACAATTTGAAATTCAGATTATTGATAAATTGTGGAGGTAACAAGAACCTGCTTTGTGGGAGAGCAGTTTATACGTTTGATGAGGGTTGGATGCTGGAAGTACAGATTGCGCCATATGGTTGAAGCCCAGAGTAATGAATGTCTAACGCTTGAGGGCTAATGAAGAATAGTAAATGAATTCCTAATCTATTTGCGTAACTTCTAAACTCTCATTATTTACAATATATCTCATTGTTCAATATCCCCTAAATACCCCTTTTCTGTCACATTTCTTATCTTGTCAGAAGGGATTGATCACCTGCAGGAGAATTGCACGTTCTGTTTCTATCTTGAGGTACACCAGGCACCTTGAACCGATCAACGATTACTAAATATTCAGCCCATCAACCACACAGGTACTAGAGCCGAAACAGGGTTATGTATTTTATCAAGCTGGCAAAATTTCCTCCCGGTACAAGTTTTCGAAATGAATCTTCTTCTGCGCTAACTTGAAGAAACATGCATTTTTTAATACTGGAACTTCATTCTGAAGAGATATCGTTTGCTGCTAGTAACGCATTGCTTTGCTTCCAAATATGTCTGGTTCGGACTGACACATTTACCGAAGAACTGTTCCAAAGTTTCTAGAAATAGGAGATTTTCTTTATTTTTTAATTATTGCGTAATAGAATCTGTTTCGAGGATACATCTGTGTCTGGAGGATAAAATCAGAACAATTCCCAAGAACCTCTTCTTTAGAAGAAAAACAATTAAATAATATTTTTCTGGTCGGATATGCAAGCAATTTTTTTAACATATTACTACTTTTATCACTTCAGTAATTTGTAGCTGCAGATTTATACATTCTAGTAAAAACTCAAGAAGAGCCATATATACCTCATGTTGTAGCTTTGAATGGCTAGCGAACAGAGGGGACACCTCACACCCTGACCCAACCGCAGCAGGCTATAATTCGCAAGCAGCCGGACGACAATAGCGCGCAGAGATCCTAACACCTGCGGGCTGCTTAGAGAAGGCTGCCATCAGGCAGGGGCTAGAAAACTTTCCAACGAGCAAGCATCTGGGTCATCTGTCCGACACCGACCGTCACTGCACGGCCACTAAGAATACCTGAAACCTGATAGAGCAAGCGAAATGCTAAGAAATGAGGGCAAGGGAATTCGTGATACAAGAGAAGTCACCCCTAGCCAACCAAGGAAAGCTACGAAAAACCCCATTTCAGAGTGTCCGGCCCCAAAAATCGAATGCAGTACCTCCCGAATGGAGCCTCGCACATTACCGCGGTGGCGTAACTCTGTTTCTCGTTTATTGACATATTGCGCCACATTACAACTGCATGTAAATGACAGCTGCCGGGGGTGAGACTGAAAGGGGATTTCTCATGAGTTATATAAAGCTTGTTTATCACAATTAGCTGATGGATTATGTAATGGCAAGCAAGCAAATAAGGAAAGTATTATTTTCTCTATCTACACGTGTAACGCGTGAATTCTGTTTCCTGTGCATTAGGGAATTAAAGATTTGCCAAGGTTCACTTCAAAAGAAATGTCGCGCCCTCTAGTGAACTGTCATCTTTTTAATCTAAATATAACGCTAAACAATGGTTTAGAAGGGAATACATTCGGCTAATAGAAACACAATCAGAAAATTGGCTACGGACTTATATTACGATCTCCGGTTAAAAGCTCAGGTTTTCTAACTTGTAGTTATTGCTACCTGTTGGTTAAACGGAGTGCTCCGTATTACGAACGCAAGGAAACTATAGGGTAGTTAACCTAGAGTTTGTTAATAATTTGACACGGTTGGCAACATTTTCATGCGTGGTTTTACGCCACCTAGGCGAAAACTTGTAACGTTAGATCTTTAAAATAAACTTTCTGCTGTAATTTTTTTGAGCTCGCCGTCTGATTTCTCTATGTAATAAAATCTAAAGTTCGTAATAAATTAGTTTGAGGAATTTCGTGATTAATGTGGATCGTATCGAATGCTGGAACGTAATAAAGCATGCTCGTTGTTAACATGATTTGAATAGGCTGGGTAGCGGCACTTTCCTATGCAGTTAGTTTCGCATTCGAATGGGTTAAGTGCGTTTCGGTATGTTTGAAAAAGAATCATTTACCGTCAATATAGTTCTTATAGGTAGTGTAAAATAGGATAGCTATACGTGTAGCGTAGTTTAAAAATAGGTTAGGGCATTTCGGAGCATTGGGTCATGCGGGATTTCACTCTCAATATAATTCAGGTTTATGCATATAATGTAGGAACGCGCTGGTAGTGGAGAATGCTGGATTCTAATATACGTTAACACGCATTAGTGTTGCTATCACTCGAAACCGATTAGTGCAGGAATGAAATGGTTTACGTGATGTACAAGTGTCGTACTCATTTTATTTCTGCCAGGTGTTCGATGCACGAAGGAATTAGCTGTAGCGCTTACTCCACTACCTTGAAACTTGTGACGGTTACATTTAAGAAACCATTTCGACAAGTGTGTTGAGTTAAAAAAGACCATAAACTGAGGAAGAGGTTGTGATTCTGCTACAAATTATTACACGCCATAAGTGTGATGGAAAATGCAGTTTTCGTTCCCAATTTGCTGATTCCTCTCCGAGAAGCGTATTCCTATGAGTTGAGCATTCACTTCGGCATCGCTACAAAGGGAGTGATGTAGGGAAAACCCCCTATGCTAATTAGCATTTCGTTGTTAATATATCCATGTTGGGTGATTTCGGGGTATTAACTTGTATGGGTTTTTGCTTTCGGTTTCCTATAGGTTAGCAGAAAAATACCGAGCGGGATGGCTCCGGTGGCAACGTCTGTGGCCTGCATTCGGGAGCTTATCGGTTCGATTCCCGCGGCAGACCTTTCTGACCCATGGTGTTTTTCGGAGTTTCCCCGGGTCGCTAGGCGAATGCTGGGAAGGTTCATTACACCCTACGAATTTTCTGTGCCTCCATTTCACCTCCATTCTCATTTCGCTTCACCTTTCACCTGCTTGGTCTGTTTCAGGGTTGAAAGTGTTGCACGGCAGGGGAAAAGGGTCCTCTATGCAACACTTTGTTCCCCGGAATGTAGGAACCGGTTGCACCAACTGCCATACGGCGACTTTCAATCTGTAAAAGGTAGGGACCCTGACCTCTGTCCTGACGTGCCTTTTGGTCCGGCCGCCCTCTGTCTTCTCTCACCTCACCCCTCCCTCCAGGGGGCACTCTAAGGGGCTTCAGGCACAAAAGATCTTGTAGGTCGAGCTGCTAGGTCCCCCTCCGAGGTAGTCCTAGTCCTAGAAGGAAAATAGGACATTTTGGAATATAAGGTTACTTGCAAAATCGGTTAGACGCACGAGTATCGAGTTTATGTCAGTCACATTGGATTTAAGCAAACATAAAGCTATATGCAAATTATGTCTTAAATATGTTGGAGGCATCATGTAGCAGAAATGTAATACAAGTTAAAGGAACCAGTGCAACTTTCAACAATGTTATATCGATTAGAAATTCATCCTCGTCCCAAACCTGGAAATTACTCGTTAGGAAATCTAATTGTTTTGGCTTTCCTCGTGTTATATATATATATATATATATATATATATATATATATATATATATATATTCTCAAATAATAATTGGCCTTGGAATCGCTATCCACTATCAGTCGAGACCGAAGTACGCCATTTCTGTATGATAACCTCCAAGTTAGCATCATAACGGCTACCTGAGGAGGCAGTTAATTCATCGGTAAGAACAGAGATGCCCAACCTGGTGGCGTGTCCAAGGAAGCCCCGAAAATAGCCGCAGCTTCCGACTACAACCAACACAGTCCATCGACGGCAATCCACCAGGGCTCCGCCCGCAAGCACACCCCAGCGCACAACTGCCGCACACTCCTACATAACATCAACAACCTCATCGCATGCATCAAGGAACTCCAGACCACACTGCCCACACTACAAACCCTCTGTGCTCGCATTGCGACGTGAGAAAACGCACTACACCGCGCCGTAGGAGATATTAACGCCACCACATAGTCACATACGAACTGCACCGATTTGTTAAGACGAAGCTGCAGAAGATCTGTGAGTACATTAATGATTCCAGCACTTCCACTAACAACATGGTCAATCACTTGGAAGAGATTCTTGAACCCGACGAAGAGAGCTAACTTCTCCACAGTCAATGTCCAAATTCGCCATAAGTGCGGTACGCTGATGCAAGGCCGCTGACCATGCCAGCGAAACCCTATATCCTCATTCGGCTCTGGCCATCTCATATGAACCACCCACAAATCTCTGTATCGTGTTTGCGGTGCCGGATTTAATATCCCCACAAGTAAATAATAAATAGAATCACCGCAGAACAGAAACTTCCCCACTCCCACTTTCCTTTCTCTCTAACCAAACCCCTTCTTAATTCTTTTCTAAATTGTTTCCTGTCCTCCCCCCAAAAGAAAACATAGAAAGAAGCGGACAAGAGTCCAGAATAAGCTCACAAACAAGATGAGCGAAGTGTTGACAACTGACTACGAGATGACGTGATATTTTCCCGAAGTTGCGAATATCTGCATAGAAACAGCACTTAGTTATCTGGAGTTAGAGGTGTCAGTAAGTTCCATGTATCCGTTTAGAGCATTTTGAATTGATTCTCCCTTCCAAACCGTATTTATGTCCTTGCACAATTCCTGACTAAGCATCCCCAAACGATTACAAATTACTTTCCCATACACATCATCAGATTATTCAAAACTTAGATTACCTAATAAGATTTAGCAATTAAGATAAGGTTTTTGTTTCTTTCTTCTGCATGTCATTAATTGAAGATTTTTTAAATTCTAGAAAATCTTCCTAAACTGATGTAGATGTTGCTCAATTTCGTTAATATCTAAGCTAATTGTACTTTTATCTTTTGTATCGCCTCTGCTGATCCAGGTGATACCTTTCTCTTGAGATTTAACATTGTGTGATGCACTGTCTCTTCTGTAGGTAAATACGTTGCTTCTTAGTTGGTAGCGTGCTTATACATGTTCCTTTTGATTTTAGGTTCTTCCTTTCTGTGCCCTTTTCTGTACCCTTGCTCCAATAGGAACGGATTAACTCAATCCAATTTGTTATGCAAGTACCATCTTCTTTGTTCAGTGCCGATAGAAGTGTCGTCAGAGCTCTTACTGGGGCTTTAGGAGGTCATGACTTCCATATCATATGCATTTGAAAAGGGAATAATTTGGATACAGCAGCTTCTGTTCTACGACTGTCTTTCGTGCTGTGGGTTGTGGTTAGTGTTCTTGAAAGTTATTTTTTGATAAATACCACGATATCGTGTAAAATAAAAAAGCGCTGGCCCTGAAGTTCTGCTGTAGGCATGGACACTGGGAGCTCACAAATTTCCATCTATAATAGCAGTGTGCACATCAGTGAACAGCCAAATAACAGTTGCCTACATCCAGAAGTTGAATATACCTAAAATGAAGCTGAAAGTACCAATTTTTCTTCAAATGGTAACGAATCAACTTCATATACGAAACATGCGCAGTAGCTACGCCAACCCAAATAACAAACAATCGAAAGTGCGTAAAAAGATGGCGATCGTTCAACAAACCAGGCTTTACAACATCCTGCTGAGCAAACAAAATTATCATTACCGAAGGGAAATAAGGATTCTACCTCCAGCAGTCGGTCAATTATTACCTTAATGAAGGGCACAGAATTTTCTGATATATGCGCTATGCCTGATATCCGTCAAATGCACTAATGCCAACGCAATTAATTTATTTATTACTACAGTTCCCATCCAAAACAGATTTCAGACATCTAACATATTAGATTCCTCTGATAATCCCGAGGAGCCAAAACTAATAATGCCACCAATCTACTTACAAAACATAGAAAACGTTCAAATTCTTGTACAAAGCATTCGTAATCATATACAATCAAAATTTTACGCAGAACTAAAAGACTCAGCAAATATTTCGATCACTTACTGATTTTGAGTCCATGTTTCAACAGTAACATGCATACAGATACTCTGAAGACAGGAGGTTTTCTGTGATTATACGAAACCTTGCTTACTCTATTAGCGATACAGAGGTATGAAGTGCATTACAAGAACCAGCACTACCCCGTCTTCAGAGTAACACGGCTCTTTGGTAAAAGCAAGCAACCTACACTTCTCTGTTCAGTAGAACTTGAAGCTGAACACTTCAACCGATTTAGGGCTTCCTGTTGTTCGATATCTTCACGTGTGATCTTCCAGAGATAAACTCCGCCTATATGTCTATATACATGAATCACAAACTGATATTTTACTAAAATTCTACCTTAAAAATGGCATGCAATCGTCTTCAGGATTCTCCTTTTTTGCTGGCAGAATGGTTCACCGCTTGGCGCATATTGCTGAATACCAGTAGGACTGCACGTAAAATCTTTTCATTAAAACCTTATCACTGTTCACCATCATTATATCCGCTGAATCAACAAGCACCTTGAGGTTCCACTAGACACAAATTTGTTTTGGAATGCGCATATTACTCGCACGGTATCACTTGCTACCTCTCGAATCACCAAATCCTTCGGTTAAAAGACACTCTAACCTTGGACTGAAATGCTCAATGTTGTTATATAAATCACTAGTACGCCGACTCATGACACATTATGCCCCTGTGTGGGCATCAGCAGGACAAACGGTCATCACCTACAGCTGTTACAAAATAAAGTATTCGAACTGCTACAAATGCCCCTTGGTTCTTAAGAAACAGCCAGCTGTCTCAAGAACTGGGTTTTCTTCCTTAGAACAATTCAGATTACTTTTAAAATTACTCTACAAAACACCACCTAAAGTCTCTGGGCTTTATCACCTTGGAACAAAATCTCGGCAAAGAACAAGATAAAAAGAAAATTTCCACAAAGAAAGTTTTCCTGCTCAGCCAATCTGATGACAGTGAATGTTCTAATCAGCAATAATATCCATTCACAGTTCACGTCAAACTGTGTACTGCATATACCATTTCTTTTTTCATTTCTTCTTTTGCTGTCACACACTTATTAGGTGCGTTTCTTCGCCATTAATATCACATTAACGAGTTGTAAATAAATAAGAGGAACCGCTTAGGACTACCCCAAAATCAAATACATGATGTTATGATGTTACATGTTCTCACTGACCTGTAAAACAATAATTATGCTAGTAGGCCAAAATAAATTATGAATTTCTCCTATCTTATTAACTACATGTTTCTCATTTCTACTTATATTTTGGTTTAATTTTTCTAAATCCTAGAAGTTACTCATTCTTAAGATATGGAGCTAGGCCCCTCTTGCTCAACTTTCTGCAAGAACTAAATTTATATCTTAGGCTTTGCAGCTTCAGTGACGATGGTCCAATGATAATAACCTTCACTCTATTTCATAAAGTAATAGAACTATGCTTAACATAGTTTAGAAAATAAATCATTCTGTTAGTAGCATCACGAATCCCTTGTTTATTCCTTGTTCGATTTTCAAAATGTGGGACACAGTCACATCCCCTCTGTAAAATTTACCAACTCTATTCGGTGCAGTAAAACAAACATTTGTCAGAGCAGCGCTTTATTCATGATGGTCAGCGTGTTCTCGACCATTCTCTAAGAACAGACGTTTTGATATATTTGATAGCCTATCTGGCAAACTTACCTCCGCGGTGCAATAGGTGGTGTATGTACTTAGCAATCGGATGGGAGAGTTGTTGGATAAGACCTGTTGCAGGCTATTCTCGTATCGTACAAAGACAAATGTCGCGTATAGGGTATACAACGGAAGGGGACACCACGCGCACTGCGACCTACTGGAGAACTGTCGCGGCTACCATCCCGAGGAGGAAGGGATGAAGTGAGCAAACCACACAGGAGGTCACAGTACAGAGTATAGGGTATGCAACGGAGAGGGACAGCATACGCACCGCGACCTACTGGAGAACCGTCGCGGCTACCACCCCGAGGAGGAAGGGACGACGTGAGGAAACCACAGGGGAGGTTACAGTACAGAGTATAGGGTATACAACGGAGAGGGACACCATGCGCACTGCTACCTACTGGAGAACTGTCGCGGCTACCACACCGAGGAGGAAGGGACGACGTGAGGAAACCACACAGGAGGTTACAGTACAGAGTATAGGGTATACAATGGAGAGGGACAGCACGGGCACTGCTACCTACTGGAGAACTGTCGCGGCTACCTCCCCGAGGAGGAAGGGATGAAGTGATGAAACCGTTGCAGACTGCAGGAGGACATACTACAGAGACGCGATGAAGTCCCTAACTGTTGCCCTTTCAAAGACCCCTCCCGCTACCGGAGCTGTGCAGAGAGAGAAATGAACGACTTGACAACCAATCAGTCCTTTGGCGTATACGGGGAATACTTTTTCCTGTGCGCAAGCATCTGCGCCATCTGTCCGGCATTGCCATACGACACGAATCCTTGGAACTCACCTGAAACTTGAAAAGGAAACTGAATGAAATGGAAATCATAGAATGGAAATCGTGGTGGATGAGAAGCCACTCCTGCATTCGCCTACCGAGTAGGGAAAACCACGAAAACGCCAAAGTTCGAGTAGGCGGTAGACGGGAATCGAACCCGGAACCTCCCGAATTCCAAGTTTCGCGTGTCTCACCTTTTTGGGGTAGGACTTATTTGAGCGCAATTTATTATCGGAACTTCCCCTCATCGTCTTTGTTATAAGCAGCATTAAATAACGTTTTCTACTTCTCAAACTGTGAAAACACTACCTATTGGACCCATGACATGTACACCACTGTTGTTCTATTGCTCGTGTTTAATCTACCAATGTCGGATGATTGACGGCAGCACTGGCAAACATTCGCCGCTACCTTTCATCACTTAACAGCCACTCACTTTATACCAGCCAATTGTAACTCATCACTGCTTCCCTCCTGGAGATTAGTCAGCCTCGAGGAAAATTCCAGACACGGCACATCAAAGTTCCTCAGTCGCACTGATCAAAGATCATTGTACATACAGAAACTAGTGGAAAAGCTACATCCATTTATTTCAAAGCTTAAGAAAATTGTTAAAAGCTAACGAAAGCTTCAAAACAGACTATCGGGGGAAACAATTCTCACAAAAGTGAGGAATTTCAAGCTGAACAGCTTGTGTTATGTGCATTTCTAAACGCTATGTGACAACATATAATTTCCTTAAGAAGCAAAGCGAACAGTAGTTGAGCATTTCATTGCTTATACATTCAACATTATCGCTCCTCTCTGTCGTTAAGTGTTGAATGTATGTGATTTCATTTTGCTCACTGTATTTGAAACAGTTTAATAAAAAGTTACCTAATATAGCTTACAATCTGACATAGTCCTCGATAGCCCCTTCCTTTATTCCACAAGCTCAAAATTTCGACAAAAATGTATTAAATTCTGAGGCATTTGAGACATTAATTTTCGCTGCTTAACTTACATTGGACTTAGCGGAATGGCTCAAGCGGTAACGTCTGTGATCCGCATTCGGGAGGTTCTGGGCTCAATCCTCCGTGGCCGACCAATCTGACAGAAGGGTTCTCCGCGGTTTTCCGTGGTCGCTAGGCCAATGCTGGGTTGGATAATTTGATATCCGCGAAGTTTTGTCACTAGGCTTCATTTCTGTCTTCTTCACCGTCACCAGGGATTGGACTGATCCTGCTTGCTCCTCGACAGGCTACTGCCCCAAGGAATTAGTTTGTAAATCCTCCAGAGAGGGGGTAATCCTCGGAAGAAGAAGAAGGTTTAAATTTGGATGCTTAATAATGCACACATTTTGTCCTATCCCGTTCACAACACCTAATACCACACACAGCAATGGTTCCCTCGTGAACAATGCAAACAACACAGAAACCTAGCGCTCCCATACAGACATGCAGATGTGTAAGTGGTCAGTATGGAGCGGAATTTCATGCTTTTATAATCCCTTTAATGTGTCGGCATTCATGCACATAACACTCTCCATAAAACCTATTAAGACACATATTGACATAAAATACAAATTAAAGGGAATTTTTGTAATAATAAAGTTGATTAAGCCACCATATGAATTATGTAACTCATCAAAATGTAGCTTTATATTGAAGAGTTAGGATATACACCCCATTTGCTTTCATTTCATTTCCCCTTCTTGATTCCGGTGCTGTGGTTCGGTCGGTGTCGGGCAGATGGTGCAGAGCATTGCGATTAGGAAGTTCTTTCCAGCCTTGCTAGAGGGAAGCACGTCGAGCCTCCATTGCTGGGTCGTGTTTCCCCGGTCCCATATGAGGGACGTCTCCAAGCGACCCTCCCGTGGCCGGGTGATCAAGCCTGGAACTATTAGGTAACTCTGCGCGTTTCCGTCGACTTGCACCGACCTCGTTGTGCAACTCGCACGTCTCCTGCGGTTCCCTCACCTCATCCGTTCCTCTTGAGGTCCAAGTTGCAGGTGTCCTCTCCGTTAACTAGTTCTATCCTATCTCACTCGCTCCTACTTTTGCCTGAGTACACAAAGACAGGGCCTTCACCATATACAAGCACCGCACCATTCAATTTTGTGACCTGCAGGGATATTTTCAGAATTGAATTTTTAAAACTATTAAGGGTGGAATGTTTTGAACTGTTTTCTTTTGTGTAAATTACTAGGTTATATTTTTAAAGATGTAAAGAGATACTAAACAACACGGTTTAAACTTAATTTAATATTACGTATAAGTATGATCATCACACTTGAACTCAATTCCTATAAATCCTTAACCGCGAGGGAGCGGCTATGACCAGATAAGGTGAGCATTCACCGGAGTGACGTGAGCTGTTAATTGGGTTGCGTATGGGCTAACATCAGTGTTGCCAAGTTTTTCAAAACTGACTCAATGGCACATATTATTCAGAACTATCGTATTTGTAAATCAACTATGAAGTTAAAATGAATGAAATAAAATATATTTATAATATACATATAAAACAACAAATATGCAGCACAATTTTCAAACTGCTGAAATATTATACTCATTAACAAAACAAGGTATGCATTATATCTAACATAACATATTGTTTAAATTCTTCGACATTTGCTAATTAATTCACATACTAAATGGGAATACCTTTAGACACCAGAGGAAAAACATGCATTTACATTAAAATCCTGTTTGTAGTGATTAGTGAACATTGTGTCGTTTGGAATACATCTCTTGAAACATATTTCATGAATACAAGAGACGAACAAGTTGCAAGTAATTTTAGTCATGTTCTTTGACCTTTAAAACAGTTTAACCTGGCTGTATTGCAACCAGTAAACTTCACACACGCCATAGTAACCTTTGTATATATATTTCATAAAAATAGAAACACAGCACCTACTAGTTTCATACAGATTCGCAACAAATGCGAAATCTAATGTTGCCCAACTATATATATATATATATATATATATATATATATATATATATTGGGAAAACAGTGACCAAAGTTAATTGAGAACGGGTGAGTAAAGTCGTAACTTGAGACCTGAAAAGAAACGTTTTAACAGCAGTGGGTAATACGGCGAAGTGATGTTTTCCGAGGTGAATGTACTGACTTTCTCTTGCAGCATTGACCTTGAGGTTATGCATGGCACAAACTTGAGGTTAAGGCCCCTTCACTAAACTTTCTCTCAATGTGCGATGTGATGGAGACGTCACTAATGACAAACACTCGCTAGCTGGGAGTATTGTGCTGGAGACGTCACTAATGACAAACACTCGCTAGCTGGGAGTATTGTGCTGGAGACGTCACTAATGACAAACACTTGCTAGCAGGGAGTATTAGGCTGGAGACGTCACTACTGGCAAACACTCGCTAGCTGGGAGTATTGTGCTGGAGACGTCACTAATGACAAACACTCGCTAGCTGGGAGTATTGTGCTGGAGACGTCACTAATGACAAACACTCGCTAGCTGGGAGTATTATGCTGGAGACGTCACTAATGACAAACACTTGCTAGCAGGGAGTATTGTGCTGGAGACGTCACTACTGGCAAACACTCGCTAGCTGGGAGTATTGTGCTGGAGACGTCACTAATGACAAACACTCGCTAGCTGGGAGTATTGTGCTGGAGACGTCACTAATGACAAACACTTGCTAGCAGGGAGTATTGTGCTGGAGACGTCACTACTGGCAAACACTCGCTAGCTGGGAGTATTGTGCTGGAGACGTCACTAATGACAAACACTCGCTAGCTGGGAGTATTGTGCTGGAGACGTCACTAATGACAAACACTCGCTAGCTGGGAGTATTGTGCTGGAGACGTCACTAATGACAAACACTTGCTAGCAGTGAGTATTGTGCTGGAGACGTCACTACTGGCAAACACTCGCTAGCTGGGAGTATTGTGCTGGAGACGTCACTAATGACAAACACTCGCTAGCTGGGAGTATTGTGCAGGAGACGTCACTAATGACAAACACTCGCTAGCTGGGAGTATTGTGCTGGAGACGTCACTAATGACAAACACTCGCTAGCTGGGAGTATTGTGCTGGAGACGTCACTAATGACAAACACTTGCTAGCAGGGAGTATTGTGCTGGAGACGTCACTACTGGCAAACACTCGCTAGCTGGGAGTATTGTGCTGGAGACATCACTAATGACAAACACTCGCTAGCTGGGAGTATTGTGCTGGAGACGTCACTAATGACAAACACTCGCTAGCTGGGAGTATTGTGCTGGAGACGTCACTACTGGCAAACACTCGCTAGCTGGGAGTATTGTGCTGGAGACGTCACTAATGACAAACACTCGCTAGCTGGGAGTATTGTGCTGGAGACGTCACTAATGACATACACTCGCTAGCTGGGAGTATTGTGCTCTAGACGTCACTAATGACAAACACTCGCTAGCTGGGGGTATTGTGCTGGAGAAGTCACTAATGACAAACACTCGCTAGCTGGGAGTATTGTGCTGGAGACGTCACTACTGGCAAACACTTGCTAGCAGGGAGTATTGTGCTGGAGACGTCACTAATGACAAACACTCGCTAGCTGGGAGTATTGTGCTAGAGACGTCACTACTGGCAAACACTTGCTAGCAGGGAGTATTGTGCTGGAGACGTCACTACTGGCAAACACTTGCTAGCAGGGAGTATTGTGCTGGAGACGTCACTACTGGCAAACACTTGCTAGCAGGGAGTATTGTGCTGGAGACGTCACTAATGACAAACACTTGCTAGCTGGGAGTATTGTGCTGGAGACGTCACTATTGGCAAACACTCGCTAGCTGGGAGTATTGTGCTGGAGACGTCACTAATGACAAACACTCGCTAGCTGGGAGTATTGTGCTGGAGACGTCACTACTGGCAAACACTCGCTAGCTGGGAGTATTGTGCTAGAGACGTCACTACTGGCAAACACTCGATAGCAGGGAGTATTGTGCTGGAGACGTCACTAATGACAAACACTCGCTAGCTGGGAGTATTGTGCTGGAGACGTCACCACTGGCAAACACTCGCTAGCTGGGAGTATTGTGCTGGAGACGTCACTACTGGCAAACACTCGCTAGCTGGGAGTATTGTGCTGGAGACGTCACTAATGACAAACACTCGCTAGCTGGGAGTATTGTGCTGGAGACGTCACTAATGACAAACACTCGCTAGCTGGGAGTATTGTGCTGGAGACGTCACTACTGGCAAACACTCGCTAGCTGGGAGTACTGTGCTGGAGACGTCACTACTGGCAAACACTCGCTAGCTGGGAGTACTGTGCTTCAGACGTCACGACTGGCAAGCATTGCCAGCAGGGAGTACTGTGCTGGAGACGTCACTACTGCAAACATTGCCAGCAGGGAGTACTGTGCTGCAGACGTCACTACTGCAAACATTGCCAGCAGGGAGTAGTGTGCTGCAGACGTCACTACTGGCAAACATTGCCAGCAGGGAGTACTGTGCTGCAGACGTCACTACTGGCAAACATTGCCAGCAGGGAGTACTGTGCTGCAGACGTCACTACTGCAAACATTGCCAGCAGGGAGTACTGTGCTGCAGACGTCACTACTGCAAACATTGCCAGCAGGGAGTATTGTGCTGCAGACGTCACTACTGGCAAACATTGCCAGCAGGGAGTACTGTGCTGCAGACGTCACTACTGCAAACATTGCCAGCAGGGAGTACTGAGCTGGAGATGTCACTAGTGGCAAACACTTGCCAGCAGGGAGTACTGTGATGGAGATGTCACTACTGGCAAACATTGCTAGCAGGGAGTACTGTGCTGGAGACGTCACTACTGACAAACATTGGCAGCAGGGAGTACTGTGATGGAGATGTCACTACTGGCAAACATTGCCAGCAGGGAGTACTGTGATGGAGATGTCACTACTGGCAAACATTGCTAGCAGGGAGTACTGTGCTGGAGATGTCACTACTGGCAAACATTGCCAGCAGGGAGTACTGTGATGGAGATGTCACTACTGGTAAACATTGCTAGCAGGGAGTGCTGTGCTTCAGACGTCACTACTGGTAAACATTGCTAGCATGGAGTACTGTGCTGCAGACGTCACTACTAGTAAACATTGCCAGCAGGGAGTACTGTGCTGCAGACGTCACTACTGCAAACATTGCCAGCAGGGAGTCCTGTGCTGCAGACGTCACTACTGCAAACATTGCCAGCAGGGAGTACTGTGCTGCAGACGTCACTACTGGCAAACATTGCCAGCAGGGAGTACTGTGCTGCAGACGTCACTACTGCAAACATTGCCAGCAGGGAGTACTGAGCTGCAGACGTCACTACTGCAAACATTGCCAGCAGGGAGTACTGTGCTGCAGACGTCACTACTGCAAACATTGCCAGCAGGGAGTACTGTGCTGCAGACGTCACTACTGGTAAACATTGCCAGCAGGGAGTACTGTGCTGGAGATGTCACTACTGGCAAACATTGCCAGCAGGGAGTACTGTGATGGAGATGTCACTACTGGTAAACATTGCCAGCAGGAAGTACTGTGCTGGAGACGTCACTACTGGCAAACACTTGCTAGCAGGGAGTACTGTGCTGGAGACGTCAATACTGGCAAACATTGCCAGCAGGGAGTACTGTGCTGGAGACGTCAATACTGGCAAACATTGCCAGCAGGGAGTACTGTGCTGCAGACGTCACTACTGCAAACATTGCTACAAATTAATCGAAGAAGCGTCATATATGCAAACCTTTCTATCACGCACATTAGAACACAACAAATCGAACAAGCGTCATATTTCTCTCGCGCACCGCTCCACTGGACAAAATGACCAAATGTGTGGTTGCATGTCAGATATCTGATGACGTCATCTTTTAACTATTGCATCATGGACATTGCTAACGTGTGCATAAATCCTTATCATGGAACCCAGATTATGAAAATGTATATTTTAATTAAGTCATGTTTGGTCATTTGTGCCATTTTCTATTTATACGGCGTTTTGCGATATCAGTCATTATTTTATGATTTTCCTGACCTATGAGCCTTTATTTAGCTATTTTCTTGCATTTACATTTAGTATATAAGGACTTTTATAAAACTGACAATTTCACATAAGAATAACTTTTCAAACATCAGAAATTTCGCTATTCAACTGAGAAATAGGAGTACCTTGTATATCGTTTACGCGCATGCTTCGGAGAAAATCCCTTTCCTATTTAATAATTAGTCCGGAAAGGAATTCTAATGGGTGTAGGGGTGGCTATTGTCAGGGGAGCAGATTTAATTATCCTTATGAATTCATGTCCCAAACTGGGACGAGACTGGTCAGTGTTCCCTTTTTCTCCTTAATGCCTGCACACAATCGGTTATTATTGTTTTTGTTCTTGTGTCGTGTCCAAGTCCTTCATTCTCAATGAATTTTTGTAATCTGAGGGCTCAAAACTGTCAATTCTACAGTTGTGTAAGACCTCCATCAAAAGGAATTTTCTTAATACTATTTTGTTTTCAGATTCTTCAAACAAATTATATATACACGGAAATACACGTTTTGTGGCTCCCCAAATGAATAAATAGAAAAAGCATTTTTACTTTCTGTACCACGCATACTGGAGTGCATATAATGTCGCCCATAATGGAACGGAGCTGTTTATATTGGTACTCACAAAACCTAGCCCCGGGCCCTATCAGTCGTGACCACCTCTGTTTTTCAAGCAGAATTCTAGCCACTGGCTTGGCAGAGTATTTTACCTCCCCCAAAGTATGGTCCAACTGCCTAAGGGTAACATTTAACTTCAACCCCCGTCTCCATGTCGCCGATGAAAGCTCTCATATATGTAAATTTCGTTCAGTTCAACCTTAAGTGCAAATAATTCTTCATCCTTCCTCTAGAAGGTTGAACTATATTGTATTGGTTCAGCCTTTCCTTGTGTACCAATCGCAGCGAAACTCTTTCTTAGAGGTGGTATCCGAACCACCCCTTCATTTCACATAGATTCTAAACATCGTTCATATGTTAGTGTATATGTCCACAACTTGTTTTTCAGGCCACTCACATAGAGAACTGATGCCGGCTGGGTGGAGTCAACAGCTGGTTAGCTTAGGGTGGAAACCGTACAGAGAGGAAAACACTATGGCGATGCACGACAGTGTACATAGTGGGTAGAGAAAATATTCCATATTGAAATTTCACCGGAAATACCTGTTTGGATTCCCCTGAGTAAAAAAAATTAAAAAAATATGTACATGTATGTCTTAGTGTCTGACTGTGTTTGTCTGTGAAATTAGAACTCAAAAACGAAAATTTGGATAAATACCAAACTTCGTACTTAAATCTCTTTACTCCTAAAGATGCGACACGACGATTTTTCAGAAAATCCCCTAACCCCAAACTACTCTTTACATGGTTTACTCAAAAGTTGCCCTAACGATTTGGATTAAAGTATCATATATGACAAATAAAACTTATAGCTTGGATTTTGTGGGAATAGCATGTGAAGTGACATTTACTTGCAAGCAGGTAAACCTTGATACACGAAAACGTACATCTCTTTGAAACGCATCATTTATTGCATCAGCCATTTCCGAAATATACGTTAATAATGCTTAACATTGTTCAATACTTTGTCATTCTCCTATAGTCCTGTCGACATTTAGTTGTTTTTCGCGATTGCATTGAAAGAGTGGAATTTTGAGGCCAGTATATATTTACCTATTCTTAAGCATTTGACCATCGCTGTTCTCTTTGTATCTATTAGGAAACGTGTAATTTAGCATTTCTGCAAAAGTTTATATCAATTAAAGTGAAGAAGACAGAAAAATAAACTTTCGTAAGTATACTTTGTGTATGCCCTAGTAAACGATAGGGGATAGACATAGTCATGTGAAACCGAGCGAAGTGAATCAGACGGCCACTCCTGTAACCCCCATGCGGAGGGGCCCGGGTTCAAAGCCCATCGTCCGCCCACTCTGATCCATGAGTTTTTCGTGGTCTCCCCGGGTCGACAGGCGAATGCTGGGGTCGGTTCATCTTCTACCACGACTCCCATCCCTCTCATTTCCTGTACCTATAACTGGGTTAGGCTGGGCGGTGGCTGCCGCTCTCTAAAGGCTCCTTCCCTAGCGTCGCTGCGGCAACTCTTCTCCAAGTGAGCTCCGCACCGGGGATGCTGGGGTTGGTTCATCTTCTACCACGACTCCCATCCCTCTCATTTCCTGTACCTATAACTGGGTTAGGCTGGGCGGTGGCTGCCGCTCTCTAAAGGCTCCTTCCCTAGCGTCGCTGCGGCAACTCTTCTCCAAGTGAGCTCCGCACCGGGGATGTAGGGTTGGTTCATCTTCTACCACGACTCCCATCCCTCTCATTTCCTGTACCTATAACTGGGTTAGGCTGGGCGGTGGCTGCCGCTCTCTAAAGGCTCCTTCCCTAGCGTCGCTGCGGCAACTCTTCTCCAAGTGAGCTCCGCACCGGGGATGCTGGGGTTGGTTCATCTTCTACCACGACTCCCATCCCTCTCATTTCCTGTACCTATAACTGAGTTAGGCTGGGCGGTGGCTGCCGCTCTCTAAAGGCTCCTTCCCTAGCGTCGCTGCGGTAACTCTTCTCCAAGTGAGCTCCGCACCGGGGATGCTGGAGCTTGTTGGCAGGAACAGACGGTGTAGGATGCGATGAATACATTTCAAAGAATAACACGGAGGCTAAAACTTGTACACATTAATATTGATGTTAAGCATTTTTAAACACATTTAATATTAAAGTATTACAAGTACTTCCTTTTTGAGTGTTCATACTGTGAATAAGGATAGTTTTGTAGGGTGATGTCCCTTGGGATTTTGTTTCATAGGTGTCTGCTTATGCGGAGCAAATTTTCCTCTTAGCTTCAAACTTTAAAATCCATACTTTCCTAAATAATGCAGAGGTACGCTTGAATACCGTGTATTCGTTTTGCGCCGATGGCCAGTTTAGGGGCTGTCAATTAATGGGGTCTAAGGAAAAACTACCCGGTTAAAGATCTTAGGTACTAGGAAGGAAAAGATTCAGCAAAACATTAGTGTTAAAGTAATAATGTTATGTGTTATATACATATGCACATACATACTAACATAGAAGTTCATACAAGGGGAAATTGAGGAAAATATATTCAATTTGTCTTTGAACTAATATTCATACTTATTCTTTAGGGGCAGTTTTAAGTGAAAGAATTTATCCCAATGAATCTGAACGAGCTTACTAGAAGCGAATGTGCACGTTTCTCGAAATTTGTACTCCTCATTGTCCCACATTTGATAAAAATTGTTGTAAAGTTTAGTGTTTGCATGTTGCACTGTTTATGGAAATGGGTATGTAATTAAAAAAATGTTCTCAGAAATCATATTTTAGACATTTATCGGCACCTAAAATGGTCTTTACAATGCAGCTTATCAGTGAGACTTTTTTTATTTCTCTACAATCTACCTATTGATTTTCTCAAAGACGACTCAACAAGTGTATCGAATATTAGAATGGCAAATAAAATGTATATCTTGAATTTTCTGGGAACAGCCTACAAAGCCTGTTAGTGAATTTCATGTAACCTGAAAACCACAAGGTATAGTCAAAATCTTACTGTATAAAAATCTAGTTCTAAAAAAGTTCCAAATACTCCTTTTTTCTTAGGGTTTCGGAAATATTTCGCGCCCTATGTTTTATGTTCACACGTGTAAGTACATCTGAACGGGGATCCTCTAAAGTACGTAATTCTTCTTTTTTTCATTCGCATAATCTCATCAAACCAAAAGCATATAATGTTGTACACTCACATGACTTTCTTTTTCATTACAATTTCACAGGTATTATTCATATGAAACACGATTCTTCCATTTCTTTACGTTCATCATGATGATAAAATGTTAGGATGGAAACTATTTCAACTTCAGTGAAATTGATAATTTCTACATGCTTATATACAAGACAGTGAGTTGTTACAACTCGTTCTTGTTTGTCTTGAGACCATGGAGGTAAAATATAAACAGTCGCGAATCATCACACTATTTCTAACAAACATGCTTAACGTTACAGAATATAAAAGTATTATGGTATAAAATATTTGGAGAACGGTTGACGATAGGAAAAAAGTTGTTTTGGGGAAGGTGAGTTTTTGAATGACCTCATACGTCATTCCTGCAATATGCCTTTGCCCATTTCCTGTGGTTTGCCAATCATTACAGTTAAGTAATACCCATTATGTATGGAGGTGTTCACAGACTATTCAACATATACAGTTTATTTGTATGTTAATATCACAAACTCTTTTTATTTTTATAAACTTGTTAGAGCCGTTTAAAAAAAATAAAAAATAACCAAAACTCTTCCACATAAGGGCAGTTTGGGTGATGGAATTTCGTGAACACCTTCGTGCCATCATATCCTTGGAACATGCAAAACTTAAATGTAAAACTTATTGGTTTTAGACTTCTGATGCTCACACACACAAAGAAACCTTTTTCAAAAATGCTCCGGGACCTCAAAACGTGTATTTGAAGTGAACACTCGCTTCCGAATTTGTTAGTACAATATAGTAGATATCTACTTTATCTTCCTGCCACAGGAAGGCCGTAGAGAATTTCAAAACGAGATGTAACAGTTGGAGTCCTGCATAGTATGAGCATGTAGGAATAAATATAGCAAAACGAAGTAGCTCCACGAGAAATAATTTCTAGCCAACATTTTGAGTCTTATTTAGGCAGGACGTAAAGCATCAGGAAGTTTTGGCTAGAGTACAGCACTGTCTTCCCTAACATGTGGGGGAAGTAAAGCCGGGAATGTTAGCATTATAACAATCACCAACTAAGTATTGGCTAGAGTACAGCACTAGCTTACCTAACATGTGAAGAAATGAAAGCCGGGAATGTTAGCATTATAACAATTACAACTAAGTATTGGCTAGAGTACAGCACTGTCTTCCCTAACATGTGGAGAAAGGAAAGCCGGGAATGTTAGCATTAGAACAATTACCAACTAAGTATTTGCTGGAGTACAGCACTGTCTTCCCTAACATGTGGAGGAAGTAAAGCCGGGAATGTTAGCATTATAACAATCACCAACTAAGTATTTGCTAGAGTACAGCACTGTCTTCCCTAACATGTGGAGAAAGGAAAGCCGGGAATGTTAGCATTATAACAATTACAACTAAGTATTGGCTAGAGTACAGCACTGTCTTCCCTAACATGTGGAGAAAGGAAAGCCGGGAATGTTAGCATTATAACAATTACCAACTAGGTATTGGCTAGAGTACAGCACTAGCTTACCTAACATGTGGAGAAATGAAAGCCGGGAATGTTAGCATTATAACAATTACAACTAAGTATTGGCTAGAGTACAGCACTGTCTTCCCTAACATGTGGAGAAAGGAAAGCCGGGAATGTTAGCATTAGAACAATTACCAACTAAGTATTTGCTGGAGTACAGCACTGTCTTCCCTAACATGTGGAGGAAGTAAAGCCGGGAATGTTAGCATTATAACAATCACCAACTAAGTATTTGCTAGAGTACAGCACTGTCTTCCCTAACATGTGGAGAAAGGAAAGCCGGGAATGTTAGCATTATAACAATTACAACTAAGTATTGGCTAGAGTACAGCACTGTCTTCCCTAACATGTGGAGAAAGGAAAGCCGGGAATGTTAGCATTAGAACAATTACCAACTAAGTATTTGCTAGAGTACAGCACTAGCTTACCTAACATGTGAAGTAAGTATAACCGGGAGTGTTAGCATTAGAACAATTACCAACTAAGTATTTGCTAGAGTACAGCACTAGCTTACCTAACATGTGGAGGAAGTAAAGCCGGGAATGTTAGCATTATAACAATCACCAACTAGGTATTGGCTAGAGTACAGCACTAGCTTACCTAACATGTGGAGAAAGGAAAGCCGGGAATGTTAGCATTATAACAATTACCAACTAAGTATTTGCTAGAGTACAGCACTAGCTTACCTAACATGTGGGGGAAGTAAAGCCGAGGATGTTAGCACTATAACAATCACCAACTAAGTATTGGCTAGAGTACAGCACTGTCTTCTCTAACATGTGGGGGAAGTAAAGCCGGGAATGTTAGCATTATAACAATCACCAACTAAGTATTGGCTAGAGTACAGCACTAGCTTTACCTAACATGTGGAGAAAGGAAGGCCGGGAATGTTAGCATTATAACAATTACCAACTAAGTATTTGCTAGAGTACAGCACTAGCTTACCTATCATGTGGGGGAAGTAAAGCCGAGGATGTTAGCACTATAACAAACACCAACTAAGTATTGGCTGTAGTACAGCACTGTCTTCCCTAACATGTGGAAGAAGTAAAGCCGGGGATGTTAGCATTATAACAATTACCAACTAAGTATTGGCAAGAGTACAGCACTGTCTTCCCTAACATGTGGAGGAAGTAAAGCCGGGAATGTCAACCTTATAACAACTACCAACTAAGTGTTGGCTAGAGTACAGCACTGTCTTACGTAACATGTGGAGGTAGTAAAGCCGGGGATGTTAGCATTATAACAATGACCAACTAAGTGTTGGCTAGAGTACAGCACTGTCTTACGTAACATGTGGAGGTAGTAAAGCCGGGGATTTTAGCATTATAACAATTACCAACTAAGTATTGGCTAGAGTACAGCACTGTCTTCCCTAACATGTGGAGGAAGTAAAGCCGGGGATGTTAGCATTATAACAATAACCAACTATGTGTTGGCTAGAGTACAGCACTGTCTTCCCTAACAAGTGGAGAAAGTAAAGCCGGGAAAGTTAGCATTATAGCAATCACCAACTAAGTATTGGCTAGAGTACAGCACTGTCTTCCCTAACATGTGGAGGAAGTAAAGCCGGGGATGTTAGCATTATAACAATGACCAACTAAGTGTTGGCTAGAGTACAGCACTGTCTTCCCTAACATGTGGAGGATGTAAACCCGGGAATGTTAGCATTATAACAATCACAACTAAGTATGGGCTAGAGTACAGCACTGTCTTCCCTAACATGTGGAGGAAGTAAAGCCGGGAATGTTAGCATTATAACAATGACCAACTAAGTATTGGCTAGAGCACAGCACTAGCTTACCTAACATGTGGAGGTAGTAAAGCCGGGGATGTTAGCACTATAACAAACACCAACTAAGTATTGGCTGTAGTACAGCACTGTCCTCCCTAACATGTGGAGGAAGTAAAGCCGGGGATGTTAGCATTATAACAATTACCAACTAAGTATTGGCTAGAGTACAGCACTGTCTTCCCTAACATGTGGAGCAAGTAAAGCCGGGGATGTTAGCATTATAACAATTACCAACTAAGTGTTGGCTAGAGTACAGTACTGTCTTCCCTAACATGTGGGGGAAGTTAAGCCGGGAATGCTAGCATTATAACAATTACCAACTAAGTATTGGCTAGAGTACAGCACCAGCTTACCTTACATGTGGGGGAAGTAAAGCCAGGGATGTTAGAATTATAACAATTACCAACTAAGTATTGACTAGAGTACAACACTATCTTACCTAACATGTAGGGGAAGTAAAGCCGGGAATGTTAGCATTATATCAATCACAACTAGGTATTGGCTTCGTACAGCACTAGCTTACCTAACATGTGGAGGAAGTAAAGCCCGGAATGTTAGCATTATAACAATCACCCACCAAGTTTTGCTGATAGTGTCTAGAAGTAGGTAACATGTGCAGGAAGTAAAGCCGGGAATGTTAGCATTATAACAATCACCCACCAAGTTTTGCTGATAGTGTCTAGAAGTAGGTAACGTGTGGAGGTAGTAAAGCCGGGAATGTTAGCATTATAACAATCACCCACCAAGTTTTGCTGATAGTGTCTAGAAGTAGGTAACATGGATCATTTCACGTAATATAAAATACAGACGGCAGGACTAGGAGCGGAAGAGACCTGGCATCTCCACCCACGAATATCTGTTCTGCCTAAGCCGCCGTGTGAGAGAGAGCATGTTAGTGAGGGGAGACAGAGGGCGGAGGGCAGATGGCAGGGTCCCTACTTCTTTTCCAAATTGAAACTCGCTGGATGGCAGCTGGTACACAATCTCCTTTCTCCCCTGCTGGCTCACACATCCCCTGTGAGGAATGGGACTCGCAGACCGCCGCCATTCCTGGGGACGAAGTGTTACATAGATCACTTTTTCCCTGCATGCAACGCCGCAGCCCTGAAAGAGCCAAGCAAATGAAAGGTGAATTGAAATTGACGGAGGGGAGACCGGGGCTATTTGACCATGGTAATAGTTAACCATTTTTAATAAATTCATTTTTAAGGTAATTTCTTTTCCTTTGCATGTATTATTAGGATGGCATTTTCGTGTGCTGTACGTAGTTGGATAAAATTTTATTTTGATATAATCAGAATTATTTTGTCCATCTAAAAAAATCGGCAAAATTGTCATCTTGCCCCGGTATCGGGGCAAAATGACTTTAACCAAGGGGCAAGATGACAATGCTGATACAAGTTGAATACATTTTTATTATTAGAAAGCATAACAGTACAGTAATTATGTTATACATTGTTACGTATCTGATGTTGAATAGCAGACAATTAAATGGTTAATATGTTGAACATTTTACTTTATAATAAATTGATATAACTCATAATTTGTGGTTTTTCATTAACAAAAGTCACAAACAAATATTCCTCCTTCAAAGTTTGAGCAGTTCTCGTGCCAACATGTGGCATTTACAACATTCTATCCAGTCTTCTGATGGAGGATCAACATAGATCTCATCACAAGCAGGACATTGCCCTATTTCTTTGGAAGTCTGGGCTGACGTCATTGGAGTCGGAAGTTCGGGCTTTTGCTGCACCCAAGCAACTCATTCCTCCCTCATTGACCTCTAACAAAGCAGCAGCCATATAATTTCTGTCCCACCATTTAGAGGACCTTTTTTATAGTTCCTAACCATATCTGAAAATTCAAAATCGCCAGAAATTACTAAAATGGCCCAAAAGAGAGAATTAAAATATTATGTGTGTGTCCATACGCCGCGTTATGGAACAGCTTGGGGATCATGTAGCTCAAGAAAATCACAAAACGAAATAAAATGCATATAAACACAAAAAGAAAGCAGTGAAAAGCTCTTGGGGCAAAATGACGAGATCGTCAACTTGCCCCGATCGGGAACGTTAGAAGTGGTAGGATTAACAAGAATTAAATTTAAATAAATAGCGGTTGTGAAAAGCATATTATCTAAGGTATCGATGTATAGCAAAGAATAACCAGATATCTTACCTGTTACACCACGAGATCTTACGGCGAAGGTCTTGAAAATTACAACACCAGAGACAAAATACATGAACGTCATCTAACAAACAATGAAATGGCGGCAGCGACTTCGCGTACGAGTTTTTAGTGTCTAACAGTGTGGAGCGCTGGTAGTATTCGTAATATGGTGTTACCTAATAAGATAAAGTTGAACTAAGTCAGTCGTCCCGGCCTCCCCGACATGAAATTCGGGGAATGTAATGAACATTACCATCATTCGCCTAGCGACTCGGGGAAGCCCCCGAAAATACCCAATGTTAGGATGGTCGGCCGTGGGAGTCGAAGCCACTACCTCCTGAATGAGGGCCACAGACGTTGCCGCCCGAGTCATCCCGCTCGGTAAATACAAACATTAAAAGCGTTTAAAATAATTTTAATTTGCATGCAGAGTAATATTTAATTGTATACATAAAGCTTTCATTGTTGCCGAAATTAATTGGGGTATAACTACAGATCTAAAGGTTTTGAACATTAATTTTTAACTTTTTTAATGATTACCACCATTTACATAGGCACGTTAGCTTCTCTGACACTTTTATACCCAGGCAATCGAAACCAGCTCAAATCTGAGAACGGACGATTCTTCTGCGCAGTACCAGTACTATTAAGGAAGTATAGTGCGTTTGCTTGAAACATGGAGAGTATATTCCAGAAGACAGTTGGTAATCCTTGGCTGCCTAATCTCAAAACCTTTACTGTTGAAATTCACAATTTAAAACTGGGTTAGTTTGAAACATGAAATTTAGAAGAGGACATGCAACACCTGCATGTAGCAATATGAACGCCAGGACGGCATATTTTCCATGTTTCTTTGCCAAAAGTGCAACTGTACTGAGAGGCTAGTCAGCGAAGGGTGACTGTGGCAGCACTAGCACCGTCATTAGCGTCCTAGATCGGTCAGGTAGCTTCAAAACGGCCATGTTTCAGATAGGCTTAAGGGTTTCACACTGTCGATTGGTTTCGGGCAGATGACGGCATTCTCTGAGCCGCCTCAGGTGGGTCGAGTTCTCCCCCGTCCGCCAGAGGAAAGCTTACCCCGAGCAGCCTGCCGAGTCTTCAAGCTTGGAATCGTTCGGGACCTCTGCGCGTCTCTGTCGCCCGGCCTATAGCCTCCTGCGATTCTTCGCCTCATCCGTTCCAGAAGATCCACGTTGGGTCGAGGAGTCCGCTCCGTTCCCTGTCGTGAATCATACGTCACACTTATGACAAGCTTTTTTCCTTTTTAACATTTTAAGGAAATGAAGTAACTGGCAGAGATGGTGTTACTAAGACAAACCAAAAACTGTTGGTTTTGTATTTTTATAATGTTATTTATGTAATCAAATATGAACAGATGCAAAGGTTAGAGGTAGCTTATCTGCAAGGGCGTTCTTCTCTGGTACCCACTAAACAACTTCCTCTCAATACAGCAACAAGCTCTTAAACTCCAGGCCCCATGAACATTTGATAAGACAGCTTTTGCTCATGGGAGTGACTTGTGTGGCAGAACTGGAGGAACAGTAACAACGGACTGATCAGAACTACCATCCTAATGTCCAGCTTACAACCAGTAGCATGGGTAGTGTGGTAACAAGTCAGAGTGAGAGTTCTACTAATGGGAGTGACTTGTGTGGCAGAACTGCAGGAACAGTAACAACAGGACTGCTCAGAACTACCAACCTAATGTGCAGCTTACAACCAGTAGCATGGGTAGTGTGGTAACAAGTCAGAGTGACAGTTCTACTCATGGGAGTGACTTGTGTGGCAGAACTGCAGGAACAGTAACAACAGGACTGCTCAGAACTACCAACCTAATGTGCAGCTTACAACCAGTAGCATGGGTAGTGTGGTAACAAGTCAGAGTGACAGTTCTACTCATGGGAGTGACTTGTGTGGCAGAACTGCAGGAACAGTAACAACGGACTGATCAGAACTACCAACCTAATGTCCACCTTACAACCATTAGCATGAGTAGTGTGGTAACAAGTCAGAGTGACAGTTCTACTCATGGGAGTGACTTGTGTGGCAGAACTGGAGGAACAGTAACAATAGAACTGATCAGAACTACCATCCTAATGTACAGCTTACAACCAGTAGCATGGGTAGTGTGGTAAGAAGTCAGAGTGACAGTTCTACTCATTGGAGTGACTTGTGTGGCAGAACTGGAGGAACAGTAACAACAGAACAGATGAGAACTACCAACCTAATGTCCAGCTTAAAGCCAAAATGGCATGAACAGTTTGATAACAAGCCAGAGTGACAGTTTGGCTCATGGAGGTGACGTTGTGGCAGAACTGGAGGAACAGTAACAACAGAAGTAGCTAGAACTACCAAAATGGCATGTACAGTTTGATAACAAGCCAGAGTGACAGTTTGGCTCATGGAGGTGACGTTGTGGCAGAACTGGAGGAACAGTAACAACAGAAGTAGCCAGAACTACCAAAATGGCATGTACAGTTTGATAACAAGCCAGAGTGACTGTTTGGCTCATGGAGGTGACGTTGTGGTAGAACTGGAGGAACAGTAACAACAGAAGTAGCTAGAACTACCAAAATGGCATGTACAGTTTGATAGCAAGCCAGAGTGACTGTTTGGCTCATGGAGGTGACGTTGTGGTAGAACTGGAGGAACAGTAACAACAGAAGTAGCTAGAACTACCAAAATGGCATGTACAGTTTGATAACAAGCCAGAGTGACAGTTTGGCTCATGGAGGTGAAGTTGTGGCAGAACTGGAGGAACAGTAACAACAGAAGTAGCCAGAACTACCAAAATGGCATGTACAGTTTGATAACAAGCCAGAGTGACTGTTTGGCTCATGGAGGTGACGTTGTGGTAGAACTGGAGGAACAGTAACAACAGAAGTAGCTAGAACTACCAAAATGGCATGTACAGTTTGATAACAAGCCAGAGTGACTGTTTGGCTCATGGAGGTGACGTTGTGGTAGAACTGGAGGAACAGTAACAACAGAAGTAGCTAGAACTACCAAAATGGCATGTACAGTTTGATAACAAGCCAGAGTGACAGTTTAGTTCATGGAGGTGAAGTTGTGGCAGAACTGGAGGAACAGTAACAACAGAAGTAGCCAGAACTACCAAAATGGCATGTACAGTTTGATAACAAGCCAGAGTGACAGTTTGGCTCATGGAGGTGAAGTTGTGGCAGAACTGGAGGAACAGTAACAACAGAAGTAGCCAGAACTACCAAAATGGCATGTACAGTTTGATAGCTAGTCAGAGTGACAGTTCTATGTTTTTTCTCAACGAAACGAAATGTGTGACATAACCGGAGGTATAACAACAGGAGTAGAAAATAAATAGCGACTTGAGAACAATGGGCTATTGTTCTGGTGAGAACAAAGGAATTAATGACCTATTGTTCTGACTCCAAGCCCCGCCCCCTCCCTTTGTGTGCTACTATTTGCCGCCCGGTCGCGTGCCGCTAGCTCCGCCCCCTTCCCTTTGTGTGCTGATCTAATGCCGACAGGGTCTGTGCCGGCAGGTCCTCCCCCCCTCCCCCTGTGGTCACGTGCCGGTGACCCGCCCCCTCCCTCCCCCATACGCGTGTCCTCCCTCCCCTTTGTGTTCTGGTTGGTTCCCTGTGGATAGGTGGGAGAGTGTGTATTGTTCCTATACGGTGACTACATTCCCGCCCCCCTCATTGTGACTTGTCTAAATCCCTGCCGTGTGATTGGCTTGGGGTAGGGGATGTGCCGCTCGGGGTGAGGGGTTATATGTGAGGGTTCTCGGTGCGTGACGTTGGCGGTGTGGGAATGCGATTCTCGATGCCTGCCGCACATCGGCAAATCGTTTGAGTACATAATTGTGTCAATCAATTAGGTAATGTGTGTTATTGAAAAAAGAATCGCTATCATATTACTACTAATGCAATTAAACTCTGTTCGTCGAGCAATTAAGTATTTTTGATTGAATCGCGCACACCTGTCCCTAAACCGCCATTTATAACCTACTATTGTCAATAAATTACACGTCTAATGAAACACGGCTAATCTGTCGATGAAAACAATTAAGTATTTTTGAATGATTAATTGACTCGCACGCAACTGTTCGTTATCGTATATGTGTGGTAGCATGTGTATAATTATTACGAGTAATAACATTTATTTAATTCTACTTTTGAGGGAAAATATATTTTGGATTTATAAGAATATTACAACACATAGATGAAAGGACAGACTTGACGTAACACTCGTTAGCGCGTGATAATTGCGGTGGAACCTCGACCGCAACCTTCCACAGCGAGACGTTTCACACGAATGACTGACTCGATATTTGGACTGGCAAGTCGACTTCTGCATCCCCTCCACTTGCGTTTCAGTTCGCCAGCTACACTAGCGCACCAAGTGGTAATATGAGTGAAACTCCAGCGAGTGTTTGCTCACAGCGCCCCTGGTGGTCATATCCGAAAGTTGTGAATTCACCATATTTAAATTCGAGGTGTACGCAAGACGGCCATCTTAACTCTATATAATTCTGCGAAATATGATTCCGGAAAAAAAAAATAAAGTCGAATTAACATGCGAGGTGCGTTCATGTCGGCTCCGGAGGAATTGATTATGAAATAAATAAAAAATAAATAAGACTCTCGCTGATCGATGAATACAATGAATAATTAATGTAATTGACTCGCGCTCCTAGAGATATCTCACCCAAATTATTCATCTACCCTGAATATCTCACTTCTAATGAAACGGCGCACTCTATCGATTAAAAACAATTAAGTTTTTTTGATGGAATAATGTAATTGATTTGCGCGCAACTGTTCGTTATCGTATATGCGCGATTATTACGCGTATATAACTATTACGGCTAATAACGTGTGTTTAATTCTTCTTTTGACTGGAGGGTTTATAAAAAATATTACATTGCTTAGATGAATTAAAAAGCAACTTAAAGCGAAATTGCAAATAGCTTGTATGAGACGTTAACACGAGAACCCTTTACGAAAAAACGATCGATGAATACAATTAAATATTTTTATTAATTAATGTAATTGACTCGCGCTCCTAGAGATATCTCACCCAAATTATTCATCTACCATGAATATCTCACTTCTAATGAAACGGCGCAGTCTGTCGATGAAAACATTTAAGTATTTTTTGAATGATTAATGTAATTGACTCGCGCGCAACTGTTCGTTATCGTATATGCGCGATTATTACGCGTATATAACTATTACGGCTAATAACGTGTGTTTAATTCTTCTTTTGACTGGAGGGTTTATAAAAAATATTACATTGCTTAGATGAATTAAAAAGCAACTTAAAGCGAAATTGCAAATAGCTTGTATGAGACGTTAACACGAGAACCCTTTACGAAAAAACGATCGATGAATACAATTAAATATTTTTATTAATTAATGTAATTGACTCGCGCTCCTAGAGATATCTCACCCAAATTATTCATCTACCCTGAATATCTCACTTCTAATGAAACGGCGCACTCTATCGATTAAAAACAATTAAGTTTTTTTGATGGAATAATGTAATTGATTTGCGCGCAACTGTTCGTTATCGTATATGCGAGAATATTACGCGTATATAACTATTACGGCTAATAACGTATGTTTAATTCTTCTTTTGACTGGAGGGTTTATAAAAAATATTACATTGCTTAGATGAATTAAAAAGCAACTTAAAGCGAAATTGCAAATAGCTTGTATGAGACGTTAACACGAGAACCCTTTACGAAAAAACAAGACGCAATGTGACAGCAATGCCCCGTCCATCATGAGAGGCGGTTAAACCAGGACGCGTGGGTTTTCCCCACTACCTGCTCTTAATGGCTAGGGGTATCCAGCACATAGGAGTACGCTTCAACAAAGCACTCTATGTCTCTTCTCACACGAGAGAAGTAATAATTACAATTCAAAACAGGCGTACCTGTAAGTAACACGCACGAAGACTTCAAATATAAATTTTATATTCGTTTTAAATGTTCTTTCTAAAGACGTAGCGAACTTTGAGAAATTCAACGAATTATTCACTTGCGAACACTGCTTGAAAGAAATATGGTGTACACCCCTGAAGAATGCATATGTAGACCCATTAGCAGACAACGGCAAACTCTTCCGCAACATTAATTTTCGTCAGAAGAATGTAAAAACAAGGTCTTGTATAGAGCTCTTAGTGAACAATAACACCCGTTTCCAATTCATTAAACAGGCTAAGTGCTCTGAAAAACCACAGACCCTCGGGGTAAATAACAATTACCGGCACAAAAGATTTTCTTAAGAGCTTCCTCTGTCCAGAAATTCCATCATACATAGCGGAAAAACCTGTCTAGACATGTTTTAAGCTTACCACAAAAAATGTTTTCCCGATAATTAATATAATTCTACATGAAGAATATTAATGATTAAGTTTTTTCAATTAAACGTATACTGTATAGATTCTGTACTTAAACATTCGATTGTATCTTTGTCATTATTTAAATACTCGCGTACAAGAAATGCAAACATGATATCAAAAAATTAAACTGATTTTTTTCGGAATGTTAAACAAAGAAATATGATTTGGCGAGAGTAATATGAAGAATAAAAAGTATTCAGAATGATAGATATTACATACGTTATTAAAATAAATAAGACTCTCGCTAATCGATGAAAACAATTAAATATTTTTTATTAATTAATTGTATATGAATTGACTCGCGCATTTGCTTGCTGTCGTATGTGTATGATTATTACGACTAATAGCATTTGTTTAATTCTAAATAATGAAATATGGAGCATTGCCTAAACAATCCTCGTTACTCTTAATTTATTCCATTTTTAAAAAGATTGGGCTTAGTAAACATAGGACGAGTGCGATTTTAAATACCTCGTCCATTCGAGAGATATTTTTCGAATATTCCAGCATGTTAATATAAACTTAATACACACACACACGCACAAATTCATTTCAAGTAATCTAACGATATTGAATAAAATATTATATGTTTAAGATATTGTAATGAGAAATGAAATGTATATTTCGAATTTTCAGGGAATGACACCCAAGGTATTCTTCATTCTGAACGACTTTTGCAAAACTGATAAACCATAAGAGATAGACAAAATTTTACTACACAAAAAATGGAGATCGCGTTAAAATACATAATTTATAACATATACATTCTTGTTGATGAGTAAATCGTTTCGAGATATTGCTTGTTATTCCCTTAAAATTTCCAATACTTATTCTTGTTTTTATGTTCTGGACATGCAAAGAGAATGGAATGCGGCACATAGCAATCAGCGTTAAAATAATTTGACTATCGCTTAAAACCTATCATATTCACCTTGTATCGTCATGAAAATTACCAATAACATTGACATCTCGATATCTCTATTAACATGAAGCATATAGGGAATAAGTGTTTGTAAAAAATAGTTTGTACAAGAGTAGAGAAAGTCATGTGAGTGTAACACATCAGAATTTTGATATTGGTTTAAATTTTCAAATACTTTTAACTTTTCTCAAATGGTAACTTGCTATTCGTTTTTCCAACGGTAATGCATAGAGAATAGAATTCTAAGCAATCACATAGCATCAGGTTTTTTAAACATCTGTGACGTGTCTATTCACAAACGAAAGGTCGCTGGTTCGAGGACAATTATATCTACAGAAATAATACATTATTTTCACTCTGTGATTATTTTTTGGTAATGTAACAATAATTAACAATGAATTTTAATGGTACATGTAAAAAATAAAATATATTTTTATTTCTAGCGTCATACGCAGAAACATTCCCCTTAAGGAACGCTGGCGTGATCGAAGGATTTCCCCTTAACAGGTTTAGACGTGCTCACGAAATGCCCCTGTGCGAGGCTAGCATTTCCCTCTCCTTCTCGAATTTTCGGAGTAGCCAATCAAAATTGCTGTATTATATATCTTAAACATTCACTCATACATTTTTTTATATTGCAAAAGAACACTATAAAAAGGTTGCTTCATCGGGAATTCTCACAGTTTCTCCGCTGAAATCAACGAGTTAAGGTCTCTGCAAACTTTTCTCATTCAAAGTGAAAGTTCAACGAACATCATGTCTGGTAAGTTGTAACAAAACACTTCATTTACTTTTAAAAGTTAAATTATTTCTCTCTACATTTAACTTATATTCGCGTTCTTGTTTTTAATGCATGGCATTTATATGCGAATAGCTGAGCATTCTAAAAAGTTAATAGCTAGACAAGTGAATTTTCTGAAATGTGAATAGTTAAGTATTCATTTTAGGCAAGCTTATTCTGCATTTAATAGCTAACAGCGTGAATTCTCAAAAAAATGTGATCAGTTTAGTTAAGTATTCACATTGTTGAGTAATTATTATTCCGGATATTTAAATACGTGTTTTCACCGGGTGAATTATATTCCTTTCTAGAGAAATACAATTACTTGAAAAACCCTGCGAATCGAATAAAAAATGATCTGTATAAAAATTTCTCCCTGGGTAACCGACGGTAATCGATCCAAAGACTTCATGCTTGCATGCACTGGTCGAACATTCACTGTGAATGTTTCATTCCTCTCTCGCATTTATTTAGTAAAAACTTTCAGCCTGTTTCCATCATGTTAAAGAGATATTTTCCATGATTGTGTTGAGAAATACACGTGATTTATATCTGTAATAGAAATTTCTCAGGTGTTTAAAATACATCGACATTTTCCCTGTATAAGGTATTCGCAGTAAAGTAAATTAACTTAATAATATATCGTTTCTTTAATAAATAAAAATCTAACGCGTAAATTAATTGCGTTTTCAGCAATCAGTTCTGCTAACATGTCTGAAGCATACATCCAGCTCCAGCAGGATACCCAACGCCGGCTGCAGGATCGCTCATCAAATGCCGTAATGATTCAGGCATCCGAACAGTCGAATGGTAAGCATTCTTCAGTGTTTTAAAAAGTAATGTAACAATTCATATTAACTTCTTGTTCATATTCTTTATTATTATTTCAGGAAATGGACTTTATTTTGGTATCGACCATCCATCGAGCGCTGCACAGGCACCGCCAGGCTTCCAAACCTTCCTGGTTCCAAATCATTATGGAGGTGGCTCTGGCCCGTACATACAGCAACAATCGTACGGTAAGAATTTACAGACTGGTATTCGAGCATTTGTAACTAAAAAAAATTACATGATAGTAGACATACAATGTCGATTCTGGCACACAAAGGCATGCCTCCGACAGCATAGAGTTCTGGATTGTATAAGGAGAAAAGGATATATTTAAGGAGAGTTTCTCACACATATGCAGTCACATAAGTCTTTCGGTCTCCCAGAATGCTATGTATTTTTCACAAGGGTGTTTAAAACATGTATTTTTTTCACGTATAGAGTGTAGATTCTTTAGAACTCTGTACTTAAACATGCTATACTATTATTATTATTTATTTTTTTCCAGGAAATGGACTTTATTTCGGAGGCGGTATCGCTCAACAGGCGACCGCTGCACCGGTACCTCCAGGCTTCGCGACCATTGCACCAGTAGGCTTCGCGACCGCTGCACCGCCGCCTCCAGGCTTCCAGACCTACCTGGCTCCAAATCAGTATGGTTGGGTCCCTGCCCCATACATGCAGCAAGCATCGAATGGTAAGAATTTATCAGCATTTTACGAACTTTTTTTACACATTATATATTATTATTAATATTGTTACTATTATTTACAGGAAGCGGACTTTATTTCGGAGGCTGCATCGGTCAACATGCGAGCGCTGCACCGGTACCTCCAGGCTTCGCGACCGTTGCACCAGTAGGCTTCGCGACCGCTGCACCGCCACCTCCAGGCTTCCAAGCCTTCATGAGGCCAAATCAGCATGGTTGGGTCCCTGCCCCATACATGCAGCAACCACCGATCGGTAAGAATATTTTTCAACATTTTATGAAGTTCTTTTACACATTCTATATTATTATTAATATTGTTATTATTAATATTATTATTATTATTACTATTATTATTATTCCAGGAAATGATCGGGGTGACATTGGAAGCCATCCTAGGGATCTAGCAACACAGAGGTCAGCATCGGCGGAGATCGGTGAAGACTCGACCGCTGCACCGTCCGCCTTCTCATCATTCAACACTCTGAGGGAAGTTGTATCCTCTGCAACATCAACCTCCTCATCCACAAATACTGAATCCGCTGCATCATCAACATCCTCATCTGCAAATGCTGAAGCCGCTACACAGTCATCCTCCTCATCATCCAATGATGTAGAACCTATGAATGGGAAGAGAGGACCGGTATCGGACGGGGGCGAGCAACTTGCAATTAAGAAAGCCAAGGTTGGCGCTAGTAATTTCCAGGGTCTGAAATGCAATACCAGCCGAGCGATATTCAATGGATGTATTTTTAATAGTAAAATAGAAAATACATTAGAAATACTCGACCCCAGAGTCTTTTTAGATGAGTGCAAGGAGCTTATTATTAAAGAAGTGGAAAGCGTCTTGCAGAGAAGCATTCGGGGATTGAAAATTATTTGTTCCATGGAGGTTAAATATGCAATGCGTAAACCTGATGGAGACACGGTCGTTCCCACCTCCTTCCTTAATTCTAAGACAAAGCGTGTATTTCAGTCAAGCGACCTCAATCAGATATTTTCTTCAATTGCGGGGGATATTTTAGAAAAGATTGAGAAGGCGGACTCTCCGCATGGAGCGTTTCGCATCCTTAGTAAAAGGCCTATATCATTCTTAATGCAGAGAAGAGCAGTCAAAAATTGTCCAAATTTCGCAAGACCTATGGACAAATATGAATAACGCTGTATATGGAAAATTTATAGAGAATGTGAGAAAATACACTGACTTCAAAAATATTTGGAACATGGGAACAGACCAAGAGGTTGACAGTACGCAGCACTTACCTCTTTTCCCTCTGATAATGTCATTGTATATATTCATTTAAAGTATGTGAGGGTTTTTATATACTAATTTTTCTCTCTGATGTCATTGTATATATTCATTTAAAGTGTGTATGAGGGTTTTTATATATTAATTTTTCCCTCTGATAATGTTATTGTATATATTCATTTAAAGTATGTATGAGGGTTTTTATATATTAATTTTTTCCCTCTGATAATGTCATTGTATATATTCATTTAAAGTGTGTATGAGGGTTTTTATATATTAATTTTTCCCTCTGATAATGTGTTGTATATATCCATTTAAACTATGTGAGGGTTTTTATATATTAATTTTCCCTCAAAAAAAGAGAAAATATGAAGGATTTTTAAAATAAAAAATACTCGTGATTTTACAATCATAACAACTGGTCTTTATTAAGTCTTCATACATTACACCAAATCCTTTATATCAATCCATTGAGTATCTGCAAAACCATACCACTTTACAAGAACTTTGTTTCCACGTTTACGTATAACCTTTTCTACTAAATATGTGTTAGGATAGCTAGTCTTTTTTAGTTCATGTCCATAAAAGCCACCTTTTATGATTTCACCATTCCTATCCTTTAGTATGTATGTTGTAGGCTTGGTACGATTCACACGAAATACTTTGAAGATTTCAACGCTCCAGTTAGATTCATAACTCTTTTCAAAATGTCCTTTATGTTTAGATATCCTGACATAATCACCAACACTAAACTTCCTTGAAGCCTTCTTCTCTCTTCGGTCTTGATTATAATTATACACTGTCAGAAGAAGATCGTTGTTCTTCACTTCATTAGGCTTCATGCGGATAGTTGAATGAAAAGTACCATTGTACTTTACAAGGATTCTAGGTAAAAGATCTAGCCACTTGTATGAGCCTTGGACTAAAAACTCGCGGTACATCATATTCTTCAAGGTTCGAATTAAACGTTCAACAGCCGCAGCCTTCACATCGGTATAGGTGCTGTAGTGGTTAATATTATACTTAAACATAATTCGTTTAAAGAACTTGTTATAAAATTCTTTCCCGTTGTCACTTTGAATATTCCGGGGAGGGACGTCCATTTCTTGTAATATATCCTCCATAGCCTTTGCAACATTAACTCCACCCTTATCCTTTAAGGGTTTTGCATATGCCATTTTAGAGTAAAAGTTGATTGCGATCAGAATGTATTTGAAATTTTTGTTCACTTTTGCATAGGGTATCATTTCAATCAAATCAATTTGTAATAAATCATTCATACCTTTGCTGATAATTTTCCGTCGTAAATAGTTCCTCCTCGCCGATCCGTGAAGTTCTCTGGCGATATTCTGTTTGGCGGTCATGCTATAATTTTAGATGCTTTCAATTCCCGGATAATTTCCTCAATCTCTCGAGTGTGGCTATTATTACCAGCGTCCCTCGAAGCAATAAGTAACCTCAGTCTATTCACTAATGTGTTAGGATTTCTCCAGAAAACGTAGTCAACCTCCTTATCAGGCTTATGCTCCTTCCATGCCAGTCCTAGACCTGAATGTGTATTGAGCAAGGGTCGTATTATATTCTTGTATTTATACGATTTACCAGATTTCAAGCGACCGTGTCTGCTGTAACCACTTCTATGAAGAAAAGTACTTTTCATAATCTTAGCGTATGTCTCCAAGTCTTCACTAGTGTATGCAGAAATCTGAGGCGTTCGCTTAAAGATGAGCTCCGTCAAACCGGCGGTAGACTCATACGTTTCATCACCTATCAATATTTGATTATTTATAAAATGAATATCTTTATTTCCAAGCATATAACTTCCATCCTGATATCTCACGCCGAACAATGTATCAATACGATCCTTGTCTTTTGAGCGAACGTGTTGAAGGTAAGTAGAAATACTTGTAGAATCACCATCTTCATTCTTGACGTTCTTCACCGGCAACCCTCGTTGAGTGTCCAAAATATCCTTGAGGGGGGTGGTTACAGGCTTCAAAGCTTCGGACATGACATGCTGAGTCTCAAACCTGAGACCTTTTAGAGCTCTCAGTTTTTCTTTTACAGCCCTGGTATGCTCGGCTACAGACTCTTTAAGTCTTATGCTTTCACTATCCATCTTACAAATGATGAGGAAATAGACGATTACCTTCAATTTATAGTCCGCGTTCAGTTTGAGTTCTCAACGTATCGATAGCCTTAGCTAACATCTCTATCGAAGTTCTCAGTTGCTCGGTTTCTTTCTTATGCTCCTGTGTATGTGTCTTGAACGCTTCAGCAAAGATTGCCGTATTAGCG
Source organism: Deroplatys truncata (assembly GCA_030765065.1). Lineage (NCBI taxonomy): Eukaryota > Metazoa > Arthropoda > Insecta > Mantodea > Mantidae > Deroplatys > Deroplatys truncata. Next base: position 12,267,661 of record CM060990.1, on the reverse strand, counting down.
TACTGGCTTCTGGCCGATTCTTCTAGACTCGTCATTTGCTGCATATTAGTTTTGTAGGCGTCCATCATCATATTTACATTATCCTCCACTTTCTTAAGTTTATCATTGCAGCAATCAGTTTTGAGAGTATTCAAAACCTCTATCTTTAACTGTCTGACTGTAGCCTCTAAATCTGAAACTCGCTTCATCGCTAACTTTTCTAAATTACTAATTTTCTGATTGCAAAGATTCTGAAGATTTGTTTTTTCTCTATCAAGCTCTGCGGTAACTTGTTTAATAGAGTCCATTACAGAATCCACTCTGTCTTTTGTAGAGGTTGTTAGAGTATCCACTTTACTCGTAGTTTTATTCAGATTTGCTGTAATGTCTAGCAGCTTCTTGCCTATTTGCATCTCGATTTCCTTTGGTAAGTACCTGTTTAACTGCTGTCGCGTCTCGTTCGATTTCCTAATGATCATAGCTCTAGCATATCTTTTATTTACAGCATCCGTATCTCCGAGAGGATCCGCTATATCAATGATTCTCTTATTGTCGAATATAATGTTACCATTACCATCTCTCGACTGCGTGAGTGAATTGACATATCCAACGATGAACTTTTTATTCACAACATCATTATCGTGAACAGGATCTAGCAATACCTTCAATCTAACTTTATCGATCACGATGTTATTTTCCTTATCTCTCTTGAGGATATATCTTGAAATCAATTCATCGATCAGGGTCTTAACCATAACCTCAACATTGTTAGCAGCTTGCTGAGAGAAATCTTGCATCCTAATTTCGAGAGCATCCACATAATTCTTATTGGAGGCGTCATGATTATCTTCAGGATCGTGAACATTGCACAATCTCTTATTCTTGAATTGATAGTTTCCTTTGACATCTCTGTTTATGATAAAACGATCAAACACTCTTCTAACTGGCCCAGTTCTCTGAGAACCGAACCTATCGATGCTCATGGTTAACTACAAATGATCATTTTCTTTTTTGTCGAGCTTAATATATACATCAAAACCATTCCTATATCGTCCCTCATTCATGTGAAATTCAGGAACTATCACAACAAAGGGTCTTCCTTCTGTAGAACTCTCCCAAACGTTCTTACATAGATCTTTAAATTCATTGTAGGTCATGTCGGTATTTACATAATCTTCGTAAATGTGCTTTAAGTTTAAATTGTCTTGTCTGAAGAGTATTATCATGTTTGTATTATCGCGAATTAAATGTTTTGGAACTTTAGCATAGGACTGTGCTAGATATACAGAGTCGACATTTCGATGTCTACCCATACTGTAAAAGGATGCTATCTTTTCCTGCTTTTCAGTGATGACGTCATCAAATATAAAGATTGAATTTTCTTTGACTTCAGAAGGATGCAAAACATCATCCCCGTTGTCGAATGTGTTCACTTCTATACCTTCGATGTTTCCGAGCACTTTAATTAGGTATTGGTACTTTGGTTGATAGAGAGACTTTGAATAAATATACAAATTTTCAAAACGTAGTCCATTCTCATGGAGTAGCATATTGAGTAATACGTTTGTTTTCCCTGCACTGGAGCTCCCTAAAATAAGAGCTCTGACATTAGATGGAAATAACTTGCCATGACGATCACTTCTAAAGTCACTTTCAAAGTCTAATACCTGAATAGGTAGAGAGCAGTGCTGCTTAACAAGCTCCATGTTAACAACTAACTTGTAAACTGCGTGTGCGATGTTTATATATTACCGGATGTAAAGTAGTTAATGACTGATTGCAATGATATAAAAGGGCTAATGTATGCAATTACTCGCTTAGTATATCATGAGAGCTAAGAGAGGAAGGTCGTTGCAGTATAAGCGAGGCTCCGGAATTATTAATTCCATAATTAATTCGCTCCCCTTTGAAGCTCACTTACCTGGATATAGATATTGCGGGCCTGGTACTAAATTGGAAAAACGTCTAAAAAGAGGAGACCCAGGAATTAACCAATTAGACGAAGCTTGCAAACAGCACGACCTCGCGTACGCTGAGAATAAGGACACCGCTTCAAGACAAATAGCGGATAAAATTCTTGCAGAGAAGGCTTGGAAACGGGTGCAGTCATCAGATTCAACTTTTGGTGAAAGGTTAGCTGCAAGGCTAGTAACTGCAATCATGAAGGGAAAGGTTGCATTGGGAGCCGGAAAGAGGAAGAAGAAGAGAGGGGGGTTCTTGCCATTGATACCCATCATTGCTGCTTTAGGCGCTGCAGCAGGCGGCGCCGCTCAGATAGCCTCTGCAGTCAATAAAAAAAAGGCTGCTGATAGGCACTTAGCAGAAGTTGCTAGGCATAACAAGGCAATGGAGACACGAGGAAAGGGGCTCCGAAAGAGAAGGTGTAAGAAGAGGAATAAAGGAGGATTCTTACCTGCAATGCCACTGATGTCGTCTTTAGCCGCTGCATCTAAAATAGCAAGGTCCTTGAAAAAAAGAGGATCTAAAGGCAAGGGTTTAAAGAAGAAGACAAAAAACGGTGGAAGAGGATTGTACATATACCGGAGGAAGCCCTAAGTAACGTGGCCATCGAATATTATGCTAAACGTTTAAAAATTCCTTATTTTAGAGGAGTTTATATGATTGACAAACTTCCTTTAAAACCACACTTCAAAGAGAGACTTATTACCAATCTCGATACCTCCGATAATGAAGGAACACACTGGGTTGCTATAAGGAAAGAAGGTGATGTCGCATACTACTTTGATAGTTTCGGCAATTTGAAACCGCCTCCTGAGGTTGAGAAATATCTACAAGGTGTTAAAATCTACTATAATACACAGAGATACCAGAATTTCGAATCAGTCATCTGCGGGCATTTGTGCTTGCAATTTCTTTTATCCTAGAAGCTGCTACATCGTCAAGATGAGTTATACAGTTACAGTGAGTGGGCCAGACACTGTTATTTCAACGTATTTAAACCCGCCTCTACAGCTAGATCCTCCAGGTCATTATGAGATTGCTCTCTTGAATTTTGAAACATTCTATTCAATACCAAATGTCGATGAAAGTAATAATAGATTTCATTATATTCATAATGGTAAACCTGAAACCATTGTCATCCCGCATGGAACCTACGAGATTGCCGATATCAATGCATTTCTAAAGGATAAACTAGGATTGAATGATGAAGTCTTCTTCATAAGGCCTAACAATAATACAATGAAGGCTGAGATTAAATGTCCTTATACAATAGACTTTTCTAAGGCTAGATCTATTGGTTCGCTTCTAGGATTCACAGACACTAAAATAATTCCTGCTGGAGAAGCGTTTGAATCTGACGATCTTGTGAATATATTTAAAGTGAGTATCATACGTGTGGAGTGCAGTATTGCAACAGGCTCTTTCATTGACGGTAAAAGCGGGCATTCGCTCTACGAGTTTTTCCCTTCTGTTCCACCAGGCTATCATATCTCTCAAGAACCCTCGAACCCGATATATTTACCGGTCATAGATACAGACTATATAGACCAGATCACTATTCGAGTGGTAGATCAACACGGAAAGGCTATCAACTTCAGGAACGAAGTTATCACTACAAGACTGCACATAAGACGCAATGGCAATACATTTTAAAAGACATCGCAAATACTATAATAGACGACGTACATCACGTTCGAAGCATACTACCTCTCCAGCTTCCGAGGAGTTAACACGTGCTAACCGCAAGTTCCTCGAGGGTTTAGGTTACAGAACGCTATAATGGATATCTTAAACGTGACAGAAGTTCCAGCCTTTGACGACAAGATCACCAAGGAGGAGGAGCATATTTTTCTTCCATACAACACGTCCGCTCTGGATGTAAACGATGAAATTAGAATACCATGCCAAGCTGAAGATTTGTATACGCTACCTAACAAGAGTTATCTCTACATCGAAGGTGCTCTCACCAAGGTAGATGGATCGCCTACTACAGCGAAGCTCGCTAATAATGCTATAGCCTTCATGTTTGATGAGATACGTCTAGATATGAATGCTACAACTATAGACAGAACAAGGAATCCTGGAATTACTACAACTATACGAAATTATGTGACTCTCAACCCTATGGAGTCGAATCGGCTGCTGAATGCTGGATGGGCATATCCTGGTGAAGAAGTTGATATAGTACACGCAACGAATGGAGCTTTCAATGCTGTAGTCCCTCTCTCGATGCTCCTAGGATTTGCTGATGACCACAAGGAGCTTATACTCAACAGCAAGTTTGAATTGATTCTCATAAGATCCAAAGATTCTAGAAACTGTGTCCTGAGTTCGAATGGAGAGGAAGCTAATGTAAAGTTAACTAGAATCGAATGGAGGATGCCTGTAATTCGTCTTTCCGATGCTGAAAGAGTTCACATTCTAAAAATTGTCAAGTCTGATAAACCTCTACACCTTGCCTTTCGATCTATGGATCTTCATACCCAGCCTGCTGTACCCCAGACAAGATCTTTCACTTGGAATGTAGCAACAACATCTAAGCTCGAGAAACCACGATTCATCATAGTGTGCGCGCAGACTGCAAGATTGGGTGATTATAGCAAGAACAGTTCCGAGTTTGATCACTGCAACATTACTAATTTGAGACTATTCCTCAACAGTGAATGCTACCCCTACCACGATTTGAACTTGGACTTTAAAATTTCAAAGTTTGCTTCACTATATGAAATGTACTGTAAATTTCAAAGTTCCTATTATGAAAGAGATAATTACCCCCTCTTGAAGAGAAAGGATTTTCTTCACCGTGCACCATTATTCGTAATAGACTGTTCTCACCAACCCGAGGAGGTTATAAATGGAGCTGTGAACATCAGAATCGAGATTCAAGCATCTGCAAATATACCAGCCCAGACGTCACTGTTCTGCCTGGTTCTACATGACAAAGTATTTACCTACAAACCTCTTTCTCACTTGATGCAAGCACTTATATAATTATGTATATGTTTGGGTGAATGGTTTTGTAAAGGAATGTACTAGGATAAGTTTATGAATAATAAATTGAATTCATATACTAAAACACTCTTTTATTGACTTTAGCATACATTTCAAGCATTTTCCTTCTCCCCCTCCTACTCCCTGAAAAACTAGTTGCTCCTGACTTGCAGAAATCATTTAAAATATTCAAATGTCTTTCAATATAGGGCGATAGCCGTTTTAGGTTCCTTACACCCTCAATGTCTAAAGATATTACATTATTATTTAAACATGTATTTATGAAATGAATTGAATGGTCAAAAAATACAATAATATTGTATGCATAAATTACATTGTCACAATATTCATCACACGCAAACGTTTTTTCTTGGCGTAGGTAATCTTCAATCATTGGAATGTTTTTGGATATTATATCCCAGTCTGATTTTGTAATATAAACAAATGATTTATCACTTTCGCTGTTTATGTAGAGGGAGGGGGTGTCATAGTATAGTCCAATATTCACGGAATGGGAGGGGGAGATGCTGACGTCATCAAGCGCCTGTGATCGATTCTCCATGCTCCTCCGGGGTATCTTCAATGAATAAGAAGACCATAGGACCCTCGTTGAGGATTCTCCTCTTACACCGTCTCTTCTGCTTTTTCTCCCCGGTCTCGTTCCGTCTCTTCCTCCGCTCCCTCCTCACACCACTGCAACATATATTCAAAACAATGTTAGAAATAGGTTTAGTTAATGATTTCATACGTCTGAAAGAGAAAATACATATATTAGAAAAATCCTCTCCCATTGTCACACAAAAAAGTATTATCAAAGAGTGTCATACTCACTTCACGGTCTTGCACGATTCTGTGTGTATCTCGCGCGAGCAATCCGGACTCGCCTGATTTATCCACTCCTGTACCCTCGGTGCTTTATCATCAAGGCTAGTAGTAATGGCGGGTAATGGAGCGGCATCCTCCTCCATAGGCTGTGTATGGCGCTCTGCGATTGGATATTCCACTATATCGACATCGCGTCTCTCAGGATCCATCTCCTCTATTGGCACAGGTACCTTAGGCGCTGTCATTCGCAGTCTGTAATAATTTAATTTTTTAGGTTAGACACGGAGTAGCATTAGAAGTAGTAAATGATTATGTAATTTAACATTTCTTCTACTTACTCGAGTTTTCTCTTCCTGCGCTGGTAGACCTCGCAGTTGTCGTTACATAGGAAGAAGGATGACATGCGTTCATGCTGGGCCGGGTTAGTACAAAGTACAGAATTCATGTATCCGGTGCACGACTCTGTATCACATTTAGCTAGATGTTTCGAGACGAAGACATCGTCAACTTCATCGACATCGCTAAGATCCTTCACATCAACACCCCCGTGATTTTCACTGAAAGAATGAAATAATTTCAAGTTAGATTTCATTTAACATGAGTACAATATATTACCGAGTTATAGAAATATGTATATTACTTACATGTTCGCTCCTCGATAAACAGGACAGCTCTCTGTACACACTTCCAGTGTAGTCATCTGATCATGATGCGACGGTTGAGTACACAGCACTGAATGCATTAAACCATTGCATGTTTCGGTATGGAAGTATACGTAGTGAAAATAATCTTCCCCGCACTCGCCTCAGTAATCATTCACATCAGATGCACGATGATCACCAGCCATTTCGATTATCACTGAACGAACACTGAAAAAACAATAAATGATCGCTCCGGCTGCCTACGTTCCTTATATACTGTAGACGGTGACGTCACTCGGCGGTGGAGGGGGGTGGTATGCAAGTTGAGACCTGTTATTCACCCTCCAGGCAGAAGCCACCCGTCTGTTTTTGAATACCAAGGAAAGTCCTTGGCGAGCGTGTTTTAACATGATTTACCGACGCCGACAGAGTGGAGCCGGGCTAGTCTACATGTCGAGGCTTGTTAGTGACGTCACGCACGCTGTCGCGGAGTGGGGATGAAACTGGTTATTACCAGACAGAAGTCGGCTGGCGGGTTTTCCATTACATGTTGGACTGTTGCCGGAGAGAGGTTAAGACCGTGAGCGAAGTTATACATATACGATTGCGGTCAGGCGCGTGCGATTCAATTAATCAATCAAAAATACTTAATTGCTCGACGAACAGAGTTTAATTGCATTAGTAGTAATATGATAGCGATTCTTTTTTCAATAACACACATTACCTAATTGATTGACACAATTATGTACTCAAACGATTTGCCGATGTGCGGCAGGCATCGAGAATCGCATTCCCACACCGCCAACGTCACGCACCGAGAACCCTCACATATAACCCCTCACCCCGAGCGGCACATCCCCTACCCCAAGCCAATCACACGGCAGGGATTTAGACAAGTCACAATGAGGGGGCGGGAATGTAGTCACCGTATAGGAACAATACACACTCTCCCACCTATCCACAGGGAACCAACCAGAACACAAAGGGGAGGGAGGACACGCGTATGGGGGAGGGAGGGGGCGGGTCACCGGCACGTGACCACAGGGGGAGGGGGGAGGACCTGCCGGCACAGACCCTGTCGGCATTAGATCAGCACACAAAGGGAAGGGGGCGGAGCTAGCGGCACGCGACCGGGCGGCAAATAGTAGCACACAAAGGGAGGGGGCGGGGCTTGGAGTCAGAACAATAGGTCATTAATTCCTTTGTTCTCACCAGAACAATAGCCCATTGTTCTCAAGTCGCTATTTATATTCTACTAACAGGAATAACCCGAACTAGCGTCTAAAACTCCATATTGCTAATTGCTCACAGATAATACTGTTTTACATAACCGAGGACGATTAGTCGCACATGCATTCAGGACAAAGGATGGGAGAATGAGAACCTGACTATCCATAAAGTGTTGCAAACGGGATTCAGTCATTCAGCGGTAACGTGAGTTACTCGTTTTTGTATTGCCTGTATTTGATTTAAGCTTCATAAGTCATAAGTATCTCGCAAGCGTCTGAGATAATTCAATTTCTTATTTTTTCCTTTCAAAACCAACTACAGTAACATCTGTGCTTTTTGGTATCGAAATGTATTTATATTAGAAGTATTTTTCGTGCCAAACCGTGTAAATTTAAAGAAATTATTTGTTCCATTTTACTGAAAGTGGAAATGACAAGTTTGCGTATTATCAGTATGAAGTGAGAGATTTAGAAACAGAGATAAAGCCTGATTTAAATGTTCGGATGAAAGCAAAGTATAGGTCGCAAAAATTTCATCAAACTTGTCGATAGGAATCGTCTGTTTTGGAGAAGATCAAAACACCAATTACTTTATTTCAACTGTGCTAGGATGAGTTGTTGAAAAATGTCCAGATCACGCTTCATTACATTGTTGCTGATCGTCTGGAAGGAGAAATAAGAACAACAGCAATTTTTTTTATCACGATAACTTGATACCAGAAAATGTTTTAAGTTTAATTTAATATACTGATTGACGACTTCTGTGAGAAGAGTCTACAAATCCGAAATGCAGCTTAAACTAAAAAGAAATTAGTTTAAGTTATGCAGAATCTCATAAATATAAAAATAATGCAAAATGTGTATCAGCTAATGGTTTTGCTTAGCGGACCTAATCTGAAGGTATATTTTGGTTGAATTCACCTTGTGTTTGAGGCTAGAACGCTCAAGTGCGGCTCCCCGACTGTTACAGTGTGATATATGTCTGGGTTTTGTGTCCTCATCAGGGACGTTGTGCAAGTGTCCTCCAAGTGCAGTTTATTTTTGATATACGGTTCCGCACACGTGTTTGTGTGTTCTGCATTCATCTTATTTCGCTGTGAAATGTTTTCATTAAGTGAGGTATTCACCGAAGCGCCCTGGTTTCAAGTTTTGCTTCCTAAGCTTCTTATGTGCGATGTTCTCCAACCGCCAGCAAGTAGGAAATGGTGTAGACTGTTGTCAACCTGATTCAGCACAGAGGTCATTAGCATGAAAATCCCTAAGCTAAGTATGTTTATGTGGTCCGTGGGATAGGACAATGGAACAGCATAATGTGAGCCTACACATACGATTTCGTTTATGTTACATTACTGTGTCATTTAATCAAAGCAACATTTCCAATAAGACGTTAATTTTGAGACGTTTGATTGTCATCACGCAAAGGACGCGGTTGCTTCTATCGAGTTTGTGCTTCATACTTTAAAATTTGACATCCCATTTTGGCAAACCTTGAACATTAAACTAGTAGCACACTGAGATTTAAAGCTTTCTGGGCGCTGGCAAATGATGCTCCCTGTTAGCCCATGATTTACTTGGCTATCCTGAGACGCGGTCATCATAATTAATTATTTTTAAATGTAACTTTATAGTTGTGTAGATGAGTATAACGAGTTTTGTTTCCGCTAAAAGTGCTATTGCTCGCCTGCAGACACGCTTATAAGTTCCTTGCATTTATCCAGAAGTAAAATTTTAAAGCACATTATGTTAAAACGGACACTCCGGTATCAAATGGAATTTTTCTTCCCTAACCAACCAATTTTAATGAAACGTTTAGCTTAAATTACACCATGTTGTTAGTATAAGCTTCACTGCTCTAGATTGAATAGTTTTGTAATCAAAATTATTTATGTTTTTTACGCAAATAATCAGATAGTAATAAAAGGTACACCTTTTGTAATTTAGAACTAAAATATAGTCTGACATTTGCTATGCTAGTTCTTCTATTCCTATGCAATAAACTTGTGCAATTTGATCAAAATAAAAAAATATTTCTAATACTTACAAAGAAAAAAAGAATATACTTGCATATATGAGAATAATTAGGAAGCAATACACAGTTATATTCGACATATCCTGAAGATTTAAGCCTGATTCACCAATATTTACTATCACTCACTCCACATACATACTAAAACACACACAAAAACTCACACACATACTCGTACACGCTTCACACACATACACACTCATACAAAACTAACATGCACTCACACTCACATACACTCTTAAACATACACACTCACACACACTCACACACACACACAATCACAAACATACAAACTCACATACACTCACACACAAATACACACTCACGCACCACTAAATTGCACTCACACACACATACACTCACACACACACTCACACAAATACACACTTACATACACACACCCACACACATGCACACTCACATACACACACTCATATACACACAAACTCACATATACTCACACACACACTCACTCACACTCACATACACACTCACATAAACTCACACTCACACACATACACACACACTTACATACACTCACACACATACACACTCATAATACACACACACTCACACACATGCACACTCAAATACACACACTCACATACATACACACTCACATGCACTCAAACACACACTCACGCATACACACTCACATACATACACACTAACATACACACACTCACATACACACACACACTCACATACACACATACACACACCCCCAATACACACACCTACATACAAACACACTCACATTCTCACACACATACACACACTCACATACACATTCACACTCACATACACACATACACACACCCCCAATACACACACCTACATACACACACACTCACATTCTCACACACATACACACACTCACATACACATTCACACTCACATACACACTCACATACACACACTCACATACACTCACACACAAACATACACACCCACATACACATACAAACATACACACACACTCACACATCACTAACATGAACTCACACTCACATGCACTCACACACACACACTCACACATACAAATACACATACACACACTCACACACATACACACTCACATACACACACTCACACACATACTCATACACATACACACACTCACACACATACACACTCACATACACTTACAAACATAAACACACACTCACACATCACTAACATGAACTCACACTCACATACACTCACACTCACACACTCATACACGCTTAAAGACACACTCACATACACACACACTCACATGCACTCAAACACACACTCACGCATACACACTCACATACATACACACTAACATACACACACTCGCATACACACACACTCACATACACACATACACACACCCCCAATACACACACACTCACATTCTCACACACATACACACACTCACATACACATTCACACTCACATACACACTCACATACACACACTCACATACACTCACACACAAACATACACACCCACATACACTTACAAACATACACACACACTCACACATCACTAACATGAACTCACACTCACATGCACTCACACACACACTCACACATACTCATACACGCTTAAAGACACACTCACATACACACACTCACACACATACTCATACACGCTTCACACACATACACACTCACATACACACACTCACACACATACACACTCACTTACACACACTCACACACATACTCATACACGCTTCACACACATACACACTCACATACACACACTCACACACATACACACTCACATACACTTACAAACATAAACACACACTCACACATCACTAACATGAACTCACACTCACAAACACTCACACTCACACACTCATACACGCTTAAAGACACACTCACATACACACACTCACACACATATACACTCACATACACTTACAAACATACACACAAACTCACACACCACTAACATGCACTCACACTCACATACCACATACACTCACACACATAATCATACATGCTTTACACACACACTCGCACACATACACTCACACACCACTAACATGCACTCACACTCACATACCACATACACTCACACACATAATCATACATGCTTCACACACACACTCGCATACACACTCACACACATACACACTCACATACACTTACAAATATACACACACACTCATACCCACATTTTCAAACACACACTCACACACATACTCATACACGCTTCACACACATACACACTCACACACCACTAACATGAACTCACACTCACATACACTCACACACATACACACTCACACACATTCACACACATACAAACTCACACACATACACGCTCCACACACTCATATACATACATACTCGCACACAGATTCACACAGATACTCATACACGCTTCACACACATAAACACTCACACACCACTAACATGCACTCACACTCACATACACTCACACACATACACACTCACATACACTCACAAACAATCACACACACTCACACACATACACACTCACATACACTCACACACACTCACACACATGCACTCACATACACTTACAAACATACACACACACTCACACAAACTCACACATATACACACTCACACACATACACTCACATACACTTACACACATATATACACACTGACACACACACACTCACTCACACACATACACACTCACAAACACTCACTCACATACACTCAAACATACTCACATTCACTCACACACATACACACTCACTCACTCACACATACTTACATACACTCACAAACACTCAAAGAGACTCACACACTCACACACATACACACTCACATACACTCACACACATTCACACACATACACATTCAGATACACTCACAAACTCTCACACACATACACACACACTCACATACACTCACACACATACACACAAGCACACTCACACACATACACACACTCACACACATACACACTCAAATACTCACAAACACTCACACACATACACACCCACACGCCACTAACATGCACTCACAATCACATACACTCACACACATACACACTCACACATATACACACTAACACACACACTAACACACATACATACTCACACACACGCACACACATACACTCACACACATACTCATACATGCTTCACACATTCACACTCACACACCACTAACATGCACTCACACTCACATACACTCACACACATACATACTCACACACATACTTACATAAACACACATTCTCACTCACACACACTCACACACATACACACTCACACATACAGTTTCACACACATACACACTCACACACATACACACTCACATACACACTCACACAGATATTCACTCACATACACACTCACACACATACACACTCACACACACTCACACATATACACACTCACACACACTCACACATATACACACTCACTCACACACATACACATTAACATACACACTCTCACACATGCACACTCACACACACTCTAATACACACTCACACACACATACACACTCACATACTCACACACATACATACATTTTCACATAGACACTCACATACACACTCACACACTCTCACATAAACACTCTCACACATACGCACTCACATACACACTCACACAATACAAACTCACATAATACTCATACACTCACACACACTCACACATACTCGCTCAAAGACACTCACACATACACACTCACACACATACACACTCACACACACTCACACATATACACACTCACACACACTCACATATATACACACTCACTCACACACATACACATTAACATACACACTCTCACACATACACACCCACACACACTCTAATACACACTCACACACATACACACTCACATACTCACACACATACATACATTTTCACATACACACTCACATACACACTCACACACATACACACTCACACACACTCACATAAACACTCACACACATACGCACTCACACACACTCACACACACTCACACATACTCGCTCAAAGACACTGACACATACACACACTCACACACATATACACACTCACACACACTTACACACATATACACACACTCACACCCATACACACACATTCACTCACATACTCACACAAACTCACACACATACACACTCACGCACACTCACACACATACACACATTCACAAACATACACACTCTCATACTCACACACACTTACACACATACACACTCACATACTCACACAAACTCACACACATACACACTCACACACACTCACACACATACTCACTCACACTCACACTCACATACTCACACACACACTCACACACATACACAATCACACACACTCACACACATACATACTCTCACATTCACACACATACACACTCACACACATACACAATCACACACACTCACACACATACATACTCTCACATTCACACACATACACACTCACACACATACTATCTCACACACACATTCACACACATACATACTCATACACATACACATTCAAAGCCATACACACTCACTCACAGACACACACATATACACACTCTCAGACATACACACTCACAGACATACACAATCACAGACATACACATCTACACACATACACACACTCACACACATACACACACTCACAGACATACACACTCACATACGCACACACACTCACACAAACTGACACCTACACATACGCACACACATACACACACAATCACACACATACACACTCACATACTCACACACCCACACACATACACACTCACATACTCAAACACACTCAAAAACACACAATCACACAAATACATATTCACACATACACACTCACATACTTAAACACAATCACACATACATACTCACACACACACTCACACACATATACACTCACACACATACACACACACTTACACACACACTCACACACACACACTCACAGATATACATACTCACACAAATACATACTCACACACATACATACTCACAGACATACATACTCACACATATACTGACACAAATTACACCCACACACATACTCACACACATACACACTCATACACACTCATACACATACACACTCACACAAGTACACACTCACACTCATACACACTAACACACACACTCAAACACACACACTCAAATACACACACTCAAACACACACACTCAAACACACACACTCACACACAGACGCACTCACACACACACTCTCATACTCAGAGACATACACACTCAGACACATTCATACTCAGAGACATACATACTCACATACACACACATACATTCACACACATACACACATACACACATACACACTCACACACACTCACGCACATACTCACACACATACACTCACACATATACACACTCACATACACTTACAAATATACACACACACACTCACACACCGCTAAAATGCACTCACACTCACATTGACACATACTCATGCACGCTTCACACACATACACACTCACACACCACTAACATGCACTCACACTCACATACACTCACACACATACACACTCACACACACTCACACACACTCACACACATACACACTCACACACATACATACACACTCACACACATACACACTCACACACACTCACACACATACACACTCACGCACATACATATTCACACACATACACTCACACACATACACTCACACACACACTCACACACATACACGCTCCACACACACTCATATACATAAATACTCACACACATACACGCTCCACACACACTCACACACATACACATTCACACACACTCACACACACTCACACACATACACACTCACACACATACACTCACACACACACTCACACACATACACGCTCCACACACACTCATATACATAAACACTCACACACATACACACTCACACACATACACTCACACACATACATACTCTCACACACTCACACACATACACGCTCCACACACACTCACACACATACACACTCACACACATACACACACACATACACTCACACACATACATACTCACACACACACTCACACACATACACGCTCCACACACACTCATATACATACATACTCGCACACATACTCACACAAATACTCATACACGCTTCACACACATAAACAACTCACACACCACTAACATGCACTCACACTCGCATACACTCACACACATACACACACTCAGAACACACACACTCACACACACTCACACACATACACACTCACATACACACACTCACACACATACACATTCACATACACTTACACACATACATACACACTCACACTCACTCACAAACATACACACTCACATACACTCACACAAATACACACACATTCACATACACACTCACTCACACACATTCACATACAATCAAACACACTATCATTCACTCAAAAACACTCACACACATACACACTCACTCACACACATTCGCATACACTCACATACACTCAAATACACTCACACACACTCACACAGATACACACTCACATAAAGTCGCACACATTCACACACATACACACTCAGATGCACTCAAATACTCTCACACATATACACACACTCTCACACTCATACACACACACTCATATACACTCACACATACACATTCACATACACTGAAGCACACTCACACACAAACACACTCACACAAATACACACTCAAAAACTCACAAAAACTCACACATTCACACTCACACACCACTAACATGCACGCACACTCACACACACACACTCAGACACACTCACACACATACACATTCACATACACTCACACACATACACACTCACACACCACTAACATGCACTCACACTAACACACACACTCAGACACACTCACACACATACACACTCACATATATACACACTCACATACACTCACTCACATACACTCAAACATACTCACATTCACTCACACACATACACACTCACTCACTCAGACATACTTACATACACTCACAAACACTCAAAGAGACTCACACACTCACATACACTCACACACATTCACACACATACACATTCAGATACACTC
The DNA here is from genome assembly GCA_030765065.1 of Deroplatys truncata. Taxonomy (NCBI): domain Eukaryota; kingdom Metazoa; phylum Arthropoda; class Insecta; order Mantodea; family Mantidae; genus Deroplatys; species Deroplatys truncata. The sequence continues at coordinate 12,251,054 of CM060990.1, read as the reverse complement.
ACAAACTCTCACACACATACACACACACTCACATACACTCACACACATAAACACAAGCACACTCACACACATACACACACTCACACACATACACAATCAAATACTCACAAACACTCACACACATACACACTCACACATATACGCACTACCACACACACTCACACACATACATACTCACACACACGCACACACATACACACACATACTCATACACGCTTCACACATTCACACTTACACACATACACACTCACACTCACATACACTAACACACATAGACACTCAAACACATACTCATACACAAACACACATTCTCACTCACACACACTCACACACATACACACTCACACATACACATTAACACACATACACACTCACATACACACTCACACAGATACTCACTCACATACACACTCACACACATACACACTCACACACACTCTAATACACACTCAAACACATACACACTCACATACTCACACACATACATACATTTTCACATACACACTCACATACACACTCACACACATACACACTCACACACTCTCACATAAACACTCACACACATACGCACTCACATACACACTCACACAATACAAACTCACATAATACTCATACACTCACACACATACACACTCACACACACTCACACATACTCGCTCACAGACACACATACACACTCACACACATGCACACACTCACACACATATACACACTCACACACACTTACACACATTTATACACACTCACACCCATACACAAACATTCACTCATATACTCACACAAACTCACACTCATACACACTCACACCCACTCACACACATACACACACACTCACAGACATACACACTCACATACGCACACACACTCACACAAACTGACACCTACACATACGCACACACATACACACACAATCACACACATACACACACTCACATACTCACACACCCACACACATACACACTCACATACTCAAACACACTCAAAAACACACAATCACACAAATACATACTCACACACACACTCACACACATATACACTCACACACATACACGCACACACACTTACACACACACTCACACACACACACTCACAGATATTTATACTCACACAAATACATACTCACAGACATATATACTCACACATATACTGACACAAATACACACTCACACACATACTCACACACATACACACTCACACACACTCATACACATACACACTCACACAAGTACACACTCACACTCATACACACTAACACACACACTCACACACAGACGCACTCACACACACACTCATACTCAGAGACATACACACTCACACACATTCATACTCAGAGACATACATACTCACATACACAAACATACATTCACACACATACACTCATACACACATACACACTCACACACACTCACACACATACTCACACACATACACTCACACATATACACACTCACATACACACAGTCGCATACACATACACATTCACATACACTCACACACTTACACACTCACATAGACTTACAAATATACACACACACTCACACACCGCTAAAATGCACTCGCACTCACATTGACACACATACTCATACACGCTTCACACACATACACACTCACACACCACTAACATGCACTCACACTCAGATACACTCACACCCATACACACTCACACACACTCACACACACTCAAACACATACACACCGACACACATACATACACACTCACACAAACACACTCACACACACTCACACACATGCACACTCACACATACATACTCACACACATACACTCACACACATACACTCACACACACTCACACACATAAACGCTCCACACACACTCATATACATACATACTCACACACATAAACGCTCCACACACACTCATATACATACATACTCACACACATACACGCTCCACACACACTCACACACATACACACTCACACACACTCACACACATACACACTCACACACATACACACTCACACACATACACTCACACACATACATACTCACACACATACATACTCACACACATACATACTCACACACATACATACTCACACACATACACTCACACACATACATACTCACACACATACATACTCACACACACACTCACACACATACACGCTCCACACACACTGATATACATACACACCTACACACATACACACTCACACACATACACACACACATACATACTCACACACATACATACTCACACACATACATACTCACACACACACTCACACACATACATACTCACACACATACACACTCACACATACATACTCACACACATACACACTCACACACATACACACTCACACACATACACTCACACACATACATACTCACACACATACACACTCACACACATACACTCACACACATACACTCACACACATACATACTCACACACACTCACACACATACACGCTCCACACACATACACACTCACACACATACACACTCACACACATACACTCACACACATACACACTCACACACATACATACTCACACACATACATACTCACACACATACACTCACACACATACATACTCACACACATACATACTCACACACATACATACTCACACACATACATACTCACAAACATACATACTCACACACATACATACTCACACACATACATACTCACACACATACACACTCACACACATACACACTCACACACATACATACTCACACACATACACTCACACACATACACTCACACACATATACTCACACACATACATACTCACACACATACATACTCACACACATACACTCACACACATACACTCACACACATACACTCACACACATACACTCACACACATACTCTCACACACATATACTCACACATATACATACTCACACACATACATACTCACACATATACATACTCACACACATACATACTCACACACATACACTCACACACATACACTCACACACATACACTCACACACATACACTCACACACATACACTCACACACATACACTCACACACATATACTCACACATATACATACTCACACACATACATACTCACACATATACACTCACACACATACACTCACACACATACACTCACACACATACACTCACACACATACACTCACACACATACACTCACACACATACACTCACACACATATACTCACACACATACATACTCACACACATACACACTCACACACATACACTCACACACATACATACTCACACACATACACTCACACACATACACTCACACACATACATACTCACACACATACACTCACACACATACATACTCACACACATACATACTCACTCACATACACTCACACACATACACACTCACACACATACATACTCACACACATACACTCACACACATACATACTCACACACATACACTCACACACATACACTCACACACATACACACTCACACACATACACTCACACACATACATACTCACACACATACACACTCACACACATACACTCACACACATACACACTCACACACATACATACTCACACACATACACTCACACACATACATACTCACACACATACACACTCACACACATACACACTCACACACATACACTCACACACACACTCACACACATACACACTCACACACATACACTCACACACATACATACTCACACACACTCACACACATACACGTTCCACACACACTCATATACATACATACTCGCACACATACTCACACAAATACTCATACACGCTGCACACACATAAACACTCACACACCACTAACATGCACTCACACTCGCATACACTCACACACATACACACTCACACACACTCACACACACTCACACACATACACACTCACATACACACACTCACACACATACACATTCACATACACTTACACACATACATACACACTCACTCACAAACATTCACACTCACATACACTCACACAAACACACTCACATTCACTCAAACACACTCACACACATACACACATACACACTCACATACAGTCACACACATTCACACACATACACACTCAGATGTACTCAAATACTCTCACACACATACACATACTCTCACACTCATACAGACACACTCACATACACTGACACATACACATTCACATACACTGAAGCACACTCACACAAATACACACTCAAAAACTCACAAAAACTCACACATACACACTCACACACCACTAACATGCACTCACGCACATACACTCACACACACTCAGACACACTCACACACATACACTCACATATATACACACTTACATTCACTCACACAAATGCACACTCAAAAACTCACAAAAACTCACACATACACACCCACACACCACTAACATGCACTCACCCTCACATACACTCACCTATATACACACTCACAATAATACACAGTCACACACATCCATTCACACATACTCATACACGCTTCACACATTCACACTCACACACATACACACTAACACACTCACACACATACACTCATACACATAAACACACACTTACACACATACCTCTACACGCTTCACACATACACACTCGTACACATACTCATACACAAGCACGCATAATCACTCACACACTCACACACATACACACTTACACATACGCACTCACACACATACACTCACATACACACTCACACACGAACTCACTCACATACACACTCACGCACATACAGACTCACACACATACACACTCACATACTCACACACATACATACATTTTCACATACACACTCAAACACATACACTCACACATTCACTCAAACACACCATCACACACATACACACACACTTACACTCACACACATACATACGCACACACATACATACTCACACACATACACTCACACAAATACACTCACACACATTTATACTCACACACATACACACTCACACATACACTCAAACACATACACTCACACGCATACACTCACACACTTACACTCACAAACATACATACTCACACACATACACTAACACACATACACTCCCACACGTACACTCACGCACATACACTCACACACATACACTCACACAAATACACACTCACACATACACTCACACACATACACTCACACACATACACTCACACACATACACTCACACGCATACACTCACACACTTACACTCACAAACATACATACTTACACACACATACACTAACACACATACACTCTCACACGTACACTCACGCACATACACTCACACACATACACTCACACAAATACACACTCACACATACACTCACACACATACACTCACACACATACACTCACACACATACACTCACACACATACACTCACACACATACACTCACACACATACACTCACACACATACATACTCACACACATACACTCACACATACACACTCACACACATACATACTCACACACATACACTCACACACATACATACTCACACACATACACTCACACATACACACTCACACACATACATACTCACACACATACACTCACACACATACATACTCACACACATACACTCACACACATACACTCACACACATACACTCACACACATACATACTCACACACATACACTCGCACACTTACACTCACACACATACACTCACACACATACACTCACACACTTACACTCACACACATACACTCACACACATACACTCACACATATACATACTCACACACATTCACTCACACACATACACATTAACATACACACTCTCACACATACACACTCACACACACTCTAATACACACTCAAACACATACACACTCACATACTCACACACATACATACATTTTCACATACACACTCACATACACACTCACACACATACACACACACACTCTCACATAAACACTCACACACATACGCACTCACATACACACTCACACAATACAAACTCACATAATACTCATACACTCACACACATACACACTTACACACACTCACACATACTCGCTCACACACACATACACACTCACACACATGCACACACTCACACACATATACACACTCACACACACTTACACACATTTATACACACTCACACCCATACACAAACATTCACTCATATACTCACACAAACTCACACTCATACACACTCACACACACTCACACACATACACACACACTCACAGACATACACACTCACATACGCACACACACTCACACAAACTGACACCTACACATACGCACACACATACACACACAATCACACACATACACACTCACATACTCACACACCCACACACATACACACTCACATACTCAAACACACTCAAAAACACACAATCACACAAATACATACTCACACACACACTCACACACATATACACTCACACACATACACACACACTTACACACACACTCACACACACACACTAACAGATATACATACTCACACAAATACATACTCACAGACATATATACTCACACATATACTGACACAAATACACACTCACACACATACTCACACACATACACACTCACACACACTCATACACATACACACTCACACAAGTACACACTCACACTCATACACACTAACACACACTCACACACAGACGCACTCAAACACACACTCATACTCAGAGACATACACACTCACACACATTCATACTCAGAGACATACATACATACACAAACATACATTCACACACATACACTCATACACACATACACACTCACACACACTCACACACATACTCACACACATACACTCACAGATATACACACTCACATACACACAGTCGCATACACATACACATTCACATACACTCACACACTTACACACTCACATAGACTTACAAATATACACACACTCACACACCGCTAAAATGCACTCGCACTCACATTGACACACATACTCATACACGCTTCACACACATACACACTCACACACCACTAACATGCACTCACACTCACATACACTCACACCCATACACACTCACACACACTCACACACATACACACCGACACACAAACATACACACTCACACAAACACACTCACACACACTCACACACATGCACCCTCACACATACATACTCACACACATACACTCACACACACACTCACACACACACTCACACACATAAACGCTTCACACACACTCATACACATACATACTCACACACATAAACGCTCCACACACTCATATACATACATACTCACACACATACACGCTCCACACACACTCACACACATACACACTCACACACACTCACACACATACACACTCACACACATACACACTCACACACATACACTCACACACATACATACTCACACACATACATACTTACACACATACATACTCACACACATACATACTCACACACATACATACTCACAAACATACATACTCACACACATACATACTCACACACATACACTCACACACATACATACTCACACACATACATACTCACACACATACATACTCACACACATACATACTCACACACATACATACTCACACACATACATACTCACACACATACACTCACACACATACATACTCACACACATACATACTCACACACATACATACTCACACACATACATACTCACACACATACATACTCACACACATACATACTCACACACATACTTACTCACACACACTCACACAATACACTCACACACATACATACTCACACACACACTCACACACATACACGCTCCACACACACTTATATACATACACACCTACACACATACACACTCACACATATACACTCACACACATACATACTCACACACACACTCACACACATACACGCTCCACACACATACACACTCACACACATACACACTCACACACATACACACTCACACACATACACTCACACACATACACACTCACACACATACATACTCACACACATACACTCACACACATACACTCACACACATACATACTCACACACATACACTCACACACATACATACTCACACACATACACTCACACACATACACTCACACACATACACTCACACACATACATACTCACACACATACATACTCACACACATACACTCACACACATACACACTCACACACATACACTCACACACATACACACTCACACACATACATACTCACACACATACACTCACACACATACACTCACACACATACATACTCACACACATACACTCACACACATACATAATCACACACATACACTCACACACATACATACTCACACACATACACTCACACACATACACTAACACACATACACTCACACACATACACTCACACACATATACTCACACATATACATACTCACACACATACATACTCACACAAATACATACTCACACACATACATACTCACACACATACACTCACACACATACACTCACACACATACACTCACACACATACACTCACACACATACACTCACACACATATACTCACACACATACATACTCACACACATACACACTCACACACATACACTCACACACATACATACTCACACACATACTCTCACACACATACACTCACACACATACATACTCACACACATACACTCACACACATACATACTCACACACATACATACTCACACACATACACTCACACACATACACACTCACACACATACATACTCACACACATACACTCACACACATACATACTCACACACATACACTCACACACATACACTCACACACATACACACTCACACACATACACTCACACACATACATACTCACACACATACACACTCACACACATACACTCACACACATACACACTCACACACATACATACTCACACACATACACTCACACACATACATACTCACACACATACACACTCTCACACACACTCGCACAGATACTCACTCACATACACACTCACACACATACGCACTCACACACACTCACACATATACACACTCACACACACTCACTCACACACATACACATTAACATACACACTCTCACACATACACACTCACACACACTCTAATACACACTCAAACACATACACACTCACATACTCACACACATACATACATTTTCACATACACACTCACATACACACTCACACACATACACACTCACACACTCTCACATAAACACTCACACACATACGCACTCACATACACACTCACACAATACAAACTCACATTATACTCATACACTCACACACATACACACTCACACACACTCACACATACTCGCTCACAGACACACATACACACTCACACACATGCACACACTCACACACATATACACACTCACACACACTTACACACATTTATACACACTCACACCCCTACACAAACATTCACTCATATACTCACACAAACTCACACTCATACACACTCACACACACTCACACATACACACACACTCACAGACATACACACTCACATACGCACACACTCACACAAACTGACACCTACACATACGCACACACATACACACACAATCACACACATACACACTCACATACTCACACACCCACACACATACACACTCACATACTCAAACACACTCAAAAACACACAATCACACAAATACATACTCACACACACACTCACACACATATACACTCACACACATACACACACACACTTACACACACACACTCACACACACACACACTCACAGATATACATACTCACACAAATACATACTCACAGACATATATACTCACACATATACTGACACAAATACACACTCACACACATACTCACACACATACACACTCACACACACTCATACACATACACACTCACACAAGTACACACTCACACTCATACACACCAACACACACACTCACACACAGACGCACTCACACACACACTCATACTCAGAGACATACATACTCACATACACAAACATACATTCACACACATACACTCATACACACTCACACACACTCACACACATACTCACACACATACACTCACACATATACACACTCACATACACACAGTCGCATACACATACACATTCACATACACTCACACACTTACACACTCACATAGACTTACAAATATACACACACACTCACACACCGCTAAAATGCACTCGCACTCACATTGACACACATACTCATACACGCTTCACACACATACACACTCACACATCACTAACATGCACTCACACTCAGATACACTCACACCCATACACACTCACACACACTCACACACACTCAAACACACACACACCGACACATACATACACACTCACACAAACACACTCACACACACTCACACACATGCACACTCACACATACATACTCACACACATACACTCACACACATACACTCACACACACTCACACACATAAACGCTCCACACACACTCATATACATACATACTCACACACATAAACGCTCCACACACACTCATATACATACATACTCACACACATACACGCTCCACACACACTCACACACATACACACTCACACACACTCACACACATACACACTCACACACATACACACTCACACACATACACTCACACACATACATACTCACACACATACATACTCACACACATACATACTCACACACATACATACTCACACACATACATACTCACACACATACACTCACACACATACATACTCACACACATACATACTCACACACACACTCACACACATACACGCTCCACACACACTGATATACATACACACCTACACACATACACACTCACACACATACACACACACATACATACTCACACACATACATACTCACACACATACATACTCACACACACACACTCACACACATACATACTCACACACATACACACTCACACATACATACTCACACACATACACACTCACACACATACTACCTCACACACATACACTCACACACATACATACTCACACACATACACACTCACACACATACACTCACACACACACATACTCACACACACTCACACACATACACGCTCCACACACATACACACTCACACACATACACACTCACACACATACACTCACACACATACACACTCACACACATACATAATCACACACATACATACTCACACACATACACTCACACACATACATACTCACACACATACATACTCACACACATACATACTCACAAACATACATACTCACACACATACATACTCACACACATACATACTCACACACATACATACTCACACACATACACACTCACACACATACATACTCACACACATACACTCACACACATACACTCACACACATATACTCACACACATACATACTCACACACATACATACTCACACACATACACTCACACACATACACTCACACACATACACTCACACACATACACTCACACACATACACTCACACACATATACTCACACATATACATACTCACACACATACATACTCACACATATACATACTCACACACATACATACTCACACACATACACTCACACACATACACTCACACACATACACTCACACACATACACTCACACACATACACTCACACACAAACACTCACACACACACACTCACACACATATACTCACACATATACATACTCACACACATACATACTCACACATATACACTCACACACATACACTCACACACATACACTCACACACATACACTCACACACATACACTCACACACATACACTCACACACATATACTCACACACATACATACTCACACACATACACACTCACACACATACACTCACACACATACATACTCACACACATACACTCACACACATACACTCACACACATACATACTCACACACATACACTCACACACATACATACTCACACACATTCATACTCACTCACATACACTCACACACATACACACTCACACACATACATACTCACACACATACACTCACACACATACATACTCACACACATACACTCACACACATACACTCACACACATACACACTCACACACATACACTCACACACATACATACTCACACACATACACACTCACACACATACACTCACACACATACACACTCACACACATACATACTCACACACATACACTCACACACATACATACTCACACACATACACACTCACACACATACACACTCACACACATACACTCACACACACACACTCACACACATACACACTCACACACATACATACTCACAGACACTCACACACATACACGTTCCACACACACTCATATACATACATACTCGCACACATACTCACACAAATACTCATACACGCTGCACACACATAAACACTCACACACCACTAACATGCACTCACACTCGCATACACTCACACACATACACACTCACACACACTCACACACACTCACACACATACACACTCACATACACACACTCACACACATACACATTCACATACACTTACACACATACATACACACTCACTCACAAACATTCACACTCACATACACTCACACAAACACACTCACATATACTCAAACACACTCACACACATACACACATACACACTCACATACAGTCACACACATTCACACACATACACACTCAGATGTACTCAAATACTCTCACACACATACACATACTCTCACACTCATACAGACACACTCACATACACTGACACATACACATTCACATACACTGAAGCACACTCACACAAATACACACTCAAAAACTCACAAAAACTCACACATACACACTCACACACCACTAACATGCACTCACGCACATACACTCACACACACTCAGACACACTCACACACATACACACTCACATATATACACACTTACATTCACTCACACAAATGCACACTCAAAAACTCACAAAAACTCACACATACACACTCACACACCACTAACATGCACTCACCCTCACATACACTCACCTATATACACACTCACAATAATACACACTCACACACATCCATTCACACATACTCATACACGCTTCACACATTCACACTCACACACATACACACTAACACACTCACACACATACACTCATACACATAAACACACACTTACACACATACCTCTACACGCTTCACACATACACACTCGTACACATACTCATACACAAGCACGCATAATCACTCACACACTCACACACATACACACTTACACATACGCACTCACACACATACACTCACATACACACTCACACACGAACTCACTCACATACACACTCACGCACATACAGACACACACACATACACACTCACATACTCACACACATACATACATTTTCACATACACACTCAAACACATACACTCACACATTCACTCAAACACACCATCACACACATACACACACACTTACACTCACACACATACATACGCACACACATACATACTCACACACATACACTCACACAAATACACTCACACACATTTATACTCACACACATACATACTCACACAGATACGCTCACACATACTTTCACACATACACTCACACAAACTTACACTCACACACATACATACTCACACACATGCACACTCACACACATACTCACACACTTTCATTCACACACACATACATACTTACACACATTCACACTCACATACATACTCTCACAGATACACTCACATACATACTCACAGACATGCACACTCACACACATACTCACACACTTTCACTCAAACACATACATACTTACACACATTCACACTCACACACATACTCTCACACATACACTCACACAAACTTACATTCACACACATACATACTCACACACATGAACACTCGCACACATACTCACACACTTACACTAACACACATACACACTCACACACATACACACTCTCACACATACTCTCACACACATACACTCACACACATATATACTCACACACTTACACTCACACATACATACATACTCACACACATACACACTCAAACACATACACACTCACACATCTACACTCAAACACATACACACTCACACATACACTCAAACACATACACTCACACGCATACACTCACACACTTACACTCACAAACATACATACTCACACACATACACTAACACACATACACTCCCACACGTACACTCACGCACATACACTCACACACATACACTCACACAAATACACACTCACACATACACTCACACACATACACTCACACACATACACTCACACACATACACTCACACGCATACACTCACACACTTACACTCACAAACATACATACTCACACACATACACTAACACACATACACTCTCACACGTACACTCACGCACATACACTCACACACATACACTCACACAAATACACACTCACACATACACTCACACACATACACTCACACACATACACTCACACACATACACTCACACACATACACTCACACACATACACTCACACACATACACTCACACACATACACTCACACACATACATACTCACACACATACACTCACACATACACACTCACACACATACATACTCACACACATACACTCACACACATACATACTCACACACATACACTCACACATACACACTCACACACATACATACTCACACACATACACTCACACACATACATACTCACACACATACACTCACACACATACACTCACACACATACACTCACACACATACATACTCACACACATACACTCACACACTTACACTCACACACATACACTCACACACATACACTCACACACTTACACTCACACACATACACTCACACACATACACTCACACATATACATACTCACACACATTCACTCACACACATACACTCACACACACTCACAGATACACACTCACACATACACTCACACACATACACTCACAAACATACACACACATACACTCACAAACATACACACTCACACACATACACTTACACACATACATACTCACACACATACACTCACACAGACTCACAGATACACACTCACACATACACTCACACACATACACACTCACACACATACACTTACACACATACACACTCACACACATACACTTACACACATACATACTCACACACATACACTCACACACACTCACAGATACACACTCACACATACACTCACAAACATACACACTCACACACATACACTTACACACATACATACTCACACACATACACTCACACACACTCACAGATACACACTCACACATACACTCACACACATACACTCACAAACATACACACTCACACACATACACTTACACACATACATACTCACACACATACACTCACGCATACACTCACACACACCATCACACACATACATGCTCACACATACACTCACACATACACTCACACACACCATCACACACATACATGCTCACACACATACATATTCACACACATACATATTCACACACATACATATTCACACACATACATATTCACACACATACATGCTCACACACATACATGCTCACACACATACATACTCACACACATACATACTCACACACATACATACTCACACACATACATGCTCACACACATACATATTCACACACATACATACTCACACACATACATGCTCACACACATACATACTCACACACATACACACTCACACACGCACACTCACACACATACACTCACAGACATACATACATACACATACACTCACACACATATACACTCACACACATTCACTCACAGACATACATACTCACACACATACACACTCACACACATACACTCACATACATATACACTCACACACATACCTTCACAGACATACATACTCACACACATACACAATCACACACATACACACATACACATACACTCACACACATATACACTCACACACATACACGCACTGA
The DNA here is from genome assembly GCA_030765065.1 of Deroplatys truncata. Taxonomy (NCBI): domain Eukaryota; kingdom Metazoa; phylum Arthropoda; class Insecta; order Mantodea; family Mantidae; genus Deroplatys; species Deroplatys truncata. The sequence continues at coordinate 12,235,251 of CM060990.1, read as the reverse complement.
CATACATACTCACACACATACACACTCACACACATACACTCACAGACGTACATACTCACACACATATACACTCACACACATACACTCACACGCATACACTCACACACTTACACTCACAAACATACATACTCACACACATACACTAACACACATACACTCTCACACGTACACTCACGCACATACACTCACACACATACACTCACACACATACACTCACACACATACACTCACACACATACACTCACACGCATACACTCACACACTTACACTCACAAACATACATACTCACACACATACACTAACACACATACACTCTCACACGTACACTCACGCACATACACTCACACACATACACTCACACAAATACACACTCACACATACACTCACACACATACACTCACACACATACACTCACACACATACACTCACACACATACACTCACACACATACACTCACACACATACATACTCACACACATACACTCACACATACACACTCACACACATACATACTCACACACATACACTCACACACATACATACTCACACACATACACTCACACATACACACTCACACACATACATACTCACACACATACACTCACACACATACATACTCACACACATACACTCACACACATACACTCACACACATACACTCACACACATACATACTCACACACATACACTCACACATACACTCACACACTTACACTCACACACATACACTCACACACATACACTCACACACTTACACTCACACACATACACTCACACACATACACTCACAAACATACACACTCACACACATACACTTACACACATACATACTCACACACATACACTCACACACACTCACAGATACACACTCACACACATACACACTCACACACATACACTTACACACATACACACTCACACACATACACTCACACACACTCACAGATACACACTCACACATACACTCACAAACATACACACTCACACACATACACTTACACACATACATACTCACACACATACACTCACACACACTCACAGATACACACTCACACATACACTCACACACATACACTCACAAACATACACACTCACACACATACACTTACACACATACAAACTCACACACATACACTCACGCATACACTCACACACACCATCACACACATACATGCTCACACATACACTCACACATACACTCACACACACCATCACACACATACATGCTCACACACATACATATTCACACACATACATATTCACACACATACATATTCACACACATACATATTCACACACATACATGCTCACACACATACATGCTCAAACACATACATACTCACACACATACATACTCACACACATACATACTCACACACATACATGCTCACACACATACATATTCACACACATACATACTCACACACATACATGCTCACACACATACATACTCACACACATACATACTCACACACGCACACTCACACACATACTCACGCACATACACACTTACGCACATACACTCACAGACATACATACATACACATACACTCACACACATATACACTCACACACATTCACTCACAGACATACATACTCACACACATACACACTTACACACATACACTCACATACATATACACTCACACACATACACTCACAGACATACATACTCACACACAAACACAATCACACACATACACACATACACATACACTCACACACATATACACTCACACACATACACGCACTGACATACATACTCACACACATACACACTCACACACATACACACTCACACACATACACTCACAGACGTACATACTCACACACATATACACTCACACACATACACTCACACACATACACTCACAGACATACATACACACATACACACTCACACACATACACACTCACACACATACACGCATACACATACACTCACACACATATACACTCACACTCATACACTCACAGACATATACACTCACACTCATACACTAACACACATACACTATCAGACATACATACTCACACACATACAAACATACACACTCACACACATACACTCACAGACATATACACTCACACTCATACACTAACACACATACACTAAGAGACATACATACTCACACACATACAAACATACACACTCACACACATACACACATACACGTTCACACACATACACTCACAGACATACATACTCACACACATACATACTCACACACATACATACTCACACACATACACACATACAAGCTCACACACATACACACTCACACACGTACAAGCTCACACACATTCTCACACACATTCACTCACACACATACATGCTCGCACACACATACACTCACACACATACATACTCACTCACTTAAACTCACACACACATACACACTCTCACACATACACTCACACACCTACACTCACACACATACATACTCACACACGTACACACTCACACACATACGCACTTACACACATTCACTCACACACATACACTCACACACATACACATTCACACACATGCACTCACACACATACACTCACACACATACACTCATACACATACAGTCAGACACATACATTCTCACACACATACATACTCACACACATACACTCACACAAATACATACTCACACACATACACACTCACACGCATGCACTCACATACATACATACTCCCACACATACACTCACACACATACACACTCACACTCATACACACCCTCACACACATACACACCCTCACACATATTCGCTCACACATATACATACTCACACATACATACTCACACACATACACACTCACACACATACACACCCTCACACATATTCGCTCACACATATACATACTCACACATACACTCACACACATACACACCCTCACCTATATTCGCTCACACATATACATACTCACACACATACACACTCACACTCATACACACCCTCACACATATTCGCTCACACATACATACTCACACACATACATACACACATATACATACTCACACATACATACTCACACACATACATACTCACACACATACATACTCACACACATACATACTCACACATATACATACTCACACACATACATACTCACACACATACATACTCACACACATACATACTCACACACATACATACTCACACACATACATACTCACACACATACATACTCACACACATACACACTCACACACATACACACTCACACAGATACACTCAAATACATACATACTCATATACATACACACATACAGATACACACTCACACACATACACACTCACACACATACACACTCACACAGATACACTCAAATGCATACATACTCATACACATACACACATACAGATACACACTCACACACTTATATACTAACACACATACATACTCACACACATAGTCACACACGCACACTCACACACGTAACAACACACATACACACTCAGGCACATACACTCACAGACATACATACTCACACACATACTTACTCACACACATACTTACTCACACACATACATACTCACACACTTATGCCTACAAATTTACACTCACACACATAGATACTCACTCACATACATACTCTCACACATACACACTCACACACTTACTACTCACAAACTTTCACTCACACACATACACACTTACACTTACACTCACACATACACTCACAAACATATATTCACACACATACGCTCACACACATACACTCACACACATACGCTCACACTTACACACACACATTTACACTCACAAACATACATACTCACACACATACATACTCTCACACATACACACTCACAAACTTTTACTCACACACATACACACTCACACACATACATTCTCACACACTTACACTCACACACATACACACTCACACACATACATTCTCACACACTTACACTCACACACATACACACTCACACACTTACATACTCACATACTTTCACTCACAGACATACACACTCACACAGTTACATATTCACACACATACACTCACACACACTTATACTCACACATTTACACTCACACACAGACATACTCACACACATACATACTCTCACACATACATACTCTCACACATACACACTCACACACTTATATACTCACAAACTTTCACTCACACACATACACACTCACACACATACACACTCACACACTTACATACTCACAATACTTTCACTCACAGACATACACACTCACACACATACACTCACACATACATACTAACACACATACACTCACACACACGTACACACTCACACACATACACAGTCACACATACATACTCACAACACATACATACTCACACATACATACTCACACACATACAGACTCACACACATACATACTCGCACACATACACACTCACACACATACATACTCACACGCATACACCCTCACACTCATTCGCTCACACACATACATACTCACATACATACACACTCACACACATACATACTCACACTCATTCGCTCACACACATACATACACTCACACACATACACACTCACACACATACACCCTCACACTCATTCGCTTACACACATACATACTCACATACATACACACTCACACACATTCACCCTCACACTCATTCGCTCACACACATACATACTCACACTTATTCGCTCACACACATACATACACTCACATACATACACACTCACACACATACATCCTCACACTCATTCGCTCACACACATACATACTCACATACATACACACTCACACACATACATACTCACACTCATTCGCTCACACACATACATACACTCACACACATACACCCTCACACTCATTCGCTCACACACATACCTACTCACATACATACACACTCACACACATTCACCCTCACACTCATTCGCTCACATACATACATACACTCATACACATACACACTCACACACATACATACTCACACACATACACTCACACACATACACTCACACACATACATACTCACACACATATACACTCACATACATACTCTCACACATATACACTCACAAACATACTCACGCACATATACACTCACATACATACTCACACACATATACACTCACATACATACTCACACACATATACACTCACACACATATACACTCACATACATACTCACACACATATACACTCACATACATACTCACGCACATATACACTCACATACATACTCTCACACATATACACTCACATACATACTCACACACATATACACTCACATACATACTCACACACATATTCACTCACATACATACTCACACACATATACACTCACATACATACTCACACACATATACACTCACATACATACTCACACACATATACACTCACATACATACTCACACACATATACACTCACATACATACTCACACACATATACACTCACATACATACTCACACACATATACACTCACATACATACTCACACACATTTACACTCACATACATACTCACACACATATACACTCACATACACACTCTCACACATATACACTCACATACATACTCACACACATATACACTCACATACATACTCACACACATATACACTCACATACATACTCAAATACATATACACTCACAAACATACTCACACACATATACACTCACAAACATACTCAACACATATACACTCACATACATACTCACACACATATACACTCACATACATACTCACACACATATACGCTCACATACATACTCACACACATATACACTCACAAACATACTCACACACATATACACTCACAAACATACTCACACACATATACACTCACAAACATACTCCCACACATATACACTCACAAACATACTCACACACATATACACTCACACACATACATACTCACACACATACACACACATACACACACATACTCACACACATACACACACGCACACTCACAGACATATTCACACACATACTCACACACATATACACTCACAAACATACTCACACACATATACACTCACACACATATACACTCACACACATACACTCACACACATATACACTCACACACATACATACTCACACACATACACTCACACACATATACACTCACACACATACACTCACACACATACACTCACACACATACATACTCACACACATATACACTCACACACACATACTCACACACATATACACTCACACACATACATACTCACACACATACACTCACACACATACATACTCACACACATACACTCACACACATATACACTCAACACACATACACTCACACACATACACTCACACACATACATACTCACACACATATACACTCACACACACACATACTCACACACATATACACTCACAAACATACTCCCACACATATACACTCACAAACATACTCACACACATATACACTCACACACATACATACTCACACACATACACACACATACTCACACACATACACACACGCACACTCACAGACATATTCACAAACATACTCACACACATATACACTCACACACATACATACTCACACACATACACACACATACTCACACACATACACACACGCACACTCACAGACATATTCACAAACATACTCACACACATATACACTCACAAACATACTCACACACATATACACTCACAAACATACTCCCACACATATACACTCACAAACATACTCACACACATATACACTCACACACATACATACTCACACACATACACACACACATACAAACACATACTCACACACATACACACACGCACACTCACAGACATACTCACACACATACTCACACACATATACACTCACTCACAAACATACTCCCACACATATACACTCACACACATACATACTCACACACATACACACACGCACACTCACAGACATACTCACACACATACACACACATACTCACACACATACACACACGCACACTCACAGACATACATACTCACACACATACATACTCACACACATACTCACACACATACACACTCACACACATACTCATACACATATACACTCACACACATACACACACGCACACTCACAGACATACATACTCACACACATACATACTCACACACATACTCACACACATACACACTCACACACACACTCACACATACATACTCACACACATATACACTCACACACATACTCACACACATACACACACATACACTCACAGACATACATACTCACACACATACATACTCACACACATACACACATACACACTCACACACATACACACTCACACACATACACACACATACACACATACATACTCACACACATACTCACACACATATACACTCACAAACATACTCACACACATACACACTCACACACATACACACACATACACGTTCACACACATACACTCACAGACATACATACTCACACACATACATACTCACACACATACACACATACACACTCACACACATACACACTCACACACATACATACATACACTCACAGACATACATACTCACACACATACACACATACACTCACACACATACACACATACACTCACAGACATACATACTCACACACATACACACACATACACTCACAGACATACATACTCACACACATACTTACTCACACACATACATACATACACACTCACACACATACATACTTACACACATACACTCACAGACATACATACATACACACTCACACACATACATACTCACACACATACTTACTCACACACATACATACATACACACTCACACACATAAATACTTACACACATACACTCACACACATACATACTCACACACATACACACACATACACGTTCACACACATACACTCACAGACATACATACTCACACACATACACACATACACACTCACACACATACACATTCACACACATACACATTCACACACATACACATTCACACACATACATACATACACACATACATACTCACACACATACATACTCACACACATACATACTCACACACATACATACATACACACATACACTCACAGACATACATACTCACACACATACATACTCACACACATACATACTCACACACATACATACTCACACATACATACTCACACACATACATACACTCTCACATACACTCACACACATACACACATACACTCACACACATACACACATACACTCACACACATACATACACACTCACACACATACATACTCACACACATACATACTCGCACATATACACACATACAAGCTCACACACACACACTCACATACATACATAACCACACACATATACACATGCTCACACAGATTCTCTCACACATACACTCACACACATACATGCACACACATATACAACCTCACACACATACATACTCACACATACACTCACACACCACTAATATGCACTCACACTGACATACACTCACACACCACTAACATGCACTCACACTGGCATACACTCACACCCATACACTCACACACATACACTCACACACATACATACTCACACACATACACTCACACACATATACTCACACACATACATACTCACACACATACACTCACACACATACATACTCACACACATACATACTCACACTGACATACACTCACACACCACTAACATGCACTCACACTAACATACACTCACACGCATACACTCACACACTTACACTCACAAACATACATACTCACACACATACACTAACACACATACACTCCCACACGTACACTCACGCACATACACTCACACACATACACTCACACAAATACACACTCACACATACACTCACACACATACACTCACACACATACACTCACACACATACACTCACACGCATACACTCACACACTTACACTCACAAACATACATACTCACACACATACACTAACACACATACACTCTCACACGTACACTCACGCACATACACTCACACACATACACTCACACAAATACACACTCACACATACACTCACACACATACACTCACACACATACACTCACACACATACACTCACACACATACACTCACACACATACACTCACACACATACACTCACACACATACACTCACACACATACATACTCACACACATACACTCACACATACACACTCACACACATACATACTCACACACAAACACTCACACACATACATACTCACACACATACACTCACACAAACACACTCACACACATACATACTCACACACATACACTCACACATATACATACTCACACACATACACTCACACACATACACTCACACACATACACTCACACACATACATACTCACACACATACACTCACACACTTACACTCACACACATACACTCACACACATACACTCACACACTTACACTCACACACATACACTCACACACATACACTCACACATATACATACACACACACATTCACTCACACACATACACTCACACACACTCACAGATACACACTCACACATACACTCACACACATACACTCACAAACATACACACACATACACTCACAAACATACAGACTCACACACATACACTTACACACATACATACTCACACACATACACTCACACACACTCACAGATACACACTCACACATACACTCACACACATACACACTCACACACATACACTTACACACATACACACTCACACACATACACTTACACACATACATACTCACACACATACACTCACACACACTCACAGATACACACTCACACATACACTCACAAACATACACACTCACACACATACACTTACACACATACATACTCACACACATACACTCACACACACTCACAGATACACACTCACACATACACTCACAAACATACACACTCACACACATACACTTACACACATACATACTCACACACATACACTCACGCATACACTCACACACACCATCACACACATACATGCTCACACATACACTCACACATACACTCACACACACCATCACAGACATACATGCTCACACACATACATATTCACACACATACATATTCACACACATACATATTCACACACATACATATTCACACACATACATGCTCACACACATACATGCTCACACACATACATACTCACACACATACATACTCACACACATACATACTCACACACATACATGCTCACACACATACATATTCACACACATACATACTCACACACATACATGCTCACACACATACATACTCACACACATACACACTCACACACGCACACTCACACACATACTCACGCACATACACACTCACGCACATACACTCACAGACATACATACATACACATACACTCACACACATATACACTCACACACATTCACTCACAGACATACATACTCACACACATACACACTCACACACATACACTCACATACATATACACTCACACACATACCTTCACAGACATACATACTCACACACATACACAATCACACACATACACACATACACATACACTCACACACATACACGCACTGACATACATACTCACACACAAATACACACTCACACACATACACTCACAGACGTACATACTCACACACATATACACTCACACACATACACTCACACGCATACACTCACACACTTACACTCACAAACATACATACTCACACACATACACTAACACACATACACTCTCACACGTACACTCACGCACATATACTCACACACATACACTCACACACATACACTCACACACATACACTCACACACATACACTCACACGCATACACTCACACACTTACACTCACAAACATACATACTCACACACATACACTAACACACATACACTCTCACACGTACACTCACGCACATACACTCACACACATACACTCACACAAATACACACTCACACATACACTCACACACATACACTCACACACATACACTCACACACATACACTCACACACATACACTCACACACATACACTCACACACATACATACTCACACACATACACTCACACATACACACTCACACACCTACATACTCACACACATACACTCACACACATACATACTCACACACATACACTCACACATACACACTCACGCACATACATACTCACACACATACACTCACACACATACATACTCACACACATACACTCACACACATACACTCACACACATACACTCACACACATACATACTCACACACATACACTCACACATACACTCACACACTTACACTCACACACATACACTCACACACATACACTCACACACTTACACTCACACACATACACTCACACACATACACTCACAAATATACACACTCACACACATACACTTACACACATACATACTCACACACATACACTCACACACACTCACAGATACACACTCACACATACACTCACACACATACACACTCACACACATACACTCACACACACTCACAGATACACACTCACACATACACTCACAAACATACACACTCACACACATACACTTACACACATACATACTCACACACATACACTCACACACACTCACAGATACACACTCACACATACACTCACACACATACACTCACAAACATACACACTCACACACATACACTTACACACATACATACTCACACACATACACTCACGCATACACTCACACACACCATCACACACATACATGCTCACACATACACTCACACATACACTCACACACACCATCACACACATACATGCTCACACACATACATATTCACACACAATCATATTCACACACATACATATTCACACACATACATGCTCACACACATACATGCTCACACACATACATACTCACACACATACATACTCACACACATACATACTCACACACATACATGCTCACACACATACATATTCACACACATACATACTCACACACATACATGCTCACACACATACATACTCACACACATACATACTCACACACGCACACTCACACACATACTCACGCACATACACACTCACGCACATACACTCAGAGACATACATACATACACATACACTCACACACATATACACTCACACACATTCACTCACAGACATACATACTCACACACATACACTCACATACATATACACTCACACACATACACTCACAGACATACATACTCACACACATACACAATCACACACATACACACATACACATACACTCACACACATATACACTCACGCACATACACTCACAGACATACATACATACACATACACTCACACACATATACACTCACACACTTACACTCACAAACATACATACTTACACACACATACACTAACACACATACACTCTCACACGTACACTCACGCACATACACTCACACACATACACTCACACAAATACACACTCACACATACACTCACACACATACACTCACACACATACACTCACACACATACACTCACACACATACACTCACACACATACACTCACACACATACACTCACACACATACACTCACACACATACATACTCACACACATACACTCACACATACACACTCACACACATACATACTCACACACATACACTCACACACATACATACTCACACACATACACTCACACATACACACTCACACACATACAGACTCACACACATACACTCACACACATACATACTCACACACATACACTCACACACATACACTCACACACATACACTCACACACATACATACTCACACACATACACTCACACACTTACACTCACACACATACACTCACACACATACACTCACACACTTACACTCACACACATACACTCACACACATACACTCACACATATACATACTCACACACATTCACTCACACACATACACATTAACATACACACTCTCACACATACACACTCACACACACTCTAATACACACTCAAACACATACACACTCACATACTCACACACATACATACATTTTCACATACACACTCACATACACACTCACACACATACACACACACACTCTCACATAAACACTCACACACATACGCACTCACATACACACTCACACAATACAAACTCACATAATACTCATACACTCACACACATACACACTCACACACACTCACACATACTCGCTCACACACACATACACACTCACACACATGCACACACTCACACACATATACACACTCACACACACTTACACACATTTATACACACTCACACCCATACACAAACATTCACTCATATACTCACACAAACTCACATTCATACACACTCACACACACTCACACACATACACACACACTCACAGACATACACACTCACATACGCACACACACTCACACAAACTGACACCTACACATACGCACACACATACACACACAATCACACACATACACACTCACATACTCACACACCCACACACATACACACTCACATACTCAAACACACTCAAAAACACACAATCACACAAATACATACTCACACACACACTCACACACATATACACTCACACACATACACACACACTTACACACACACTCACACACACACACTCACAGATATACATACTCACACAAATACATACTCACAGACATATATACTCACACATATACTGACACAAATACACACTCACACACATACTCACACACATACACACTCATACACATACACACTCACACAAGTACACACTCACACTCATACACACTAACACACACACTCACACACAGACGCACTCAAACACACACTCATACTCAGAGACATACACACTCACACACATTCATACTCAGAGACATACATACATACACAAACATACATTCACACACATACACTCATACACACATACACACTCACACACACTCACACACATACTCACACACATACACTCACACATATACACACTCACATACACACAGTCGCATACACATACACATTCACATACACTCACACACTTACACACTCACATAGACTTACAAATATACACACACTCACACACCGCTAAAATGCACTCGCACTCACATTGACACACATACTCATACACGCTTCACACACATACACACTCACACACCACTAACATGCACTCACACTCACATACACTCACACCCATACACACTCACACACACTCACACACATACACACCGACACACATACATACACACTCACACAAACACACTCACACACACTCACACACATGCACACTCACACATACATACTCACACACATACACTCACACACACACTCACACACACACTCACACACATAAACGCTCCACACACACTCATACACATACATACTCACACACATAAACGCTCCACACACTCATATACATACATACTCACACACATACACGCTCCACACACACTCACACACATACACACTCACACACACTCACACACATACACACTCACACACATACACACTCACACACATACACTCACACACATACATACTCACACACATACATACTTACACACATACATACTCACACACATACATACTCACACACATACATACTCACAAACATACATACTCACACACATACATACTCACACACATACACTCACACACATACATACTCACACACATACATACTCACACACATACATACTCACACACATACATACTCACACACATACACTCACACATACACTCACACACTTACACTCACACACATACACTCACACACATACACTCACACACTTACACTCACACACATACACTCACACACATACACTCACAAACATACACACTCACACACATACACTTACACACATACATACTCACACACATACACTCACACACACTCACAGATACACACTCACACATACACTCACACACATACACACTCACACACATACACTTACACACATACACACTCACACACATACACTCACACACACTCACAGATACACACTCACACATACACTCACAAACATACACACTCACACACATACACTTACACACATACATACTCACACACATACACTCACACACACTCACAGATACACACTCACACATACACTCACACACATACACTCACAAACATACACACTCACACACATACACTTACACACATACATACTCACACACATACACTCACGCATACACTCACACACACCATCACACACATACATGCTCACACATACACTCACACATACACTCACACACACCATCACACACATACATGCTCACACACATACATATTCACACACATACATATTCACACACATACATATTCACACACATACATATTCACACACATACATGCTCACACACATACATGCTCACACACATACATACTCACACACATACATACTCACACACATACATACTCACACACATACATGCTCACACACATACATATTCACACACATACATACTCACACACATACATGCTCACACACATACATACTCACACACATACATACTCACACACGCACACTCACACACATACTCACGCACATACACACTCACGCACATACACTCACAGACATACATACATACACATACACTCACACACATATACACTCACACACATTCACTCACAGACATACATACTCACACACATACACTCACATACATATACACTCACACACATACACTCACAGACATACATACTCACACAAATACACAATCACACACATACACACATACACATACACTCACACACATATACACTCACGCACATACACTCACAGACATACATACATACATACACATACACTCACACACATATACACTCACACACTTACACTCACAAACATACATACTTACACACACATACACTAACACACATACACTCTCACACGTACACTCACGCACATACACTCACACACATACACTCACACAAATACACACTCACACATACACTCACACACATACACTCACACACATACACTCACACACATACACTCACACACATACACTCACACACATACACTCACACACATACACTCACACACATACACTCACACACATACATACTCACACACATACACTCACACATACACACTCACACACATACATACTCACACACATACACTCACACACATACATACTCACACACATACACTCACACATACACACTCACACACATACATACTCACACACATACACTCACACACATACATACTCACACACATACACTCACACACATACACTCACACACATACACTCACACACATACATACTCACACACATACACTCACACACTTACACTCACACACATACACTCACACACATACACTCACACACTTACACTCACACACATACACTCACACACATACACTCACACATATACATACTCACACACATTCACTCACACACATACACATTAACATACACACTCTCACACATACACACTCACACACACTCTAATACACACTCAAACACATACACACTCACATACTCACACACATACATACATTTTCACATACACACTCACATACACACTCACACACATACACACACACACTCTCACATAAACACTCACACACATACGCACTCACATACACACTCACACAATACAAACTCACATAATACTCATACACTCACACACATACACACTCACACACACTCACACATACTCGCTCACACACACACACACACTCACACACATGCACACACTCACACACATATACACACTCACACACACTTACACACATTTATACACACTCACACCCATACACAAACATTCACTCATATACTCACACAAACTCACACTCATACACACTCACACACACTCACACACATACACACACACTCACAGACATACACACTCACATACGCACACACACTCACACAAACTGACACCTACACATACGCACACACATACACACACCATCACACACATACACACTCACATACTCACACACCCACACACATACACACTCACATACTCAAACACACTCAAAAACACACAATCACACAAATACATACTCACACACACACTCACACACATAGACACTCACACACATACACACACACTTACACACACACTCACACACACACACTCACAGATATACATACTCACACAAATACATAC
This sequence comes from Deroplatys truncata, assembly GCA_030765065.1. Classification (NCBI taxonomy): domain Eukaryota; kingdom Metazoa; phylum Arthropoda; class Insecta; order Mantodea; family Mantidae; genus Deroplatys; species Deroplatys truncata. The sequence goes on along the minus strand of CM060990.1, from coordinate 12,218,278 downwards.
TCACAGACATATATACTCACACATATACTGACACAAATACACACTCACACACATACTCACACACATACACACTCACACACACTCATACACATACACACTCACACAAGTACACACTCACACTCATACACACTAACACTCACACTCACACACAGACGCACTCAAACACACACTCATACTCAGAGACATACACACTCACACACATTCATACTCAGAGACATACATACACAAACATACATTCACACACATACACTCATACACACATACACACTCACACACACTCACACACATACTCACACACATACACTCACACATATACACACTCACATACACACAGTCGCATACACATACACATTCACATACACTCACACACTTACACACTCACATAGACTTACAAATATACACACACTCACACACCGCTAAAATGCACTCGCACTCACATTGACACACATACTCATACACGCTTCACACACATACACACTCACACACCACTAACATGCACTCACACTCACATACACTCACACCCATACACACTCACACACACTCACACACATACACACCGACACACATACATACACACTCACACAAACACACTCACACACACTCACACACATGCACACTCACACATACATACTCACACACATACACTCACACACACACTCACACACACACTCACACACATAAACGCTCCACACACACTCATACACATACATACTCTCACACATAAACGCTCCACACACTCATATACATACATACTCACACACATACACGCTCCACACACACTCACACACATACACACTCACACACACTCACACACATACACACTCACACACACATACACACTCACACACATACACTCACACACATAATACTCACACACATACATACTTACACACATACATACTCACACACATACATACTCACACACATACATACTCACAAACATACATTCTCACACACATACATACTCACACACATACACTCACACACATACATACTCACACACATACATACTCACACACATACATACTCACACACATACATACTCACACACATACATACTCACACACATACACTCACACACATACATACTCACACACATACATACTCACACACATACATACTCACACACATACATACTCACACACATACATACTCACACACATACATACTCACACACATACATACTCACACACACTCACACAATACACTCACACACATACATACTCACACACACACTCACACACATACACGCTCCACACACACTTATATACATACACACCTACACACATACACACTCACACACATACACTCACACACATACATACTCACACACACACTCACACACATACACGCTCCATACACATACACACTCACACACATACACACTCACACACATACACACTCACACACATACACTCACACACATACACACTCACACACATACATACTCACACACATACACTCACACACATACACTCACACACATACATACTCACACACATACACTCACACACATACATACTCACACACATACACTCACACACATACACTCACACACATTCATACTCACACACATACATACTCACACACATACACTCACACACATACACACTCACACACATACACTCACACACATACACACTCACACACATACATACTCACACACATACACTCACACACATACACTCACACACATACATACTCACACACATACACTCACACACATACATAATCACACACATACACTCACACACATACATACTCACACACATACACTCACACACATACACTCACACACATACACTCACACACATACACTCACACACATACACTCACACACATATACTCACACATATACATACTCACACACATACATACTCACACATATACATACTCACACACATACATACTCACACACATACACTCACACACATACACTCACACACATACACTCACACACATACACTCACACACATACACTCACACACATATACTCACACACATACATACTCACACACATACACACTCACACACATACACTCACACACATACATACTCACACACATACACTCACACACATACACTCACACACATACATACTCACACACATACACTCACACACATACATACTCACACACATACATACTCACACACATACACTCACACACATACACACTCACACACATACATACTCACACACATACACTCACACACATACATACTCACACACATACACTCACACACATACACTCACACACATACACACTCACACACATACACTCACACACATACATACTCACACACATACACACTCACACACATACACTCACACACATACACACTCACACACATACATACTCACACACATACACTCACACACATACATACTCACACACATACACACTCTCACACACACTCGCACAGATACTCACTCACATACACACTCACACACATACGCACTCACACACACTCACACATATACACACTCACACACACTCACTCACACACATACACATTAACATACACACTCTCACACATACACACTCACACACACTCTAATACACACTCAAACACATACACACTCACATACTCACACACATACATACATTTTCACATACACACTCACATACACACTCACACACATACACACTCACACACTCTCACATAAACACTCACACACATACGCACTCACATACACACTCACACAATACAAACTCACATTATACTCATACACTCACACACATACACACTCACACACACTCACACATACTCGCTCACAGACACACATACACACTCACACACATGCACACACTCACACACATATACACACTCACACACACTTACACACATTTATACACACTCACACCCCTACACAAACATTCACTCATATACTCACACAAACTCACACTCATACACACTCACACACACTCACACATACACACACACTCACAGACATACACACTCACATACGCACACACACTCACACAAACTGACACCTACACATACGCACACACATACACACACAATCACACACATACACACTCACATACTCACACACCCACACACATACACACTCACATACTCAAACACACTCAAAAACACACAATCACACAAATACATACTCACACACACACTCACACACATATACACTCACACACATACACACACACACTTACACACACACACTCACACACACACACTCACAGATATACATACTCACACAAATACATACTCACAGACATATATACTCACACACATACACTCACACATATACACTCACACACATACACTCACACACATACACTCACACACAAACACTCACACACATACACTCACACACATATACTCACACATATACATACTCACACACATACATACTCACACATATACACTCACACACATACACTCACACACATACACTCACACACATACACTCACACACATACACTCACACACATACACTCACACACATATACTCACACACATACATACTCACACACATACACACTCACACACATACACTCACACACATACATACTCACACACATACACTCACACACATACACTCACACACATACATACTCACACACATACACTCACACACATACATACTCACACACATACATACTCACTCACATACACTCACACACATACACACTCACACACATACATACTCACACACATACACTCACACACATACATACTCACACACATACACTCACACACATACACTCACACACATACACACTCACACACATACACTCACACACATACATACTCACACACATACACACTCACACACATACTCACACACATACACACTCACACACATACATACTAACACACATACACTCACACACATACATACTCACACACATACACACTCACACACATACACACTCACACACATACACTCACACACACACACTCACACACATACACACTCACACACATACACTCACACACATACATACTCACAGACACTCACACACATACACGTTCCACACACACTCATATACATACATACTCGCACACATACTCACACAAATACTCATACACGCTGCACACACATAAACACTCACACACCACTAACATGCACTCACACTCGCATACACTCACACACATACACACTCACACACACTCACACACACTCACACACATACACACTCACATACACACACTCACACACATACACATTCACATACACTTACACACATACATACACACTCACTCACAAACATTCACACTCACATACACTCACACAAACACACTCACATTTACTCAAACACACTCACACACATACACACATACACACTCACATACAGTCCAACACATTCACACACATACACACTCAGATGTACTCAAATACTCTCACACACATACACATACTCTCACACTCATACAGACACACTCACATACACTGACACATACACATTCACATACACTGAAGCACACTCACACAAATACACACTCAAAAACTCACAAAAACTCACACATACACACTCACACACCACTAACATGCACTCACGCACATACACTCACACACACTCAGACACACTCACACACATACACACTCACATATATACACACTTACATTCACTCACACAAATGCACACTCAAAAACTCACAAAAACTCACACATACACACTCACACACCACTAACATACACTCACCCTCACATACACTCACCTATATACACACTCACAATAATACACACTCACACACATCCATTCACACATACTCATACACGCTTCACACATTCACACTCACACACATACACACTAACACACTCACACACATACACTCATACACATAAACACACACTTACACACATACCTCTACACGCTTCACACATACACACTCGTACACATACTCATACACAAGCACGCATAATCACTCACACACTCACACACATACACACTTACACATACGCACTCACACACATACACTCACATACACACTCACACACGAACTCACTCACATACACACTCACGCACATACAGACTCACACACATACACACTCACATACTCACACACATACATACATTTTCACATACACACTCAAACACATACACTCACACATTCACTCAAACACACCATCACACACATACACACACACTTACACTCACACACATACATACGCACACACATACATACTCACACACATACACTCACACAAATACACTCACACACATTTATACTCACACACATACATACTCACACAGATACGCTCACACACATACTTTCACACATACACTCACACAAACTTACACTCACACACATACATACTCACACACATGCACACTCACACACATACTCACACACTTTCATTCACACACACATACATACTTACACACATTCACACTCACATACATACTCTCACAGATACACTCACATACATACTCACAGACATGCACACTCACACACATACTCACACACTTTCACTCAAACACATACATACTTACACACATTCACACTCACACACATACTCTCACACATACACTCACACAAACTTACATTCACACACATACATACTCACACACATGAACACTCGCACACATACTCACACACTTACACTAACACAAATACACACTCACACACATACACACTCTCACACATACTCTCACACACATACACTCACACACATATATACTCACACACTTACACTCACACATACATACATACTCACACACATACACACTCAAACACATACACACTCACACACCTACACTCAAACACATACACACTCACACATACACTCAAACACATACACTCACACGCATACACTCACACACTTACACTCACAAACATACATACTCACACACATACACTAACACACATACACTCCCACACGTACACTCACGCACATACACTCACACACATACACTCACACAAATACACACTCACACATACACTCACACACATACACTCACACACATACACTCACACACATACACTCACACGCATACACTCACACACTTACACTCACAAACATACATACTCACACACATACACTAACACACATACACTCTCACACGTACACTCACGCACATACACTCACACACATACAATCACACAAATACACACTCACACATACACTCACACACATACACTCACACACATACACTCACACACATACACTCACACACATACACTCACACACATACACTCACACACATACACTCACACACATACATACTCACACACATACACTCACACATACACACTCACACACATACATACTCACACACATACACTCACACACATACATACTCACACACATACACACTCACACACACTCACACATACTCGCTCACAGACACACATACACACTCACACACATGCACACACTCACACACATATACACACTCACACACACTTACACACATTTATACACACTCACACCCCTACACAAACATTCACTCATATACTCACACAAACTCACACTCATACACACTCACACACACTCACACATACACACACACTCACAGACATACACACTCACATACGCACACACACTCACACAAACTGACACCTACACATACGCACACACATACACACACAATCACACACATACACACTCACATACTCACACACCCACACACATACACACTCACATACTCAAACACACTCAAAAACACACAATCACACAAATACATACTCACACACACACTCACACACATATACACTCACACACATACACACACACACTTACACACACACACTCACACACACACACTCACAGATATACATACTCACACAAATACATACTCACAGACATATATACTCACACATATACTGACACAAATACACACTCACACACATACTCACACACATACACACTCACACACACTCATACACATACACACTCACACAAGTACACACTCACACTCATACACACCAACACACACACTCACACACAGACGCACTCACACACACACTCATGCTCAGAGACATACACACTCACACACATTCATACTCAGAGACATACATACTCACATACACAAACATACATTCACACACATACACTCATACACACTCACACACACTCACACACATACTCACACACATACACTCACACATATACACACTCACATACACACAGTCGCATACACATACACATTCACATACACTCACACACTTACACACTCACATAGACTTACAAATATACACACACACTCACACACCGCTAAAATGCACTCGCACTCACATTGACACACATACTCATACACGCTTCACACACATACACACTCACACATCACTAACATGCACTCACACTCAGATACACTCACACCCATACACACTCACACACACTCACACACACTCAAACACACACACACCGACACATACATACACACTCACACAAACACACTCACACACACTCACACACATGCACACTCACACATACATACTCACACACATACACTCACACACATACACTCACACACACTCACACACATAAACGCTCCACACACACTCATATACATACATACTCACACACATAAACGCTCCACACACACTCATATACTTACATACTCACACACATACACGCTCCACACACACTCACACACATACACACTCACACACACTCACACACATACACACTCACACACATACACACTCACACACATACACTCACACACATACATACTCACACACATACATACTCACACACATACATACTCACACACATACACACTCACACACATACATACTCACACACATACACTCACACACATACATACTCACACACATACATACTCACACACACACTCACACACATACACGCTCCACACACACTGATATACATACACACCTACACACATACACACTCACACACATACACACACACATACATACTCACACACATACATACTCACACACATACATACTCACACACACACACTCACACACATACATACTCACACACATACACACTCACACATACATACTCACACACATACACACTCACACACATACTACCTCACAAACATACATACTCACACACATACATACTCACACAAATACATACTCACACACATACATACTCACACACATACACACTCACACACATACATACTCACACACATACACTCACACACATACACTCACACACATATACTCACACACATACATACTCACACACATACATACTCACACACATACACTCACAAACATACACTCACACACATACACTCACACACATACACTCACACACATACACTCACACACATATACTCACACATATACATACTCACACACATACATACTCACACATATACATACTCACACACATACATACTCACACACATACACTCACACACATACACTCACACACATACACTCACACACATACACTCACACACATACACTCACACACAAACACTCGCACACATACACTCACACACATATACTCACACATATACATACTCACACACATACATACTCACACATATACACTCACACACATACACTCACACACATACACTCACACACATACACTCACACACATACACTCACACACATACACTCACACACATACACTCACACACATATACTCACACACATACATACTCACACACATACACACTCACACACATACACTCACACACATACATACTCACACACATACACTCACACACATACATACTCACACACATACACTCACACACATACATACTCACACACATACATACTCACTCACATACACTCACACACATACACACTCACACACATACATACTCACACATACACTCACACACATACATACTCACACACATACACTCACACACATACACTCACACACATACACACTCACACACATACACTCACACACATACATACTCACACACATACACACTCACACACATACACTCACACACATACACACTCACACACATACATACTCACACACATACACTCACACACATACATACTCACACACATACACACTCACACACATACACACTCACACACATACACTCACACACACACACTCACACACATACACACTCACACACATACACTCACACACATACATACTCACAGACACTCACACACATACACGTTCCACACACACTCATATACATACATACTCGCACACATACTCACACAAATACTCATACACGCTGCACACACATAAACACTCACACACCACTAACATGCACTCACACTCGCATACACTCACACACATACACACTCACACACACTCACACACATACACACTCACATACACACACTCACACACATACACATTCACATACACTTACACACATACATACACACTCACTCACAAACATTCACACTCACATACACTCACACAAACACACTCACATTTACTCAAACACACTCACACACATACACACATACACACTCACATACAGTCACACACATTCACACACATACACACTCAGATGTACTCAAATACTCACACACATACACATACTCTCACACTCATACAGACACACTCACATACACTGACACATACACATTCACATACACTGAAGCACACTCACACAAATACACACTCAAAAACTCACAAAAACTCACACATACACACTCACACACCACTAACATGCACTCACGCACATACACTCACACACACTCAGACACACTCACACACATACACACTCACATATATACACACTTACATTCACTCACACAAATGCACACTCAAAAACTCACAAAAACTCACACATACACACTCACACACCACTAACATGCACTCACCCTCACATACACTCACCTATATACACACTCACAATAATACACACTCACACACATCCATTCACACATACTCATACACGCTTCACACATTCACACTCACACACATACACACTAACACACTCACACACATACACTCATACACATAAACACACACTTACACACATACCTCTACACGCTTCACACATACACACTCGTACACATACTCATACACAAGCACGCATAATCACTCACACACTCACACACATACACACTTACACATACGCACTCACACACATACACTCACATACACACTCACACACGAACTCACTCACATACACACTCACGCACATACAGACTCACACACATACACACTCACATACTCACACACATACATACATTTTCACATACACACTCAAACACATACACTCACACATTCACTCAAACACACCATCACACACATACACACACACTTACACTCACACACATACATACGCACACACATACATACTCACACACATACACTCACACACATTTATACTCACACACATACATACTCACACAGATACGCTCACACACATACTTTCACACATACACTCACACAAACTTACACTCACACACATACATACTCACACACATGCACACTCACACACATACTCACACACTTTCATTCACACACACATACATACTTACACACATTCACACTCACATACATACTCTCACAGATACACTCACATACATACTCACAGACATGCACACTCACACACATACTCACACACTTTCACTCAAACACATACATACTTACACACATTCACACTCACACACATACTCTCACACATACACTCACACAAACTTACATTCACACACATACATACTCACACACATGAAAACTCGCACACATACTCACACACTTACACTAACACACATACACACTCACACACATACACACTCTCACACATACTCTCACACACATACACTCACACACATATATACTCACACACTTACACTCACACATACATACATACTCACACACATACACACTCAAACACATACACACTCACACACCTACACTCAAACACATACACACTCACACATACACTCAAACACATACACTCACACGCATACACTCACACACTTACACTCACAAACATACATACTCACACACATACACTAACACACATACACTCCCACACGTACACTCACGCACATACACTCACACACATACACTCACACAAATACACACTCACACATACACTCACACACATACACTCACACACATACACTCACACACATACACTCACACGCATACACTCACACACTTACACTCACAAACATACATACTCACACACATACACTAACACACATACACTCTCACACATACACTCACACAAATACACACTCACACATACACTCACACACATACACTCACACACATACACTCACACACATACACTCACACACATACACTCACACACATACACTCACACACATACACTCACACACATACATACTCACACACATACACTCACACATACACACTCACACACATACATACTCACACACATACACTCACACACATACATACTCACACACATACACTCACACATACACACTCACACACATACATACTCACACACATACACTCACACACATACATACTCACACACATACACTCACACACATACACTCACACACATACACTCACACACATACATACTCACACACATACACTCACACACTTACACTCACACACATACACTCACACACATACACTCACACACTTACACTCACACACATACACTCACACACATACACTCACACATATACATACTCACACACATTCACTCACACACATACACTCACACACACTCACAGATACACACTCACACATACACTCACACACATACACTCACAAACATACACACACATACACTCACAAACATACACACTCACACACATACACTTACACACATACATACTCACACACATACACTCACACAGACTCACAGATACACACTCACACATACACTCACACACATACACACTCACACACATACACTTACACACATACACACTCACACACATACACTTACACACATACATACTCACGCACATACACTCACACACACTCACAGATACACACTCACACATACACTCACAAACATACACACTCACACACATACACTTACACACATACATACTCACACACATACACTCACACACACTCACAGATACACACTCACACATACACTCACACACATACACTCACAAACATACACACTCACACACATACACTTACACACATACATACTCACACACATACACTCACGCATACACTCACACACACCATCACACACATACATGCTCACACATACACTCACACATACACTCACACACACCATCACACACATACATGCTCACACACATACATATTCACACACATACATATTCACACACATACATATTCACACACATACATATTCACACACATACATGCTCACACACATACATGCTCACACACATACATACTCACACACATACATACTCACACACATACATGCTCACACACATACATATTCACACACATACATACTCACACACATACATGCTCACACACATACATACTCACACACATACACACTCACACACGCACACTCACACACATACTCACGCACATACACACTCACGCACATACACTCACAGACATACATACATACACATACACTCACACACATATACACTCACACACATTCACTCACAGACATACATACTCACACACATACACACTCACACACATACACTCACATACATATACACTCACACACATACCTTCACAGACATACATACTCACACACATACACAATCACACACATACACACATACACATACACTCACACACATATACACTCACACACATACACGCACTGACATACATACTCACACACATACACACTCACACACATACACTCACAGACGTACATACTCACACACATATACACTCACACACATACACTCACACGCATACACTCACACACTTACACTCACAAACATACATACTCACACACATACACTAACACACATACACTCTCACACGTACACTCACGCACATACACTCACACACATACACTCACACACATACACTCACACACATACACTCACACGCATACACTCACACACTTACACTCACAAACATACATACTCACACACATACACTAACACACATACACTCTCACACGTACACTCACGCACATACACTCACACACATACACTCACACAAATACACACTCACACATACACTCACACACATACACTCACACACATACACTCACACACATACACTCACACACATACACTCACACACATACACTCACACACATACATACTCACACACATACACTCACACATACACACTCACACACATACATACTCACACACATACACTCACACACATACATACTCACACACATACACTCACACATACACACTCACACACATACATACTCACACACATACACTCACACACATACATACTCACACACATACACTCACACACATACACTCACACACATACACTCACACACATACATACTCACACACATACACTCACACATACACTCACACACTTACACTCACACACATACACTCACACACATACACTCACACACTTACACTCACACACATACACTCACACACATACACTCACAAACATACACACTCACACAATACACTTACACACATACATACTCACACACATACACTCACACACACTCACAGATACACACTCACACATACACTCACACACATACACACTCACACACATACACTTACACACATACACACTCACACACATACACTCACACACACTCACAGATACACACTCACACATACACTCACAAACATACACACTCACACACATACACTTACACACATACATACTCACACACATACACTCACACACACTCACAGATACACACTCACACATACACTCACACACATACACTCACAAACATACACACTCACACACATACACTTACACACATACATACTCACACACATACACTCACGCATACACTCACACACACCATCACACACATACATGCTCACACATACACTCACACATACACTCACACACACCATCACACACATACATGCTCACACACATACATATTCACACACATACATATTCACACACATACATATTCACACACATACATATTCACACACATACATGCTCACACACATACATGCTCACACACATACATACTCACACACATACATACTCACACACATACATACTCACACACATACATGCTCACACACATACATATTCACACACATACATACTCACACACATACATGCTCACACACATACATACTCACACACATACATACTCACACACGCACACTCACACACATACTCACGCACATACACACTCACGCACATACACTCACAGACATACATACATACACATACACTCACACACATATACACTCACACACATTCACTCACAGACATACATACTCACATACATACACTCACATACATATACACTCACACACATACACTCACAGACATACATACTCACACACATACACACATACACATACACTCACACACATATACACTCACACACATACACGCACTGACATACATACTCACACACATACACACTCACACACATACACGCATACACATACACTCACACACATATACACTCACACTCATACACTCACAGACATATACACTCACACTCATACACTAACACACATACACTATCAGACATACATACTCACACACATACAAACATACACACTCACACACATACACTCACAGACATATACACTCACACTCATACACTAACACACATACACTAAGAGACATACATACTCACACACATACAAACATACACACTCACACACATACACACATACACGTTCACACACATACACTCACAGACATACATACTCACACACATACATACTCACACACATACACACATACAAGCTCACACATATACACACTCACACACATACAAGCTCACACACATTCTCACACACATTCACTCACACACATACATGCTCGCACACACATACACTCACACACATAGATACTCACTCACTTAAACTCACACACACATACACACTCTCACACATACACTCACACACCTACACTCACACACATACATACTCACACACGTACACACTCACACACATACGCACTTACACACATTCACTCACACACATACACATTCACACACATGCACTCACACACATACACTCACACACATACACTCACACACATACAGTCAGACACATACATTCTCACACACATACATACTCACACACATACACTCACACAAATACATACTCACACACATACACACTCACACGCATGCACTCACATACATACATACTCCCACACATACACTCACACACATACACACTCACACTCATACACACCCTCACACATACACACCCTCACACATATTCGCTCACACATATACATACTCACACATACATACTCACACACATACACACTCACACACATACACACCCTCACACATATTCGCTCACACATATACATACTCACACATACACTCACACACATACACACCCTCACCTATATTCGCTCACACATATACATACTCACACATACATACTCACACACATACACACTCACACACATACACACTCACACTCATACACACCCTCACACATATTCGCTCACACATACATACTCACACACATACATACACACATATACATACTCACACAAACATACTCACACACATACATACTCACACACATACATACTCACACACATACATACTCACACATATACATACTCACACACATACATACTCACACACATACATACTCACACACATACATACTCACACACATACATACTCACACACATACATACTCACACACATACACACTCACACACATACACACTCACACAGATACACTCAAATACATACATACTCATATACATACACACATACAGATACACACTCACACACATACACACTCACACACATACACACTCACACAGATACACTCAAATGCATACATACTCATACACATACACACATACAGATACACACTCACACACTTATATACTAACACACATACATACTCACACACATAGTCACACACGCACACTCACACACGTAACAACACACATACACACTCAGGCACATACACTCACAGACATACATACTCACACACATACTTACTCACACACATACTTACTCACACACATACATACTCACACACTTATGCCTACAAATTTACACTCACACACATAGATACTCACTCACATACATACTCTCACACATACACACTCACACACTTACTACTCACAAACTTTCACTCACACACATACACACTTACACTTACACTCACACATACACTCACAAACATATATTCACACACATACGCTCACACACATACACTCACACACATACGCTCACACTTACACACACACATTTACACTCACAAACATACATACTCACACACATACATACTCTCACACATACACACTCACAAACTTTTACTCACACACATACACACTCACACACATACATTCTCACACACTTACACTCACACACATACACACTCACACACATACATTCTCACACACTTACACTCACACACATACACACTCACACACTTACATACTCACATACTTTCACTCACAGACATACACACTCACACAGTTACATATTCACACACATACACTCACACACACTTATACTCACACATTTACACTCACACACAGACATACTCACACACATACATACTCTCACACATACATACTCTCACACATACACACTCACACACTTATATACTCACTAACTTTCACTCACACACATACACACTCACACACATACACACTCACACACTTACATACTCACAATACTTTCACTCACAGACATACACACTCACACACATACACTCACACATACATACTAACACACATACACTCACACACACGTACACACTCACACACATACACAGTCACACATACATACTCACAACACATACATACTCACACATACATACTCACACACATACAGACTCACACACATACATACTCGCACACATACACACTCACACACATACATACTCACACGCATACACCCTCACACTCATTCGCTCACACACATACATACTCACATACATACACACTCACACACATACATACTCACACTCATTCGCTCACACACATACATACACTCACACACATACACACTCACACACATACACCCTCACACTCATTCGCTCACACACATACATACTCACATACATACACACTCACACACATTCACCCTCACACTCATTCGCTCACACACATACATACTCACACTTATTCGCTCACACACATACACACACTCACATACATACACACTCACACACATACATCCTCACACTCATTCGCTCACACACATACATACTCACATACATACACACTCACACACATACATACTCACACTCATTCGCTCACACACATACATACACTCACACACATACACCCTCACACTCATTCGCTCACACACATACATACTCACATACATACACACTCACACACATTCACCCTCACACTCATTCGCTCACATACATACATACACTCATACACATACACACTCACACACATACATACTCACACACATACACTCACACACATACACTCACACACATACATACTCACACACATATACACTCACATACATACTCTCACACATATACACTCACAAACATACTCACGCACATATACACTCACATACATACTCACACACATATACACTCACATACATACTCACACACATATACACTCACACACATATACACTCACATACATACTCACACACATATACACTCACATACATACTCACGCACATATACACTCACATACATACTCTCACACATATACACTCACATACATACTCACACACATATACACTCACATTCATACTCACACACATATACACTCACATACATACTCACACACATATACACTCACATACATACTCACACACATATACACTCACATACATACTCACACACATATACACTCACATACATACTCACACACATATACACTCACATACATACTCACACACATATACACTCACATACATACTCACACACATATACACTCACATACATACTCACACACATATACACTCACATACATACTCACACACATATACACTCACATACACACTCTCACACATATACACTCACATACATACTCACACACATATACACTCACATACATACTCACACACATATACACTCACATACATACTCAAATACATATACACTCACAAACATACTCACACACATATACACTCACAAACATACTCACACACATATACACTCACATACATACTCACACACATATACACTCATACATACTCACACACATATACGCTCACATACATACTCACACACATATACACTCACAAACATACTCACACACATATACACTCACAAACATACTCACACACATATACACTCACAAACATACTCCCACACATATACACTCACAAACATACTCACACACATATACACTCACACACATACATACTCACACACATACACACACATACACACACATACTCACACACATACACACACGCACACTCACAGACATATTCACACACATACTCACACACATATACACTCACAAACATACTCACACACATATACACTCACACACATATACACTCACACACATACACTCACACACATATACACTCACACACATACATACTCACACACATACACTCACACACATATACACTCACACACATACACTCACACACATACACTCACACACATACATACTCACACACATATACACTCACACACACATACTCACACACATATACACTCACACACATATACACTCACACACATACATACTCACACACATACACTCACACACATACACTCACACACATACATACTCACACACATACACTCACACACATATACACTCAACACACATACACTCACACACATACACTCACACACATACATACTCACACACATATACACTCACACACACACATACTCACACACATATACACTCACAAACATACTCCCACACATATACACTCACAAACATACTCACACACATATACACTCACACACATACACACACATACTCACACACATACACACACGCACACTCACAGACATATTCACAAACATACTCTTACACATATACACTCACACACATACATACTCACACACATACACACACATACTCACACACATACACACACGCACACTCACAGACATATTCACAAACATACTCACACACATATACACTCACAAACATACTCACACACATATACACTCACAAACATACTCCCACACATATACACTCACAAACATACTCACACACATATACACTCACACACATACATACTCACACACATACACACACACATACAAACACATACTCACACACATACACACACGCACACTCACAGACATACTGACACACATACTCACACACATATACACTCACTCACAAACATACTCCCACACATATACACTCACACACATACATACTCACACACATACACACACGCACACTCACAGACATACTCACACACATACTCACACACATACACACACATACTCACACACATACACACACGCACACTCACAGACATACATACTCACACACATACATACTCACACACATACTCACACACATACACACTCACACACATACTCACACACATATACACTCACACACATACACACACGGACACTCACAGACATACATACTCACACACATACATACTCACACACATACTCACACACATACACACTCACACACACCCTCACACACATACATACTCACACACATATACACTCACACACATACTCACACACATACACACACATACACTCACAGACATACATACTCACACACATACATACTCACACACGTACACACTCACACACATACGCACTTACACACATTCACTCACACACATACACTCACACACATACACATTCACACACATGCACTCACACACATACACTCACACACATACACTCACACACATACAGTCAGACACATACATTCTCACACACATACATACTCACACACATACACTCACACAAATACATACTCACACACATACACACTCACACGCATGCACTCACATACATACATACTCCCACACATACACTCACACACATACACACTCACACTCATACACACCCTCACACACATACACACCCTCACACATATTCGCTCACACATATACATACTCACACATACATACTCACACACATACACACTCACACACATACACACCCTCACACATATTCGCTCACACATATACATACTCACACATACACTCACACACATACACACCCTCACCTATATTCGCTCACACATATACATACTCACACATACATACTCACACACATACACACTCACACACATACACACTCACACTCATACACACCCTCACACATATTCGCTCACACATACATACTCACACACATACATACACACATATACATACTCACACATACATACTCACACACATACATACTCACACACATACATACTCACACACATACATACTCACACATATACATACTCACACACATACATACTCACACACATACATACTCACACACATACATACTCACACACATACATACTCACACACATACATACTCACACACATACACACTCACACACATACACACTCACACAGATACACTCAAATACATACATACTCATATACATACACACATACAGATACACACTCACACACATACACACTCACACACATACACACTCACACAGATACACTCAAATGCATACATACTCATACACATACACACATACAGATACACACTCACACACTTATATACTAACACACATACATACTCACACACATAGTCACACACGCACACTCACACACGTAACAACACACATACACACTCAGGCACATACACTCACAGACATACATACTCACACACATACTTACTCACACACATACTTACTCACACACATACATACTCACACACTTATGCCTACAAATTTACACTCACACACATAGATACTCACTCACATACATACTCTCACACATACACACTCACACACTTACTACTCACAAACTTTCACTCACACACATACACACTTACACTTACACTCACACATACACTCACAAACATATATTCACACACATACGCTCACACACATACACTCACACACATACGCTCACACTTACACACACACATTTACACTCACAAACATACATACTCACACACATACATACTCTCACACATACACACTCACAAACTTTTACTCACACACATACACACTCACACACATACATTCTCACACACTTACACTCACACACATACACACTCACACACATACATTCTCACACACTTACACTCACACACATACACACTCACACACTTACATACTCACATACTTTCACTCACAGACATACACACTCACACAGTTACATATTCACACACATACACTCACACACACTTATACTCACACATTTACACTCACACACAGACATACTCACACACATACATACTCTCACACATACATACTCTCACACATACACACTCACACACTTATATACTCACAAACTTTCACTCACACACATACACACTCACACACATACACACTCACACACTTACATACTCACAATACTTTCACTCACAGACATACACACTCACACACATACACTCACACATACATACTAACACACATACACTCACACACACGTACACACTCACACACATACACAGTCACACATACATACTCACAACACATACATACTCACACATACATACTCACACACATAAGGACTCACACACATACATACTCGCACACATACACACTCACACACATACATACTCACACGCATACAACCCTCACACTCATTCGCTCACACACATACATACTCACATACATACACACTCACACACATACATACTCACACTCATTCGCTCACACACATACATACACTCACACACATACACACTCACACACATACACCCTCACACTCATTCGCTCACACACATACATACTCACATACATACACACTCACACACATTCACCCTCACACTCATTCGCTCACACACATACATACTCACACTTATTCGCTCACACAAATACATACACTCACATACATACACACTCACACACATACATCCTCACACTCATTCGCTCACACACATACATACTCACATACATACACACTCACACACATACATACTCACACTCATTCGCTCACATACATACATACACTCATACACATACACACTCACACACATACATACTCACACACATACACTCACACACATACACTCACACACATACATACTCACACACATATACACTCACATACATACTCTCACACATATACACTCACAAACATACTCACGCACATATACACTCACATACATACTCACACACATATACACTCACATACATACTCACACACATATACACTCACACACATATACACTCACATACATACTCACACACATATACACTCACATACATACTCACGCACATATACACTCACATACATACTCTCACACATATACACTCACATACATGATCACACACATATACACTCACATACATACTCACACACATATACACTCACATACATACTCACACACATATACACTCACATACATACTCACACACATATACACTCACATACATACTCACACACATATACACTCACATACATACTCACACACATATACACTCACATACATACTCACACACATATACACTCACATACATACTCACACACATATACACTCACATACATACTCACACACATATACACTCACATACACACTCTCACACATATACACTCACATACATACTCACACACATATACACTCACATACATACTCACACACATATACACTCACATACATACTCAAATACATATACACTCACAAACATACTCACACACATATACACTCACAAACATACTCACACACATATACACTCACATACATACTCACACACATATACACTCACATACATACTCACACACATATACGCTCACATACATACTCACACACATATACACTCACAAACATACTCACACACATATACACTCACAAACATACTCACACACATATACACTCACAAACATACTCCCACACATATACACTCACAAACATACTCACACACATATACACTCACACACATACATACTCACACACATACACACACATACACACACATACTCACACACATACACACACGCACACTCACAGACATATTCACACACATACTCACACACATATACACTCACAAACATACTCACACACATATACACTCACACACATATACACTCACACACATACACTCACACACATATACACTCACACACATACATACTCACACAAATACACTCACACACATATACACTCACACACATACACTCACACACATACACTCACACACATACATACTCACACACATATACACTCACACACACATACTCACACACATATACACTCACACACATACATACTCACACACATACACTCACACACATACATACTCACACACATACACTCACACACATATACACTCAACACACATACACTCACACACATACACTCACACACATACATACTCACACACATATACACTCACACACACACATACTCACACACATATACACTCACAAACATACTCCCACACATATACACTCACAAACATACTCACACACATATACACTCACACACATACACACACATACTCACACACATACACACACGCACACTCACAGACATATTCACAAACATACTCACACACATATACACTCACACACATACATACTCACACACATACACACACATACTCACACACATACACACACGCACACTCACAGACATATTCACAAACATACTCACACACATATACACTCACAAACATACTCACACACATATACACTCACAAACATACTCCCACACATATACACTCACAAACATACTCACACACATATACACTCACACACATACATACTCACACACATACACACACATACAAACACATACTCACACACATACACACACGCACATTCACAGACATACTCACACACATACTCACACACATATACACTCACTCACAAACATACTCCCACACATATACACTCACACACATACATACTCACACACATACACACACGCACACTCACAGACATACTCACACACATACTCACACACATACACACACATACTCACACACATACACACACGCACACTCACAGACATACATACTCACACACATACATACTCACACACATACTCACACACATACACACTCACACACATACTCACACACATATACACTCACACACATACACACACGCACACTCACAGACATACATACTCACACACATACATACTCACACACATACTCACACACATACACACTCACACACACACTCACACACATACATACTCACACACATATACACTCACACACATACTCACACACATACACACACATACACTCACAGACATACATACTCACACACATACATACTCACACACGTACACACTCACACACATACGCACTTACACACATTGACTCACACACATACACTCACACACATACACATTCACACACATGCACTCACACACATACACTCACACACATACACTCACACACATACAGTCAGACACATACATTCTCACACACATACATACTCACACACATACACTCACACAAATACATACTCACACACATACACACTCACACGCATGCACTCACATACATACATACTCCCACACATACACTCACACACATACACACTCACACTCATACACACCCTCACACACATACACACCCTCACACATATTCGCTCACACATATACATACTCACACATACATACTCACACACATACACACTCACACACATACACACCCTCACACATATTCGCTCACACATATACATACTCACACATACACTCACACACATACACACCCTCACCTATATTCGCTCACACATATACATACTCACACATACATACTCACACACATACACACTCACACACATACACACTCACACTCATACACACCCTCACACATATTCGCTCACACATACATACTCACACACATACATACACACATATACATACTCACACATACATACTCACACACATACATACTCACACACATACATACTCACACACATACATACTCACACATATACATACTCACACACATACATACTCACACACATACATACTCACACACATACATACTCACACACATACATACTCACACACATACATACTCACACACATACACACTCACACACATACACACTCACACAGATACACTCAAATACATACATACTCATATACATACACACATACAGATACACACTCACACACATACACACTCACACACATACACACTCACACAGATACACTCAAATGCATACATACTCATACACATACACACATACAGATACACACTCACACACTTATATACTAACACACATACATACTCACACACATAGTCACACACGCACACTCACACACGTAACAACACACATACACACTCAGGCACATACACTCACAGACATACATACTCACACACATACTTACTCACACACATACTTACTCACACACATACATACTCACACACTTATGCCTACAAATTTACACTCACACACATAGATACTCACTCACATACATACTCTCACACATACACACTCACACACTTACTACTCACAAACTTTCACTCACACACATACACACTTACACTTACACTCACACATACACTCACAAACATATATTCACACACATACGCTCACACACATACACTCACACACATACGCTCACACTTACACACACACATTTACACTCACAAACATACATACTCACACACATACATACTCTCACACATACACACTCACAAACTTTTACTCACACACATACACACTCACACACATACATTCTCACACACTTACACTCACACACATACACACTCACACACATACATTCTCACACACTTACACTCACACACATACACACTCACACACTTACATACTCACATACTTTCACTCACAGACATACACACTCACACAGTTACATATTCACACACATACACTCACACACACTTATACTCACACATTTACACTCACACACAGACATACTCACACACATACATACTCTCACACATACATACTCTCACATATACACACTCACACACTTATATACTCACAAACTTTCACTCACACACATACACACTCACACACATACACACTCACACACTTACATACTCACAATACTTTCACTCACAGACATACACACTCACACACATACACTCACACATACATACTAACACACATACACTCACACACACGTACACACTCACACACATACACAGTCACACATACATACTCACAACACATACATACTCACACATACATACTCACACACATACAGACTCACACACATACATACTCGCACACATACACACTCACACACATACATACTCACACGCATACACCCTCACACTCATTCGCTCACACACATACATACTCACATACATACACACTCACACACATACATACTCACACTCATTCGCTCACACACATACATACACTCACACACATACACACTCACACACATACACCCTCACACTCATTCGCTCACACACATACATACTCACATACATACACACTCACACACATTCACCCTCACACTCATTCGCTCACACACATACATACTCACACTTATTCGCTCACACACATACATACACTCACATACATACACACTCACACACATACATCCTCACACTCATTCGCTCACACACATACATACTCACATACATACACACTCACACACATACATACTCACACTCATTCGCTCACACACATACATACACTCACACACATACACCCTCACACTCATTCGCTCACACACATACATACTCACATACATACACACTCACACACATTCACCCTCACACTCATTCGCTCACATACATACATACACTCATACACATACACACTCACACACATACATACTCACACACATACACTCACACACATACACTCACACACATACATACTCACACACATATACACTCACATACATACTCTCACACATATACACTCACAAACATACTCACGCACATATACACTCACATACATGCTCACACACATATACACTCACATACATACTCACACACATATACACTCACACACATATACACTCACATACATACTCACACACATATACACTCACATACATACTCACGCACATATACACTCACATACATACTCTCACACATATACACTCACATACATACTCACACACATATACACTCACATACATACTCACACACATATACACTCACATACATACTCACACACATATACACTCACATACATACTCACACACATATACACTCACATACATACTCACACACATATACACTCACATACATACTCACACACATATACACTCACATACATACTCACACACATATACACTCACATACATACTCACACACATATACACTCACATACATACTCACACACATATACACTCACATACATACTCACACACATATACACTCACATACACACTCTCACACATATACACTCACATACACACTCTCACACATATACACTCACATACATACTCACACACATATACACTCACATACATACTCACACACATATACACTCACATACATACTCAAATACATATACACTCACAAACATACTCACACACATATACACTCACAAACATACTCACACACATATACACTCACATACATACTCACACACATATACACTCACATACATACTCACACACATATACGCTCACATACATACTCACACACATATACACTCACAAACATACTCACACACATATACACTCACAAACATACTCACACACATATACACTCACAAACATACTCCCACACATATACACTCACAAACATACTCACACACATATACACTCACACACATACATACTCACACACATACACACACATACACACACATACTCACACACATACACACACGCACACTCACAGACATATTCACACACATACTCACACACATATACACTCACAAACATACTCACACACATATACACTCACACACATATACACTCACACACATACACTCACACACATATACACTCACACACATACATACTCACACAAATACACTCACACACATATACACTCACACACATACACTCACACACATACACTCACACACATACATACTCACACACATATACACTCACACACATACTCACACACATATACACTCACACACATACATACTCACACACATACACTCACACACATACATACTCACACACATACACTCACACACATATACACTCAACACACATACACTCACACACATACACTCACACACATACATACTCACACACATATACACTCACACACACACATACTCACACACATATACACTCACAAACATACTCCCACACATATACACTCACAAACATACTCACACACATATACACTCACACACATACACACACATACTCACACACATACACACACGCACACTCACAGACATATTCACAAACATACTCACACACATATACACTCACACACATACATACTCACACACATACACACACATACTCACACACATACACACACGCACACTCACAGACATATTCACAAACATACTCACACACATATACACTCACAAACATACTCACACACATATACACTCACAAACATACTCCCACACATATACACTCACAAACATACTCACACACATATACACTCACACACATACATACTCACACACATACACACACATACAAACACATACTCACACACATACACACACGCACATTCACAGACATACTCACACACATACTCACACACATATACACTCACTCACAAACATACTCCCACACATATACACTCACACACATACATACTCACACACATACACACACGCACACTCACAGACATACTCACACACATACTCACACACATACACACACATACTCACACACATACACACACGCACACTCACAGACATACATACTCACACACATACATACTCACACACATACTCACACACATACACACTCACACACATACTCACACACATATACACTCACACACATACACACACGCACACTCACAGACATACATACTCACACACATACATACTCACACACATACTCACACACATACACACTCACACACACACTCACACACATACATACTCACACACATATACACTCACACACATACTCACACACATACACACACATACACTCACAGACATACATACTCACACACATACATACTCACACACGTACACACTCACACACATACGCACTTACACACATTCACTCACACACATACACTCACACACATACACATTCACACACATGCACTCACACACATACACTCACACACATACACTCACACACATACAGTCAGACACATACATTCTCACACACATACATACTCACACACATACACTCACACAAATACATACTCACACACATACACACTCACACGCATGCACTCACATACATACATACTCCCACACATACACTCACACACATACACACTCACACTCATACACACCCTCACACACATACACACCCTCACACATATTCGCTCACACATATACATACTCACACATACATACTCACACACATACACACTCACACACATACACACCCTCACACATATTCGCTCACACATATACATACTCACACATACACTCACACACATACACACCCTCACCTATATTCCCTCACACATATACATACTCACACATACATACTCACACACATACACACTCACACACATACACACTCACACTCATACACACCCTCACACATATTCGCTCACACATACATACTCACACACATACATACACACATATACATACTCACACATACATACTCACACACATACATACTCACACACATACATACTCACACACATACATACTCACACATATACATACTCACACACATACATACTCACACACATACATACTCACACACATACATACTCACACACATACATACTCACACACATACATACTCACACACATACACACTCACACACATACACACTCACACAGATACACTCAAATACATACATACTCATATACATACACACATACAGATACACACTCACACACATACACACTCACACACATACACACTCACACAGATACACTCAAATGCATACATACTCATACACATACACACATACAGATACACACTCACACACTTATATACTAACACACATACATACTCACACACATAGTCACACACGCACACTCACACACGTAACAACACACATACACACTCAGGCACATACACTCACAGACATACATACTCACACACATACTTACTCACACACATACTTACTCACACACATACATACTCACACACTTATGCCTACAAATTTACACTCACACACATAGATACTCACTCACATACATACTCTCACACATACACACTCACACACTTACTACTCACAAACTTTCACTCACACACATACACACTTACACTTACACTCACACATACACTCACAAACATATATTCACACACATACGCTCACACACATACACTCACACACATACGCTCACACTTACACACACACATTTACACTCACAAACATACATACTCACACACATACATACTCTCACACATACACACTCACAAACTTTTACTCACACACATACACACTCACACACATATACTCACACATATACATACTCACACACATACATACTCACACATATACATACTCACACACATACATACTCACACACATACACTCACACACATACACTCACACACATACACTCACACACATACACTCACACACATACACTCACACACAAACACTCACACACATACACTCACACACATATACTCACACATATACATACTCACACACATACATACTCACACATATACACTCACACACATACACTCACACACATACACTCACACACATACACTCACACACATACACTCACACACATACACTCACACACATACACTCACACACATATACTCACACACATACATACTCACACACATACACACTCACACACATACACTCACACACATACATACTCACACACATACACTCACACACATACACTCACACACATACATACTCACACACATACACTCACACACATACATACTCACACACATACATACTCACTCACATACACTCACACACATACACACTCACACACATACATACTCACACATACACTCACACACATACATACTCACACACATACACTCACACACATACACTCACACACATACACACTCACACACATACACTCACACACATACATACTCACACACATACACACTCACACACATACACTCACACACATACACACTCACACACATACATACTCACACACATACACTCACACACATACATACTCACACACATACACACTCACACACATACACACTCACACACATACACTCACACACACACTCACACACATACACACTCACACACATACACTCACACACATACATACTCACAGACACTCACACACATACACGTTCCACACACACTCATATACATACATACTCGCACACATACTCACACAAATACTCATACACGCTGCACACACATAAACACTCACACACCACTAACATGCACTCACACTCGCATACACTCACACACATACACACTCACACACACTCACACACATACACACTCACATACACACACTCACACACATACACATTCACATACACTTACACACATACATACACACTCACTCACAAACATTCACACTCACATACACTCACACAAACACACTCACATTTACTCAAACACACTCACACACATACACACATACACACTCACATACAGTCACACACATTCACACACATACACACTCAGATGTACTCAAATACTCTCACACACATACACATACTCTCACACTCATACAGACACACTCACATACACTGACACATACACATTCACATACACTGAAGCACACTCACACAAATACACACTCAAAAACTCACAAAAACTCACACATACACACTCACACACCACTAACATGCACTCACGCACATACACTCACACACACTCAGACACACTCACACACATACACACTCACATATATACACACTTACATTCACTCACACAAATGCACACTCAAAAACTCACAAAAACTCACACATACACACTCACACACCACTAACATGCACTCACCCTCACATACACTCACCTATATACACACTCACAATAATACACACTCACACACATCCATTCACACATACTCATACACGCTTCACACATTCACACTCACACACATACACACTAACACACTCACACACATACACTCATACACATAAACACACACTTACACACATACCTCTACACGCTTCACACATACACACTCGTACACATACTCATACACAAGCACGCATAATCACTCACACACTCACACACATACACACTTACACATACGCACTCACACACATACACTCACATACACACTCACACACGAACTCACTCACATACACACTCACGCACATACAGACTCACACACATACACACTCACATACTCACACACATACATACATTTTCACATACACACTCAAACACATACACTCACACATTCACTCAAACACACCATCACACACATACACACACACTTACACTCACACACATACATACGCACACACATACATA
The DNA here is from genome assembly GCA_030765065.1 of Deroplatys truncata. Taxonomy (NCBI): domain Eukaryota; kingdom Metazoa; phylum Arthropoda; class Insecta; order Mantodea; family Mantidae; genus Deroplatys; species Deroplatys truncata. Next base: position 12,185,766 of record CM060990.1, on the reverse strand, counting down.
CTCACACACATACACTCACACACATTTATACTCACACACATACATACTCACACAGATACGCTCACACACATACTTTCACACATACACTCACACAAACTTACACTCACACACATACATACTCACACACATGCACACTCACACACATACTCACACACTTTCATTCACACACACATACATACTTACACACATTCACACTCACATACATACTCTCACAGATACACTCACATACATACTCACAGACATGCACACTCACACACATACTCACACACTTTCACTCAAACACATACATACTTACACACATTCACACTCACACACATACTCTCACACATACACTCACACAAACTTACATTCACACACATACATACTCACACACATGAAAACTCGCACACATACTCACACACTTACACTAACACACATACACACTCACACACATACACACTCTCACACATACTCTCACACACATACACTCACACACATATATACTCACACACTTACACTCACACATACATACATACTCACACACATACACACTCAAACACATACACACTCACACACCTACACTCAAACACATACACACTCACACATACACTCAAACACATACACTCACACGCATACACTCACACACTTACACTCACAAACATACATACTCACACACATACACTAACACACATACACTCCCACACGTACACTCACGCACATACACTCACACACATACACTCACACAAATACACACTCACACATACACTCACACACATACACTCACACACATACACTCACACACATACACTCACACGCATACACTCACACACTTACACTCACAAACATACATACTCACACACATACACTAACACACATACACTCTCACACGTACACTCACGCACATACACTCACACACATACACTCACACAAATACACACTCACACATACACTCACACACATACACTCACACACATACACTCACACACATACACTCACACACATACACTCACACACATACACTCACACACATACACTCACACACATACATACTCACACACATACACTCACACATACACACTCACACACATACATACTCACACACATACACTCACACACATACATACTCACACACATACACTCACACATACACACTCACACACATACATACTCACACACATACACTCACACACATACATACTCACACACATACACTCACACACATACACTCACACACATACACTCACACACATACATACTCACACACATACACTCACACACTTACACTCACACACATACACTCACACACATACACTCACACACTTACACTCACACACATACACTCACACACATACACTCACACATATACATACTCACACACATTCACTCACACACATACACTCACACACACTCACAGATACACACTCACACATACACTCACACACATACACTCACAAACATACACACTCACACACATACACTTACACACATACATACTCACACACATACACTCACACAGACTCACAGATACACACTCACACATACACTCACACACATACACACTCACACACATACACTTACACACATACACACTCACACACATACACTTACACACATACATACTCACACACATACACTCACACACACTCACAGATACACACTCACACATACACTCACAAACATACACACTCACACACATACACTTACACACATACATACTCACACACATACACTCACACACACTCACAGATACACACTCACACATACACTCACACACATACACTCACAAACATACACACTCACACACATACACTTACACACATACATACTCACACACATACACTCACGCATACACTCACACACACCATCACACACATACATGCTCACACATACACTCACACATACACTCACACACACCATCACACACATACATGCTCACACACATACATATTCACACACATACATATTCACACACATACATATTCACACACATACATATTCACACACATACATGCTCACACACATACATGCTCACACACATACATACTCACACACATACATACTCACACACATACATGCTCACACACATACATATTCACACACATACATACTCACACACATACATGCTCACACACATACATACTCACACACATACACACTCACACACGCACACTCACACACATACTCACGCACATACACACTCACGCACATACACTCACAGACATACATACATACACATACACTCACACACATATACACTCACACACATTCACTCACAGACATACATACTCACACACATACACACTCACACACATACACTCACATACATATACACTCACACACATACCTTCACAGACATACATACTCACACACATACACAATCACACACATACACACATACACATACACTCACACACATATACACTCACACACAAACACGCACTGACATACATACTCACACACATACACACTCACACACATACACTCACAGACGTACATACTCACACACATATACACTCACACACATACACTCACACGCATACACTCACACACTTACACTCACAAACATACATACTCACACACATACACTAACACACATACACTCTCACACGTACACTCACGCACATACACTCACACACATACACTCACACACATACACTCACACACATACACTCACACACATACACTCACACGCATACACTCACACACTTACACTCACAAACATACATACTCACACACATACACTAACACACATACACTCTCACACGTACACTCACGCACATACACTCACACACATACACTCACACAAATACACACTCACACATACACTCACACACATACACTCACACACATACACTCACACACATACACTCACACACATACACTCACACACATACACTCACACACATACATACTCACACACATACACTCACACATACACACTCACACACATACATACTCACACACATACACTCACACACATACATACTCACACACATACACTCACACATACACACTCACACACATACATACTCACACACATACACTCACACACATACATACTCACACACATACACTCACACACATACACTCACACACATACACTCACACACATACATACTCACACACATACACTCACACATACACTCACACACTTACACTCACACACATACACTCACACACATACACTCACACACATACACTCACACACTTACACTCACACACATACACTCACACACATACACTCACAAACATACACACTCACACAATACACTTACACACATACATACTCACACACATACACTCACACACACTCACAGATACACACTCACACATACACTCACACACATACACACTCACACACATACACTTACACACATACACACTCACACACATACACTCACACACACTCACAGATACACACTCACACATACACTCACAAACATACACACTCACACACATACACTTACACACATACATACTCACACACATACACTCACACACACTCACAGATACACACTCACACATACACTCACACACATACACTCACAAACATACACACTCACACACATACACTTACACACATACATACTCACACACATACACTCACGCATACACTCACACACACCATCACACACATACATGCTCACACATACACTCACACATACACTCACACACACCATCACACACATACATGCTCACACACATACATATTCACACACATACATATTCACACACATACATATTCACACACATACATATTCACACACATACATGCTCACACACATACATGCTCACACACATACATACTCACACACATACATACTCACACACATACATACTCACACACATACATGCTCACACACATACATATTCACACACATACATACTCACACACATACATGCTCACACACATACATACTCACACACATACATACTCACACACGCACACTCACACACATACTCACGCACATACACACTCACGCACATACACTCACAGACATACATACATACACATACACTCACACACATATACACTCACACACATTCACTCACAGACATACATACTCACACACATACACTCACATACATATACACTCACACACATACACTCACAGACATACATACTCACACACATACACACATACACATACACTCACACACATATACACTCACACACATACACGCACTGACATACATACTCACACACATACACACTCACACACATACACGCATACACATACACTCACACACATATACACTCACACTCATACACTCACAGACATATACACTCACACTCATACACTAACACACATACACTATCAGACATACATACTCACACACATACAAACATACACACTCACACACATACACTCACACACATATACACTCACACTCATACACTCACAGACATATACACTCACACTCATACACTAACACACATACACTATCAGACATACATACTCACACACATACAAACATACACACTCACACACATACACTCACAGACATATACACTCACACTCATACACTAACACACATACACTAAGAGACATACATACTCACACACATACAAACATACACACTCACACACATACACACATACACGTTCACACACATACACTCACAGACATACATACTCACACACATACATACTCACACACATACACACATACAAGCTCACACATATACACACTCACACACATACAAGCTCACACACATTCTCACACACATTCACTCACACACATACATGCTCGCACACACATACACTCACACACATAGATACTCACTCACTTAAACTCACACACACATACACACTCTCACACATACACTCACACACCTACACTCACACACATACATACTCACACACGTACACACTCACACACATACGCACTTACACACATTCACTCACACACATACACATTCACACACATGCACTCACACACATACACTCACACACATACACTCACACACATACAGTCAGACACATACATTCTCACACACATACATACTCACACACATACACTCACACAAATACATACTCACACACATACACACTCACACGCATGCACTCACATACATACATACTCCCACACATACACTCACACACATACACACTCACACTCATACACACCCTCACACATACACACCCTCACACATATTCGCTCACACATATACATACTCACACATACATACTCACACACATACACACTCACACACATACACACCCTCACACATATTCGCTCACACATATACATACTCACACATACACTCACACACATACACACCCTCACCTATATTCGCTCACACATATACATACTCACACATACATACTCACACACATACACACTCACACACATACACACTCACACTCATACACACCCTCACACATATTCGCTCACACATACATACTCACACACATACATACACACATATACATACTCACACAAACATACTCACACACATACATACTCACACACATACATACTCACACACATACATACTCACACATATACATACTCACACACATACATACTCACACACATACATACTCACACACATACATACTCACACACATACATACTCACACACATACATACTCACACACATACACACTCACACACATACACACTCACACAGATACACTCAAATACATACATACTCATATACATACACACATACAGATACACACTCACACAGATACACTCAAATGCATACATACTCATACACATACACACATACAGATACACACTCACACACTTATATACTAACACACATACATACTCACACACATAGTCACACACGCACACTCACACACGTAACAACACACATACACACTCAGGCACATACACTCACAGACATACATACTCACACACATACTTACTCACACACATACTTACTCACACACATACATACTCACACACTTATGCCTACAAATTTACACTCACACACATAGATACTCACTCACATACATACTCTCACACATACACACTCACACACTTACTACTCACAAACTTTCACTCACACACATACACACTTACACTTACACTCACACATACACTCACAAACATATATTCACACACATACGCTCACACACATACACTCACACACATACGCTCACACTTACACACACACATTTACACTCACAAACATACATACTCACACACATACATACTCTCACACATACACACTCACAAACTTTTACTCACACACATACACACTCACACACATACATTCTCACACACTTACACTCACACACATACACACTCACACACATACATTCTCACACACTTACACTCACACACATACACACTCACACACTTACATACTCACATACTTTCACTCACAGACATACACACTCACACAGTTACATATTCACACACATACACTCACACACACTTATACTCACACATTTACACTCACACACAGACATACTCACACACATACATACTCTCACACATACATACTCTCACACATACACACTCACACACTTATATACTCACTAACTTTCACTCACACACATACACACTCACACACATACACACTCACACACTTACATACTCACAATACTTTCACTCACAGACATACACACTCACACACATACACTCACACATACATACTAACACACATACACTCACACACACGTACACACTCACACACATACACAGTCACACATACATACTCACAACACATACATACTCACACATACATACTCACACACATACAGACTCACACACATACATACTCGCACACATACACACTCACACACATACATACTCACACGCATACACCCTCACACTCATTCGCTCACACACATACATACTCACATACATACACACTCACACACATACATACTCACACTCATTCGCTCACACACATACATACACTCACACACATACACACTCACACACATACACCCTCACACTCATTCGCTCACACACATACATACTCACATACATACACACTCACACACATTCACCCTCACACTCATTCGCTCACACACATACATACTCACACTTATTCGCTCACACACATACATACACTCACATACATACACACTCACACACATACATCCTCACACTCATTCGCTCACACACATACATACTCACATACATACACACTCACACACATACATACTCACACTCATTCGCTCACACACATACATACACTCACACACATACACCCTCACACTCATTCGCTCACACACATACATACTCACATACATACACACTCACACACATTCACCCTCACACTCATTCGCTCACATACATACATACACTCATACACATACACACTCACACACATACATACTCACACACATACACTCACACACATACACTCACACACATACATACTCACACACATATACACTCACATACATACTCTCACACATATACACTCACAAACATACTCACGCACATATACACTCACATACATACTCACACACATATACACTCACATACATACTCACACACATATACACTCACACACATATACACTCACATACATACTCACACACATATACACTCACATACATACTCACGCACATATACACTCACATACATACTCTCACACATATACACTCACATACATACTCACACACATATACACTCACATTCATACTCACACACATATACACTCACATACATACTCACACACATATACACTCACATACATACTCACACACATATACACTCACATACATACTCACACACATATACACTCACATACATACTCACACACATATACACTCACATACATACTCACACACATATACACTCACATACATACTCACACACATATACACTCACATACATACTCACACACATATACACTCACATACATACTCACACACATATACACTCACATACACACTCTCACACATATACACTCACATACATACTCACACACATATACACTCACATACATACTCACACACATATACACTCACATACATACTCAAATACATATACACTCACAAACATACTCACACACATATACACTCACAAACATACTCACACACATATACACTCACATACATACTCACACACATATACACTCACATACATACTCACACACATATACGCTCACATACATACTCACACACATATACACTCACAAACATACTCACACACATATACACTCACAAACATACTCACACACATATACACTCACAAACATACTCCCACACATATACACTCACAAACATACTCACACACATATACACTCACACACATACATACTCACACACATACACACACATACACACACATACTCACACACATACACACACGCACACTCACAGACATATTCACACACATACTCACACACATATACACTCACAAACATACTCACACACATATACACTCACACACATATACACTCACACACATACACTCACACACATATACACTCACACACATACATACTCACACACATACACTCACACACATATACACTCACACACATACACTCACACACATACACTCACACACATACATACTCACACACATATACACTCACACACACATACTCACACACATATACACTCACACACATACATACTCACACACATACACTCACACACATACACTCACACACATACATACTCACACACATACACTCACACACATATACACTCAACACACATACACTCACACACATACACTCACACACATACATACTCACACACATATACACTCACACACACATACTCACACACATATACACTCACAAACATACTCCCACACATATACACTCACAAACATACTCACACACATATACACTCACACACATACACACACATACTCACACACATACACACACGCACACTCACAGACATATTCACAAACATACTCACACACATATACACTCACACACATACATACTCACACACATACACACACATACTCACACACATACACACACGCACACTCACAGACATATTCACAAACATACTCACACACATATACACTCACAAACATACTCACACACATATACACTCACAAACATACTCCCACACATATACACTCACAAACATACTCACACACATATACACTCACACACATACATACTCACACACATACACACACACATACAAACACATACTCACACACATACACACACGCACACTCACAGACATACTGACACACATACTCACACACATATACACTCACTCACAAACATACTCCCACACATATACACTCACACACATACATACTCACACACATACACACACGCACACTCACAGACATACTCACACACATACACACACATACTCACACACATACACACACGCACACTCACAGACATACATACTCACACACATACATACTCACACACATACTCACACACATACACACTCACACACACCCTCATACACATACATACTCACACACATATACACTCACACACATACTCACACACATACACACACATACACTCACAGACATACATACTCACACACATACATACTCACACACGTACACACTCACACACATACGCACTTACACACATTCACTCACACACATACACTCACACACATACACATTCACACACATGCACTCACACACATACACTCACACACATACACTCACACACATACAGTCAGACACATACATTCTCACACACATACATACTCACACACATACACTCACACAAATACATACTCACACACATACACACTCACACGCATGCACTCACATACATACATACTCCCACACATACACTCACACACATACACACTCACACTCATACACACCCTCACACACATACACACCCTCACACATATTCGCTCACACATATACATACTCACACATACATACTCACACACATACACACTCACACACATACACACCCTCACACATATTCGCTCACACATATACATACTCACACATACACTCACACACATACACACCCTCACCTATATTCGCTCACACATATACATACTCACACATACATACTCACACACATACACACTCACACACATACACACTCACACTCATACACACCCTCACACATATTCGCTCACACATACATACTCACACACATACATACACACATATACATACTCACACATACATACTCACACACATACATACTCACACACATACATACTCACACACATACATACTCACACATATACATACTCACACACATACATACTCACACACATACATACTCACACACATACATACTCACACACATACATACTCACACACATACATACTCACACACATACACACTCACACACATACACACTCACACAGATACACTCAAATACATACATACTCATATACATACACACATACAGATACACACTCACACACATACACACTCACACACATACACACTCACACAGATACACTCAAATGCATACATACTCATACACATACACACATACAGATACACACTCACACACTTATATACTAACACACATACATACTCACACACATAGTCACACACGCACACTCACACACGTAACAACACACATACACACTCAGGCACATACACTCACAGACATACATACTCACACACATACTTACTCACACACATACTTACTCACACACATACATACTCACACACTTATGCCTACAAATTTACACTCACACACATAGATACTCACTCACATACATACTCTCACACATACACACTCACACACTTACTACTCACAAACTTTCACTCACACACATACACACTTACACTTACACTCACACATACACTCACAAACATATATTCACACACATACGCTCACACACATACACTCACACACATACGCTCACACTTACACACACACATTTACACTCACAAACATACATACTCACACACATACATACTCTCACACATACACACTCACAAACTTTTACTCACACACATACACACTCACACACATACATTCTCACACACTTACACTCACACACATACACACTCACACACATACATTCTCACACACTTGCACTCACACACATACACACTCACACACTTACATACTCACATACTTTCACTCACAGACATACACACTCACACAGTTACATATTCACACACATACACTCACACACACTTATACTCACACATTTACACTCACACACAGACATACTCACACACATACATACTCTCACACATACATACTCTCACACATACACACTCACACACTTATATACTCACAAACTTTCACTCACACACATACACACTCACACACTTACATACTCACAATACTTTCACTCACAGACATACACACTCACACACATACACTCACACATACATACTAACACACATACACTCACACACACGTACACACTCACACACATACACAGTCACACATACATACTCACAACACATACATACTCACACATACATACTCACACACATAAGGACTCACACACATACATACTCGCACACATACACACTCACACACATACATACTCACACGCATACAACCCTCACACTCATTCGCTCACACACATACATACTCACATACATACACACTCACACACATACATACTCACACTCATTCGCTCACACACATACATACACTCACACACATACACACTCACACACATACACCCTCACACTCATTCGCTCACACACATACATACTCACATACATACACACTCACACACATTCACCCTCACACTCATTCGCTCACACACATACATACTCACACTTATTCGCTCACACAAATACATACACTCACATACATACACACTCACACACATACATCCTCACACTCATTCGCTCACACACATACATACTCACATACATACACACTCACACACATACATACTCACACTCATTCGCTCACATACATACATACACTCATACACATACACACTCACACACATACATACTCACACACATACACTCACACACATACACTCACACACATACATACTCACACACATATACACTCACATACATACTCTCACACATATACACTCACAAACATACTCACGCACATATACACTCACATACATACTCACACACATATACACTCACATACATACTCACACACATATACACTCACACACATATACACTCACATACATACTCACACACATATACACTCACATACATACTCACGCACATATACACTCACATACATACTCTCACACATATACACTCACATACATGATCACACACATATACACTCACATACATACTCACACACATATACACTCACATACATACTCACACACATATACACTCACATACATACTCACACACATATACACTCACATACATACTCACACACATATACACTCACATACATACTCACACACATATACACTCACATACATACTCACACACATATACACTCACATACATACTCACACACATATACACTCACATACATACTCACACACATATACACTCACATACACACTCTCACACATATACACTCACATACATACTCACACACATATACACTCACATACATACTCACACACATATACACTCACATACATACTCAAATACATATACACTCACAAACATACTCACACACATATACACTCACAAACATACTCACACACATATACACTCACATACATACTCACACACATATACACTCACATACATACTCACACACATATACGCTCACATACATACTCACACACATATACACTCACAAACATACTCACACACATATACACTCACAAACATACTCACACACATATACACTCACAAACATACTCCCACACATATACACTCACAAACATACTCACACACATATACACTCACACACATACATACTCACACACATACACACACATACTCACACACATACACACACGCACACTCACAGACATATTCACACACATACTCACACACATATACACTCACAAACATACTCACACACATATACACTCACACACATATACACTCACACACATACACTCACACACATATACACTCACACACATACATACTCACACACATACACTCACACACATATACACTCACACACATACACTCACACACATACACTCACACACATACATACTCACACACATATACACTCACACACACATACTCACACACATATACACTCACACACATACATACTCACACACATACACTCACACACATACATACTCACACACATACACTCACACACATATACACTCAACACACATACACTCACACACATACACTCACACACATACATACTCACACACATATACACTCACACACACATACTCACACACATATACACTCACAAACATACTCCCACACATATACACTCACAAACATACTCACACACATATACACTCACACACATACACACACATACTCACACACATACACACACGCACACTCACAGACATATTCACAAACATACTCACACACATATACACTCACACACATACATACTCACACACATACACACACATACTCACACACATACACACACGCACACTCACAGACATATTCACAAACATACTCACACACATATACACTCACAAACATACTCACACACATATACACTCACAAACATACTCCCACACATATACACTCACAAACATACTCACACACATATACACTCACACACATACATACTCACACACATACACACACATACAAACACATACTCACACACATACACACACGCACATTCACAGACATACTCACACACATACTCACACACATATACACTCACTCACAAACATACTCCCACACATATACACTCACACACATACATACTCACACACATACACACACGCACACTCACAGACATACTCACACACATACTCACACACATACACACACATACTCACACACATACACACACGCACACTCACAGACATACATACTCACACACATACATACTCACACACATACTCACACACATACACACTCACACACATACTCACACACATATACACTCACACACATACACACACGCACACTCACAGACATACATACTCACACACATACATACTCACACACATACTCACACACATACACACTCACACACACACTCACACACATACATACTCACACACATATACACTCACACACATACTCACACACATACACACACATACACTCACAGACATACATACTCACACACATACATACTCACACACGTACACACTCACACACATACGCACTTACACACATTCACTCACACACATACACTCACACACATACACATTCACACACATGCACTCACACACATACACTCACACACATACACTCACACACATACAGTCAGACACATACATTCTCACACACATACATACTCACACACATACACTCACACAAATACATACTCACACACATACACACTCACACGCATGCACTCACATACATACATACTCCCACACATACACTCACACACATACACACTCACACTCATACACACCCTCACACACATACACACCCTCACACATATTCGCTCACACATATACATACTCACACATACATACTCACACACATACACACTCACACACATACACACCCTCACACATATTCGCTCACACATATACATACTCACACATACACTCACACACATACACACCCTCACCTATATTCGCTCACACATATACATACTCACACATACATACTCACACACATACACACTCACACACATACACACTCACACTCATACACACCCTCACACATATTCGCTCACACATACATACTCACACACATACATACACACATATACATACTCACACATACATACTCACACACATACATACTCACACACATACATACTCACACACATACATACTCACACATATACATACTCACACATACATACTCACACACATACATACTCACACACATACATACTCACACACATACATACTCACACACATACATACTCACACACATACACACTCACACACATACACACTCACACAGATACACTCAAATACATACATACTCATATACATACACACATACAGATACACACTCACACACATACACACTCACACACATACACACTCACACAGATACACTCAAATGCATACATACTCATACACATACACACATACAGATACACACTCACACACTTATATACTAACACACATACATACTCACACACATAGTCACACACGCACACTCACACACGTAACAACACACATACACACTCAGGCACATACACTCACATACATACATACTCACACACATACTTACTCACACACATACTTACTCACACACATACATACTCACACACTTATGCCTACAAATTTACACTCACACACATAGATACTCACTCACATACATACTCTCACACATACACACTCACACACTTACTACTCACAAACTTTCACTCACACACATACACACTTACACTTACACTCACACATACACTCACAAACATATATTCACACACATACGCTCACACACATACACTCACACACATACGCTCACACTTACACACACACATTTACACTCACAAACATACATACTCACACACATACATACTCTCACACATACACACTCACAAACTTTTACTCACACACATACACACTCACACACATACATTCTCACACACTTACACTCACACACATACACACTCACACACATACATTCTCACACACTTACACTCACACACATACACACTCACACACTTACATACTCACATACTTTCACTCACAGACATACACACTCACACAGTTACATATTCACACACATACACTCACACACACTTATACTCACACATTTACACTCACACACAGACATACTCACACACATACATACTCTCACACATACATACTCTCACATATACACACTCACACACTTATATACTCACAAACTTTCACTCACACACATACACACTCACACACATACACACTCACACACTTACATACTCACAATACTTTCACTCACAGACATACACACTCACACACATACACTCACACATACATACTAACACACATACACTCACACACACGTACACACTCACACACATACACAGTCACACATACATACTCACAACACATACATACTCACACATACATACTCACACACATACAGACTCACACACATACATACTCGCACACATACACACTCACACACATACATACTCACACGCATACACCCTCACACTCATTCGCTCACACACATACATACTCACATACATACACACTCACACACATACATACTCACACTCATTCGCTCACACACATACATACACTCACACACATACACACTCACACACATACACCCTCACACTCATTCGCTCACACACATACATACTCACATACATACACACTCACACACATTCACCCTCACACTCATTCGCTCACACACATACATACTCACACTTATTCGCTCACACACATACATACACTCACATACATACACACTCACACACATACATCCTCACACTCATTCGCTCACACACATACATACTCACATACATACACACTCACACACATACATACTCACACTCATTCGCTCACACACATACATACACTCACACACATACACCCTCACACTCATTCGCTCACACACATACATACTCACATACATACACACTCACACACATTCACCCTCACACTCATTCGCTCACATACATACATACACTCATACACATACACACTCACACACATACATACTCACACACATACACTCACACACATACACTCACACACATACATACTCACACACATATACACTCACATACATACTCTCACACATATACACTCACAAACATACTCACGCACATATACACTCACATACATACTCACACACATATACACTCACTTACATACTCACACACATATACACTCACACACATATACACTCACATACATACTCACACACATATACACTCACATACATACTCACGCACATATACACTCACATACATACTCTCACACATATACACTCACATACATACTCACACACATATACACTCACATACATACTCACACACATATACACTCACATACATACTCACACACATATACACTCACATACATACTCACACACATATACACTCACATACATACTCACACACATATACACTCACATACATACTCACACACATATACACTCACATACATACTCACACACATATACACTCACATACATACTCACACACATATACACTCACATACATACTCACACATATACACTCACATACATACTCACACACATATACACTCACATACACACTCTCACACATATACACTCACATACATACTCACACACATATACACTCACATACATACTCACACACATATACACTCACATACATACTCAAATACATATACACTCACAAACATACTCACACACATATACACTCACAAACATACTCACACACATATACACTCACATACATACTCACACATATACACTCACATACATACTCACACACATATACGCTCACATACATACTCACACACATATACACTCACAAACATACTCACACACATATACACTCACAAACATACTCACACACATATACACTCACAAACATACTCCCACACATATACACTCACAAACATACTCACACACATATACACTCACACACATACATACTCACACACATACACACACATACACACATACTCACACACATACACACACGCACACTCACAGACATATTCACACACATACTCACACACATATACACTCACAAACATACTCACACACATATACACTCACACACATATACACTCACACACATACACTCACACACATATACACTCACACACATACATACTCACACACATACACTCACACACATATACACTCACACACATACACTCACACACATACACTCACACACATACATACTCACACACATATACACTCACACACACATACTCACACACATATACACTCACACACATACATACTCACACACATACATACTCACCCACATACACTCACACACATATACACTCAACACACATACACTCACATACATACACTCACACACATACATACTCACACACATATACACTCACACACACACATACTCACACACATATACACTCACAAACATACTCCCACACATATACACTCACAAACATACTCACACACATATACACTCACACACATACACACACATACTCACACACATACACACACGCACACTCACAGACATATTCACAAACATACTCACACACATATACACTCACACACATACATACTCACACACATACACACACATACTCACACACATACACACACGCACACTCACAGACATATTCACAAACATACTCACACACATATACACTCACAAACATACTCACACACATATACACTCACAAACATACTCCCACACATATACACTCACAAACATACTCACACACATATACACTCACACACATACATACTCACACACATACACACACACATACAAACACATACTCACACACATACACACACGCACACTCACAGACATACTCACACACATACTCACACACATATACACTCACTCACAAACATACTCCCACACATATACACTCACACACATACATACTCACACACATACACACACGCACACTCACAGACATACTCACACACATACTCACACACATACACACACATACTCACACACATACACACACGCACACTCACAGACATACATACTCACACACATACATACTCACACACATACTCACACACATACACACTCACACACATACTCACACACATACACACACGCACACTCACAGACATACATACTCACACACATACATACTCACACACATACTCACACACATACACACTCACACACACACTCACACACATACATACTCACACACATATACACTCACACACATACTCACACACATACACACACATACACTCACAGACATACATACTCACACACATACATACTCACACACATACACACATACACACTCACACACATACACACTCACACACATACACACACATACACACATACATACTCACACACATACTCACACACATATACACTCACAAACATACTCACACACATACACACTCACACACATACACACTCACACACATACTCACACACATACACACACATACACGTTCACACACATACACTCACAGACATACATACTCACACACATACATACTCACACACATACACACATACACACTCACACACATACACACTCACACACATACATACATACATACACTCACAGACATACATACTCACACACATACACACATACACTCACACACATACACACATACACTCACAGACATACATACTCACACACATACACACACATACACGTTCACACACATACACTCACAGACATACATACTCACACACATACTTACTCACACACATACATACATACACACTCACACACATACATACTTACACACATACACTCACAGACATACATACATACACACTCACACACATACATACTCACACACATACTTACTCACACACATACATACATACACACTCACACACATACATACTTACACACATACACTCACACACATACATACTCACACACATACACACACATACACGTTCACACACATACACTCACAGACATACATACTCACACACATACACACATACACACTCACACACATACACATTCACACACATACACATTCACACACATACATACATACACACATACATACTCACACACATACATACTCACACACATATATACTCACACACATACATACATACACACATACACTCACAGACATACATACTCACACACATACATACTCACACACATACATACTCACACACATACATACTCACACATACATACTCACACACATACATACACTCTCACATACACTCACACACATACACACATACACTCACACACATACACACATACACTCACACACATACATACACACTCACACACATACATACTCACACACATACATACTCGCACATATACACACATACAAGCTCACACACACACTCACATACATACATAACCACACACATATACACATGCTCACACAGATTCTCACACACATACACTCACACACATACATGCACACACATATACAACCTCACACACATACATACTCACACATACACTCACACACCACTAATATGCACTCACACTGACATACACTCACACACCACTAACATGCACTCACACTGACATACACTCACACCCATACACTCACACACATACACTCACACACATACACTCACACACATACATACTCACACACATACACTCACACACATATACTCACACACATACATACTCACACACATACACTCACACACATACATACTCACACAATACATACTCACACTGACATACACTCACACACCACTAACATGCACTCACACTAACATGCACTCACACACATACACTCACACACATACATTCACACACATACATACTCACACACATACATACTCGCACATATACACACATACAAGCTCAAACACACACACTCACATACATACATAACCACACACATATACACATGCTCACACAGATTCTCACACACATACACTCACACACATACATGCACACACATATACAACCTCACACACATACATACTCACACATACACTCACACACCACTAATATGCACTCACACTGACATACACTCACACACCACTAACATGCACTCACACTGACATACACTCACACATACACTCACACACCACTAACATGCACTCACACTCACGTACATACTCACACACATACACACTCGGACACATGCACTCACACACATACATACTCACACACATACACACTCACACACCATTCACATGCACTCACACTCACATACACTCACACACCATTCACATGCACTCACACTCACATACACTCACACACATACACACTCACACACCATTCACATGCACTCACACTCACATACACTCACACACATACACACTCACACACCATTCACATGCACTCACACTCACATACACTCACACACCATTCACATGCACTCACACTCACATACACTCACACACATACACACTCACACACCATTCACATGCACTCACACTCACATACACTCACACACATACACACTCACACACCATTCACATGCACTCACACTCACATACACTCACACGCATACACATTCACACACATACACACTCACACACATACACTCACACTCACATACACTCACACACCATTCACATGCACTCACACTCACATACACTCACACTCACATACACTCACACACATACACACTCGGACACATGCACTCACACACATACACACTCACACACCATTCACATGCATTCACACATACACACTCACACACCATTCACATGCACTCACACTCACATACACTCACACACATACACACTCACACACCACTCACATGCACTCACACTCACATACACTCACACATATTTCCATTCTTTGTAATAATACAGTATAGATGAAACGTTAATGTATGCACATTATACCCTTGATGCTGTTAGAAATTTGTACTTTTGATAATGCGTATCTACAAAATGGTTACAACCACAGTAATTAATGCCATTAGAAGTGTGCAGTGGTAGCAATTTGTAATAAAATGGAACCGATTTATTTTACAATATATTGTTCCTGCCAGTGTTTCGCAAACTCTCCGTATTTATTAGTCAATGTGAATTAGTGATATGTGCGGTTTTCTTAACAATTTACAAAGGAGCATTAGAGCTCCCTTCAGAATGTCACATTACAAAAGCTGAAAAAAAAAATTTATCGTGGTCACATTGCCGGAATTTGGACAGGATTGCACTAAGTTGACTTCTTCCTGAGCCTGCTAGGTGCTACCAGTAAGAGGCAGGTTGAAAACTGAGGCATACCTTACTGTATTTAACGAAAGGCATCCCGCAATGACTGATGAGTCTTATGTTGTTGACTTCTTCCTGAGCCTGCTAGGTGCTACCAGTAAGAGGCAGGTTGAAAACTGAGGCATACCTTACTGTATTTAACGAAAGGCATCCCGCAATGACTGATGAGTCTTATGTTGTTGACTTCTTCCTGAGCCTGCTAGGTGCTACCAGTTAGAGGCAGGTTGAAAACTGAGGCATACCTTACTGTATTTAACGAAAGGCATCCCGCAATGACTGATGAGTCTTATGTTTTTGACTTCTTCCTGAGCCTGCTAGGTGCTACCAGTAAGAGGCAGGTTGAAAACTGAGGAATAGCTTACTGTGTTTAACGAAAGGCATCCCGCAATGACTGATGAGTCTTATGTTGTTGACTTCTTCCTGAGCCTGCTAGGTGCTACCAGTTAGAGGCAGGTTGAAAACTGAGGCATACCTTACTGTATTTAACGAAAGGCATCCCGCAATGACTGATGAGTCTTATGTTTTTGACTTCTTCCTGAGCCTGCTAGGTGCTACCAGTAAGAGGCAGGTTGAAAACTGAGGAATAGCTTACTGTGTTTAACGAAAGGCATCCCGCAATGACTGATGAGTCTTATGTTTTTGACTTCTTCCTGAGCCTGCTAGGTGCTACCAGTAAGAGGCAGGTTGAATACTGAGGCATACCTTACTGTATTTAACGAAAGGCATCCCGCAATGACTGATGAGTCTTATGTTGTTGACTTCTTCCTGAGCCTGCTAGGTGCTGCCAGTAAGAGGCAGGTTGAAAACTGAGGAATAGCTTACTGTGTTTAAGGAAAGGCATCCCGCAATGACTGATGAGTCTTATGTTGTTGACTTCTTCCTGAGCCTGCTAGGTGCTGCCAGTAAGAGGCAGGTTGAAAACTGAGGAATAGCTTACTGTGTTTAACGAAAGGCATCCCGCAATGACTGATGAGTCTTATGTTGTTGACTTCTTCCTGAGCTTGCTAGGTGCTACCAGTAAGAGGCAGGTTGAAAACTGAGGAATAGCTTACTGTGTTTAACGAAAGGCATCCCGCAATGACTGATGAGTCTTATGTTGTTGACTTCTTCCTGAGCCTGCTAGGTGCTACCAGTAAGAGGCAGGTTGAAAACTGAGGAATAGCTTACTGTGTTTAACGAAAGGCATCCCGCAATGACTGATGAGTCTTATGTTGTTGACTTCTTCCTGAGCCTGCTAGGTGCTACCAGTAAGAGGCAGGTTGAAAACTGAGGAATAGCTTACTGTGTTTAACGAAAGGCATCCCGCAATGACTGATGAGTCTTATGTTGTTGACTTCTTCCTGAGCCTGCTAGGTGCTACCAGTTAGAGGCAGGTTGAAAACTGAGGCATACCTTACTCGTTTAACGAAAGGCATCCTTCTTGGACTTGATACATTTCACACAATATCAGCACTAAGTATTTGCGGATATATCTTGTCAGCGTTGGTATTGCCTCTGCTTGTGCATTTTCACGAATCATCACTTAGTAATGACGTCGCATTCAGTTAAAATTACGTATTGCTTAAATCACTCAAGTACGTTTATTTTGATCTTTTGCTGAAGCTATGACTCACATTAACATTTCCTTTCTATCAGATGCCTCAAGGCTACATTTGGTAACCAAGTATCGCCGCTGGCAGATTTTAAACAAACACGCGGCAGTGAATTCTAATTTCAGTGATAGAAAAACATGATTACAGGTAGTTTTGCGGTTAAAATTGACTGTCTAAAGCATTTGTCCTCTAGACGGCCTAAATAAACCCAATATCTACGGCCAACGGTAGCGTTTACGATATAGTTCTGTTACGTAGCTCCATAATTTGCAGTATTCACCTGAGTGACTATTGCCATGTGGGAATGAATAATGGTGGCCTTGTACACAAATACTGATCGGCATTCATAACCGAAAGAAAGTTTCCTAAACGAGGCTTAATAAAAGCGTTTAAATTATGCTGTATAAAAGGAAATAGCCCTGAAAACTCATTTCAGTTTCCTTCTGCTGCACGTATTTATTTTGTTTTGTTTTATATAACATTTAAAACTCGGAAACAAATATTTGGCGCATGAGTGTGTTTAACAGGTTTTTGTGAAGTGGCCCCGCCATCTACCGCAGGGAATCTTAATATGATGCTATGGGTTCGAAGCCACGGGCCGACCTATGCTTAAACAAGGATGAAAACTATTTTATCAAGCAGTAACTCCAGAACTAGAATCTCATTTGGGTAAAATGTATGACTGTGCTTTCTAATTGGTTTTAGTTTCCCCTCCGTCTTTAGCATTAGCGCTTTACGTCTTCTCTTATTCGATACAGATTTCCGTAATTGCTCCGGACGCACTTCGCCTTGGGCTTGTTGTGGTGCCTGTATCGCTCTAAAGCCAATTCATTATGCCTGCACTCATTACCAAGCAATACAGTACCATAACAGTAATGGTTTGAAATTCTTCTGGTTCTGAAGACATTAATCCAAAACCAATATATATCCTACGACCCAAGGCCTCACAGAACCACAAAATATGCTGTTTGGGTTTCTTTCTTGCACCATCTGCAATCTAGGTTACCCTGAAACACCCCTATCGTGTTGAGATGCTTTTTCACAGGAGCATGTCCTGTGAGAAATACAATAATCATTGTTCTTACCCGAAGTCTGTTACATTTAAGTAAGCTTTCATCTCTTTTCTTACATAGTTTCCTAATAAAAGGTTTCCATTGTTTGTTTCCTGGAGTTTTAAGCCAGGTTTTATGATGTTCTACTTTTGGACCAGTTCTTAATGGCCTCTCTTACTAAACATCGAGATGTTTCTAAAGCCGGCTCTAGGCCAATAAATAGTGAAGCTGCTCCTTGTCCTGCCAGTTCATCAGCTTTATCATTTCCCTCTATGCCACCTGATGAGTTGTTCTGCCAAGGTTGTGATCATGTTTAAAGCCAGTCCTGACATTGCCTTATGACTACTTGGAAACTTAAGTGCAGCCTGACTATCTGAGAAGATAAACATGTGTTCACTAGTGTAAGTGCTGCTTATGTTTTCATGTATGCATTCAATAACAGCATGCATTTCTGTTTCAAAAGCAGTAGCATATTCACCCAAGGGAAAAGACCTTTTGCACCTTGATCTTATGCCATATACTCCGGATCCTGTTCCTGAGCCGTCTGTAAACCACGTCCAAGTTTTCTCAGGAGCTTCCAGAGCTTTGCTTATCCAACGTAGAGGCTCAATAATGACCCTGAAGTTCTTCATAACGTGTTTAATTGCAGTTATATAGTCTGAGGGCATTTCAAAAGATATATATCTTCTATGTATTTCCTAATTCTTGGCAACCCTGAGTCTATTTCAGGAATTTTCAGTTGCTTAGCGTCTGGCAGTCTACAGAGTACCATTATTGCCTCCTTGATTGAATGCAGTGGAGTCAGGTCCAAGATGTCTCCATTCCGCTTTAGGTACAGAGTTTATTTTATGAATTCATTCATCCTCCGATATGGCTTGTCCAGTCTAATAATGGAGACAAGAAAGATAGAATTCAGGAGGACTAAAAAGAAAAAGGAGGCGAAACAGTACATTAAGGGTTGAGTTTGTGGTGCCAGTGCTATCCGTTGAGCTCATCTCCGCGTGCATGTCATTCTTTATTGTGTAGCCTGGCCAGATTATAGTGAACAGAGAAAAACTAACCGTATTAAATATGGTGTCAAATTGTAGAACACGAGTTTCAGTGTAGCAGATGGTATTTAATTTTTGCTTAGGACTAGAGAAACCTGCATCACTACTGGCGCTATTAGATTAAATCTGGAGACTCTTCTTATTTTTCTCCTTCCCTCTCACTCGTCTTTCTCTCCTCTCACAAGCCCTCCTTCACCTCTTTCCCATTTCTAGCCCGCCCTGTGTCTCCACCCTCTCTTTCCCTTTCAACACTCTCACACTCTCCCCTACCATCGGAGTCACTCCTTTCCCTTATATGTAATTTAAATGTAATGTGATGTTTTGAATACCGATAATCAAACTGCTTTTTCTGGTGTGCTAATAAAACTGAAAAGATAGGCAGTTTGAGCAGTACACAGACTTGTACCTGTTGGTTATGTAATGCGATCGACACTTGGTAACCGGTTCGCGCACAAAAATAACACTAGCGACTTAAACGCCCATCCAATGGAAATTCTGTAGATAAAGAAGCCCGTCGGAACATTATGCTTATCAACCTTTGTTATGCAACGCTGTTTAAACAAACCGAATAAGAAGTGATTTTTTGTTCCCTCTGGGGAAAACAATTAAAACGTTATATAACGCATTTTCTAACTGGGGCTTAAGGAAAGATGTTTACGCCTTTTATGAAAATCGATAGTAAGATTCTTGAGGGAAGAGATAAAACACACGCGCGCGCGTGCGTGCGTGCACACACACTTATGCATATAGAGCTCACACATGTGTAAAATACTATTGGTAGTCAAGATAGTCCATTATACATTTTAGAACTAATTATTTGGCAAACTTGGGTTACACCGTTAGATTATACACGGTGTGCCCGAAGCCCCATCCACTTCTTGAAGTTACATCTCGCAGTTGTCTATGCCGCACCAATAGTGTTGGTTGAATGTTGCAGGGGTTTCAGGCGGGGTACACATTTTAATGATTTACGAGTTGTGGCTGTGTACATATACATATGCGTAAAATACAGATATAAAACTCTGCTAACGGGAATGGGATTCGAATTCGGAACCTCTTCCTTAGAAATCTACCACTCGTACGCAAAGCACAGCCGAGAATATGGAGGTCAAAGCAGTTACTTAACACATAATCTTCAGAAATTTGATTCATAATGGACAGGGGATTATTATTATTATTATTATTATTATTATTATTATTATTATTATTATTATTATTATTATTATTATGCCAGAATGCTTTTGAATAAAACAGCCGAAACAGAAGCGAGTAGTCTTACGCAATGTCATGTAAAAAGAAGAGATATTTTACCTTCACTGAAGTCATTTGATTGCCTATTCGAACAAAGTATATGTATAGAA
This sequence comes from Deroplatys truncata, assembly GCA_030765065.1. Taxonomy (NCBI): domain Eukaryota; kingdom Metazoa; phylum Arthropoda; class Insecta; order Mantodea; family Mantidae; genus Deroplatys; species Deroplatys truncata. The sequence continues at coordinate 12,159,003 of CM060990.1, read as the reverse complement.
TTATTTGTTCTTGCACACAAGCCGTGAGTTGGACAAGATTGGAAAGGTAGAATGGGACGACTGAAGAATTCAGTGCCATAGCCGGGATTTGAAACCTTGTCCAACTCACGGCTTGTGTGGAAGAACAATTAATTCTGTTAATTGACCTAATAGCGGTCGAAACTATGAAGCCCGAAACTTAAAGTACTTATAGCATTAAGTCGCCATTGGGATGTCATCTCAACGCCATTTGAGATCTCCTTGTGATTTACCGGGATAAATGCGAATCAGTTGGGGAATTTAATGTCATACCGGCATGTTGACATGGTAGCTCAATGGTTAGAACAGATCCGTGGTTCAGATCCCGGCTATGGCATTGCATTTTCAGTCGTCTGATTGTATGTATAGATTTCGTATTTTATTTTCCTGTGGTCGTCAAGCGTGACTATTGTTTAAAGACATCTGAAAAGTGGGGTATCAGCACTCTGCTATTTATTCACAGTGGTCTTCTAGTATGTATGTAGTCCCACACAAATATTAATTACTAATTCACACCAATTGTCCTGTCAAGTAAGTGCCCTAATGCATCAACACGATAAACAGAAATGATGGTGTTAAAAGGTCAGTATGGACTTGGTATTACTGCAAACATTACATTACTCAATGTTAATGCTTGACTGAAGTTTACTGACCACACTTCTTGGAGCAGTTGAGTACAGTCGATGCTTTTGGTTACTTTTAGTGTTTTCCATTCTTGAACGTTGGCAGAATCTCCTCATCATTTGTGTTCCGCAGCTGCCTTAGGTGAGCCGTCCTCTAATTGGTTTTAGCCGAAGTCCGATACGCCAGCATTACCCTAGCTGGGCGAGGAAAGGGGTGTGCAATCGATATATGTCACCTGAATGGTTGAAACAATACGCCTCCCCAAGGCTGAATGAGTCTTCTTCTATTCTGTAACCGAATGGGCGATGAAAGGCGCGGCAGAGGCGTGTTAATTATTGATTGCCAACTTAAACCGTGGTTCCTCACATCGCCACATTGTACATGGCGAGCTTTATATCACTTGCTGAGAGATACAGGCTCATGGGTTGTTCTAAATTCTTGTCTTCTAAGGAAACTACCTCCTTCCACTCTTGGATTATCTTTATGTACAGTTCGGTGAAAAAAGTGTGCCAATGCTTTTGGTTGCCTATAGTGTTTTCCTTTATTTAATGTTGTTATAATCCTCTTATCAGCTGTGTTCCACACCTACTCGGATGTGCTAATCTATTATTGGTTTAAAGAAAGCGTGCGGCGAAGGGGGTGGGAAGCGAAAGCATTTTACCTGAATGGCTGCAACGTACTCGCAAAATCTTATTGGTTTTGATGTCAAAAGTCTGGCACTGAAACCCTAACCAATGAGCAGTGGTGGATTTCTGGCTCAGGAGCAATGGAATCCGGAGGAGGGGGTAAGACAAACATTTTGTGATAGATATTTACTTTTATCTGTAGAGCTTACAAGCCATAAGATAAGTCACATATTACAACTTAAAATTAAGTGCATGCAAATCATAAGGACACACTTAAATTACAAGTAATTAATAAAGTGACGTAGTTGAAGTTGGTTTGTAAACAATTTCCTCTTTATTACATATGTCATTTGAAACGAACGATATGGACAACAAACCGAAAATGTTGCTCCTAATGAGCAAGGCTATAGCACAGCGAAGGTTGCTGAGCTATGTAGTACTCGAAGATCAGCGTCAAACCAGTGGAAGAAATACAACGAATTTGGTTACGGACACGCAGACCAGGTGACGTATTTAATTATAAATGCGTAATGCAGTTTACATGGCACCAGAAACATATCACAAAGGGATACAAAGCAAAAATAGTCTTCAGGAAAGATAAACAAGTATTTTACTTTGAATAACATACATCCAATGGGTTAGGGCATTATAGGATTATTATTATTATGATTATTATTATTATCATTACCTTCTACTAATAATAATTGTTTTCAAAGCAACAAGAGCAACAGACATACTTATTTTGGATTATAAGTTATCACAAACAAGCATGGTAAGGAATAAAGTTATACGGAATGAACCACGTAAAACGAAAAAGCGTTACAAAAGGTCGCAAAACACAGCATTTTCGCATTATTTGAAAAGGGTTGGCAAACTTCTTTATATTTCTTTTCTTGCAAAATTCTGATAATAAAATTTATTTAGGATAATACTAATTCCAAATCAACAATGGAGTAAAATCAGAAGAAAAAAATGCAATTTCATTGTCGGGATTCGATGCACCCATCTTCAGCTTCCCATACCCTGCTCTGCCGTCTGAGCTACGTTGTCAATGCGGTTACACGTCATGAAATTCTCCATTTGTCTCCAATTTTCTCGGTAAAAAAACAAGGCGTCCTTAACTTCTTTTGAGATAAACATATCCCAATGTAGACATATAATTTTCATTCTGATTCTACCTTTCCAGCCTAAGGAAGAGCAATTAATAAAACTGAATTGATTATGTTTTCTCAACGAATCTAAAACAGCCTTGGATCCTAGCTTCTGGTGCACATCCGTCATCGCGAAAAAAGCCACCAAGGCTTGTTCCTTGAATTGCTAGAGTTGCTAGAACTAGGTAAGGGGTGGGGTGCAGCCATGAATGTGGAGGAATTCCTTACCAACACAACATGCAGTTAACTATATCGGCACTTTTTGTTTTGTTTGTTTGTTTATTTTTCCATCTAAGTGTACACTTGTGCATAAAAATGGCCCATTCCCTTGATCGCCAGTGTTTTTCTCTCCGTAAGGTTTCCACCCTCAGGTAACCAATTTTTGACTCCACACAGCCTGTATCAGTTCTCTATGTGATTGGCAGGGACATACAAACCAATGAACGGTGTTTATAATCTATGTGGGATGAAGGGGTGATTCGGATACCATCTCTATGAAAGAGTTTCGCTACGACTGGTACACAAGGAAAGGCTGAACAAATAATTCGGCCTTCTAGAGAAAGGGAAGAGGAATTATTTGCATGGTCGTTAAACTGAACGACACTACGACATTTACATACATGAGACTTGGAGACCAAGGTTGAAGTTGTCACTACTTAACGACAATGAGAAAACGATAGTGTAGCATGGAAGTGTAATGTTACTCTCGGCCATTCTTTGTGGGAGGTAAAGTACCCTGCCAATCCGGTGGCTAGAATTATGCACGGAAAAAACAGAGGTGGCCACGCTGGTAGGAGTGGGGCTAGATTTTATCAATGCCAACATAAACAGTTCCGTTCCATTATGGACCACCACGCCAGTATACATCATCTGTAAAACACAAGTCTAACCTAACTTACCCGCCTAATCACAAGGCACAGTAGTAAATTATGTGTTAAATTCACATGACTCTCTACCCATTCTTCAACAAGCTATCAAAAACCTGTTCTCTTTACTTCATGCTAATCGAGATAAGCGCTTATAGGCACGGCTTTATAAGTGATGAAAAACTCATTCAGAATGAAGACGACTCCTCAGGCGATTCCCAGAAAATTCAAGATATACATTTAATTTGTCATGAAAATATCTTAAACATATGGTATTTTAATCAAAATCGTTAGAGCCAATTTTTAGAAAATTAAAAATAACGAAAATGTTTCCATGTAAAGGGTAGTTTGGGTTGGGGATTATCTTGAAAACCTTCGTATCGTATTCTTGGAGGATGCGAACTCAAATACCAAGTTTAGTGTTTAACCAACTTTTCGTTTTCGAGTTATGCTGTTGACAGACACACACACAGGAATATTTTTCTAAAAATGCTTTTTTGGATTCAGGGACATTGAAAACTGTATTGCGACTTGGTTCTCAGTATCGAATATTTGAGCGGAATGCCCTAATTTCCCTAAGGGGTTGGGTCAAAGAGTTCGATATAATTTCTAAATTTCAGGCCGGTTTCAGGGATGAGTTCTCTACTGTAGACAATATTTTCGTATTAAAAACACCAATTGATTCAAATTTGAATAAAAAGAGGGGGAATCTTTATTGTGCTTTGGTTAATTTCAAAATGGCTTTTGATAGCGTGCAGAGGAACGCCCTTTGAGCGAAACTTCATCACAAAGGGCTCTCTGGCGAGATGATGAAACGTGAATTTCAGCATTAAAATAGACCAAAATACAATAACTGAATCTAAATTGGCCAGTATAGGATTTCGTCAAGGATGTATTTTATCGCCCCTATTCTTAAACTTATTCATAAACGATATAGCAGACGTGTTAATAGCAGAGGAAATGAATGGCCCAAAAGCAGACGATGTCTGCATTCCTGTACTTTTATGCGCGGATGACATGACAATTTTGTCAGTGACGATAGAAGGCTTACAGAATGATATAAATAGGTTGGAAAAATAATGTAAACAATGGAGTTTCTGATAAACATTAATAAAACGAAAACAATGGCTTTCAAAATTGGCTATGTGTATGGCAGAGATGAAAAATGGCATTACAAGGGGATAAAACTACAAAATGTTATTCATTTCTCCTATTTAGAAGTAATGTTTAATATGAGAGGAAAATGGAACAAACATTATCAATAACTAACTATAAAGCACGAGGGCAGTTAAATGAATTATTACGTACTCTCTTGGGAAATACCGTATGTACCTGTAGACACATTAGAAAAGATCTATAACTCTATGATAAGGCCGATTTTGTTATACGGAAGTGAAATCTGGGGATGGGAAAGAGCAGAGCATGTAAAGAAAACACAGGTAGCATTTTGGAAAAGAGTTCTTGGAGTTTCACAAGGCACATCAAATTCGGGGGTACTGAGGGAGCTGGGATGTCATGAAGACACAATGCACTGTAAAATACGAACAGTGAAGTACTGGCTGAGGCTGGTGCAGGGGGATAACTCCACACTACGGTCCAAATGTTATAAATAACAGCGAGAAAACCTGTCTCCTAAGTTTTGGGCAGCTGATTTGAAAAGGGGTTTGAGGAGAATAGGAATGGGGTCAGTATGGCAAAGAGCTGAAACAAATGACAAAAACATATGGAAAGGTGTCAAAAGAAGACTAAGAGACATCAACCAACAGGAAATGGAATCTGGTTGTAAAATTAAACCTTCTCTAAGTCTAGCAAATGAAATAAAATTGAATTGGAGTAAAGAGGCATATATACTTAGGAAGAAAGGAAAGATCAGGTTTAGACTGGGGGCTGGAGGGCACAGAAAATGACTGACGATTCTGGCAGGAGAATCTGCCCATTCTGTGGTTTGGATGAGGACTGGGTACATATTTTAGCAGAATGTGCACAGTGGAAGAACCAGCGAAAAATTAAACTCAAATCCGTCTAGAAAGAAATTGGCATGCTAGGATCTACTGGCTGACCAGAGGAACTGGCAAAACATGGACAATTTCTTGGCTAAAGTGCGCGAAGCTAGGTCAAATTCGTTCAGTTAGCCAAAGGTAATTTATCTCTATTTTCCTTTTTCTTGTTTTTTTGTTTTGTTTCTTTTTCTGTTGTTTATTTTGTCACGATACCTTGTATCCTAAATATGCATATACGGTCAATGACCCATGCGCCAAATACTTGTGTATAACTTCAATAATTTGAAACTAATAAAGATACCTTATCTATCTACTTGCTATAGGTAAGCAGCAGACAAAGTAAAACTTGTATAGTTTCTAAATCGATGTGAGCTAACACATTCACAATCAATAACATTATCCCTGGGCACCACACGCCTAGGAATTAACAATCAATCACAAAGATAATGGACAACTTATTCATGAATGTATAGCTCGGAAATATCCCAAGCTTATATAGCTGAGAGAGATGGTATTCGTGGTATTTTTCACGCTCTAAACGGTTAATAATGTGATTTACAAAATCTATTCTCTGTGTTTTCACTTATTACGGAGTCTTCAACTCATGAAATAGGCTATTTCACAAATAACGTCATAAATGGATCAGATTACAGAACACTGAACTTATAAGCCATAATGAACTGTAAGCTCTGGCATGAGTTTCAGAGAAATATTCTTGTTAGGAATGAAGCTAGACTGAACAGTAGCGTAAACATGAAGCAAGTTAGTTTTCACAAGAACAACATTATATCGCCATGCCATATTCCCTCTATTTGAACGGCAGTATGCAAGGCTTCCCGAGTCTCAGGAAATGAGCTGAGGCTTCCAGATTTCCACAAGTATTAAAGCTAATGTATCGGAAGTTTCTGGGAAGATTCCTTTGAAAAGTTTACTATATGTTTAGTGAATAAATATAAGTTAATACACCCTTTGAAGTATTTGAATTTAATTTTCAAAAGGTATATTTTAAGTAGCAAGATGATATAATTTTATAAACTATCCTATGACACACTAGAGCTCGCCAATCGCTTGTCTTGCTGCAGAGTTAGGCAAAAGCAACATTTGCTAAAGTAATAATCGGTAGTATGCTGCTGTTTATGCAGTACAGGTGTAAACAAAAAGTGACGCTGCATTTTTTACACCAGCAACTCAAAGAGGGAAAAACATATGTCCTAAACTTAAAATATTGCAGTTTAAAATAGCGTTAAAGGTAATTTCCAAAATACAGCCGTTCTCCTCTTGATGGTTAATGCCATCCGTAACTCAGATTTTCTGACGTCACATAATGGGACAGGCCTGACAATATTTGACTTTGTTGCATTAAAGCTTTGGTTTAAACATAGTGCATTATAGATAATTACATTAAAACCCCAATAAGCTGTTTTAAAAGAACCGTTTATTTTTGAATTACAGTTAAATACCATGTAACATATTCTTTAGATCAATTTTGTTTTAAACTGGAACAAAGGGGAATGGTGTTTTATCATTTGTTTTCATTTAATTACCTTTCTAGACCATAAGACTCGAAAGAACATACTTTTACAGCATTGCTTTTTAAGAAGCTGAATTATTAGCGACCTTCTTCAATGGTACACAAACTGTATGAAACCTCTGTTACAAATTGTAATATCTGATGTAACAATATTGGGCATAACAACGTAACAAATACACATGTTTTGATTGATTTGAGAACAAAAAAGGCATGGAACTTGTAGCGGGGGTTTGGAAAATAAGGAACGTTTTCTGGTGTGTATGAACTTCGTTAAGGGTTTCGGGTACGGAAAGATTATTACCGGCTACTCAGGTAGAGGACAAGTGATTGTGAGATTCTAATCTCAGGGATTGTGTGGATGGGAGATGAATTGTACTCACAGCTCCTCTCAGTGGCCCATTTATTCTGAAGATCCACACTTGTTGTCGTACTGAAGACCCTTTACACAAGACGCGTTCCTATCTGTTTCTCCCCCGTTACAGTTTCCGTGCTTCTACCCCAGATTTAATTATCCTTCTAATTATACACAATATGACTTTTGTCATTCCTAGCTACCCTATCTCTCACTGTTATGCGATGACGATTTCCTATCGTATATATCTTTCCCTAGTGATAATATAAACTGTTACACGTTGCTGATTTCCCTATCTTTTACTACACTAAGTATTTCATCTTGTTCTCCCTGACCCTTCACGACACAAAGTTTTTACGTCCTCATCCTAGCTCTTCCCGACACAAAGTGTTCCATGTTTCGCGTGTCGAAAACTCGCTCCTGCTCCTAGACAAAAATCTATTTCACGCCTCTTTTCTAGTTTCATTCCCTTGCGTTACTGTTCACGTGACTTTTGTTATTCCTTATTGGCTATTTCGCTACTTTGCGCTTTTTCTCCCATTGGTTCAATTTCAACAACCTTATGCACTGCAAGCGTCTCTACTGTTTCACATTATTAACGGCTGATTTGATTTTCTGTCCGCATGAGTGCCTAGCACATCCGTTTCATTGTTTCGCTTTCCGGCGAGTCTCCGTCGATTTCAATAGAACTTAACTGTTTCTCCTGCTAGCCTTTCCTGTATTTATTAAAGTGTTTTGCCCTCTGGGAGATTTCCTTGTGTCTTTTCTTTTCCTGTTCTTTTACTTTCTGATTTATTTATACGTGTCTCTACTTTATTTTATTTCATCCGTAATAATGTTTATTCCCCCCTTTTCTTAATCTTTAATATTCTCTTTTATCTCCTTCTTATTTTGTTTTATTAGCGGATTAGTCTTAAACTTTTATTCTGGCTGTGATTATTATTGTACTCGCGGATCTTATCACTTCAAACTTCATAAAATATTATATTTGCTTCCCGCAATACGAAATTGATAAAGTGGATATCAACTTTGACATAGTAAGAACCACAAATATCACTGGGTTTAGAAATACCCGCAATATATAAGTTATAATAGCTTCTCACATATATAAATAATGCTGCTTTCACTAATACCAGTGAGATATGCTTCCTATGTGTCACTGTTACAACGAACAGTGTAGAAATAACCCGCGTGCGTTAAAGTGTCCAAAGGAAACTCTTGGTGCAACATGTTAGTTGCGTTCCTTTTAAGCTGCGAATGTTATAATCCATGATGTATACAACTAAAATATTTGCTAATTTAAAAAGGCGAACTTTAGAAGAGGAAAAACTTCTTATAGAAAACAAAGGAAAAAAGAAGGAAGGAAAGAAAGTAGACAGGCGATAGAAAGAACAACTGCGTGCTCAAAAGAACGAGTTAGTGCGTTATTATACCTGTACATCTGACTGCACTTTAATACCGTGCGGCCCGGCTACGATCGCGTGTATGCGTGACTCGCTTGCAATGCAGTGACCTCGGTATGCTCCGCCAGCTCACTAGCGGCGAATGACCCGCTCAAGGCTACGCTTTATCGGCTGTGGATGTCAACTGTCAACTACTTCCTTCTGTTCGTACCTAAAGATTAGAGTTTGTCCATTGTGCAGCTCAAAAGGAAAGCGCGTTCAAACATGTTGTTGTGTGTGAATTACTTTAGAATATTCTTATTGCTGTTATTGACTTGTTATTAGTCCACTGAAATGCCTACCGAAAAATTCATGCTTGAACAAAGAACTTTTATGTACGATACACACGTAAAAATCGAATCATGTAGACAGGAGCGTAGACAGTTTCAAGAGACATTTGCTGGCATTACGGTTCCAGAGACACTATCGGATGTGTGCTTAATAAGCTTAGGACAACGGGAGCGCTAAACGATAAAACTAAGAAGCGAAAAAGAGTGTTCTAACTGCGGAAAGAATTGACGGAATTGGTACACGATTTGATTTGATTTTTGTAAATATGGAGGCGGGTTAAGTCTTCCTTTAACACTGAAACCTTTGAGGTTTATTTTATTATTCTCCTATCATTGCTAAATGGACCTGTTCCTTTCACAAGGAGCACTGGATGTTTTAAATAAATTATTTGTAGGAATGTGTTCCTCTGGGTTAACAAATTGGTGCATCATTCTAACGCTCTCCAAAGAAGTCTCTAAGACATGTTGCACAGCAGGTGGGTGTTTCAAAAACAACTGCTAGAGTTTTAAAATTGGAACCCTACAGAATGACTATTGTTCATGAATTACTGTCCTCGTGACGACGAAGAGTGTCAGAAATGTCTCAGTGTAGATGGACACCACTTATAACATTATAGTGCATGTTCCTGTTGCTCATGAGTATGTAACCGGGAGTTTTAGAATGGAACATTCCCCGTTGCAGTAAACAGCGCGCGAGCACGCATACACGCGACTCGGGCCTGGCCATAAATCGGCCGCACTGTATATTACCCGTCATGTACAAAGGATTAGCTCGCATTGCAATGTATATGAGAGAATAAGAGGATGCCTATTCAGCATCATCTCACAGTTGGCCCATTGATCGTGTAGTCTGCACTGCGACTTGCAGTGATACGACAAAGTAGGCACACGGGCAGGGGTGTTCACTGCGGAGACAGCTTCTAGTTCTAAGAAAAAACTATTTTAATTTTTCAATTACAGAGTTTGATATAGTTTAGGAACTCAAAAAGTAAACTGAATAAGAATTGAAAACATCCAAAATTAGAATGTGCAAAAGATTTTTACGTGTGAGACAGACAGACGAAAAGACTAATGAAGATGTTTTAGAAAACGAGGGCGAAGGAAGAACAATATTAAAACTGATCAGGAAGAAGAAAAGGAGCTGATTTGTGCACTGAAGAAAAAGCAACTGTTTGCTAAAAATGTACTAGAGGAATTGCGAACGGAAAAAAGTTCGGGGCGAAGATGATGCATATGATAGGCAGAATTTGGAGCAAAAGGAAGGAAGGATGCAAGATGATAGTTTGGAATTGCAAGAGCAGGCCGTAGGCAAATTCATTAAGTGACTAAAGTGCATGCAATACACAATTTGTAGACAATAATTGCTATGGTTTCCTGACAGCAACTGTGCACATCTTAGACAAGATCCTAGAGCCGTGGCCATTTTGAGCGAGAACAACTCCATAGCTTTTAAACCCAAACAATAAATGGACCTTTTGGAGAGCATCCTTAAGTCTCCGAGAAGCAGCTGTTTTTGATATTCGTACACTCTTCTTTCTTCTTGGCATGTTTATGTTTCCGGTTCAGCTTCCGTCAACTGTCCTTTTAGAAGCAAAAATACCACTTCCCTCTGCCATGAACCTTCTCCTTCGTTGTACAGGCAAGATAGAACGAATCTAAGGATACAAACACCTCGAGTACATTACATTCGAATCTACCAGGACTTAATTTAATGTACAGAATGTTATCGTGTACGTTTCTTCGCATTCTCGCCAATCTTAAATGACACGAAAAAATTAGGTTTTGTAAAGTGTCTAATTTGAGTTTAGGGTTTATTTCGAACGTTCAATAAGGTTAGTGCTGGATAAATTTTGGACATCGAGGGCTCTAGGTTAATTTAAATTTTCTGGTATATTTAAAGCAAAGTATCCATGGAATTAAATGAAAAAGAAAGACAGAAATAACTTATATTTTTCAATTGCGGAAATTCAGATTTTGACCTTTAAGCTCCATAATGTCACTTTTTACAGTTTTAAAACCACCAAAATTTAATAGGAATTTTCTTGAATTTAGGTGATTTTATTCATTCATTTCTAAAAACTTATTGTGGATATTTCAGAATACCCAATGTGTCTAATTTTTTGTTTGATTTTTTTTCTAACCCTGGTATGTACTCTCGTAAATTTTATATGTTGAATTATACAAATAAGAGCTCTTATCTCTTTTATTGTTAGGTTTGACATTTCAGAGTCTTCAAGGATAAATCGCAACTTAGTCCTGACAGAGCCCTTGAATAGTGGGAAACACGAGTTTTGCCCAGCTGACGGGGTTTGTACTAAGACTATGTTGATTTTCGTTGTGAATTTCGTAAGCAGTATGAGATATGAGCAACTTTTCTCGTGACTTAGGTTTCATGAACATCGCATGTAGTGCTGTTCTTAAGCCAAAAGGAAACATGACATCTGAATAACAACATTAATATTAAAACTAGCAAAAACATACACATTTTAAATCGGAATACGTTACTCATTTAATTCAATAATATTATTCATTTAAATACTATATAAATGGGTTGCACAAAATGACCAAATGTGCCAGAATATTTAGATGTTACATTACAAATTCAGTACCTTCTTAAAACACTTTGGCAAATACTAATTATGAGAATTTAAGGATACCATGTGTGAAAAAGGCCAAAAATTGCTAAAATTTATAAATATGGATTTTAGTGTTATCAACCACCACAAACCTTATTCCTTAGCTTTGTTTAGAATTTATAGTTGTACGACCATTGAAAGCGTGTCATGTAGCGATTTAAATGTTTCTCTTCCTATAACACTGTAGTAGAAAATGATGAGTTTTGTCAACATTAAGGTGAGTAAAGCATTCAAGAGGAGCCTCAGGAATCTTCAAACACTAAATTAACTGTAGAGCAGCAGAAAAATGTTTATAAAATATCTTTTAGGCAGGGTAAGGTCAGAGAAAGTGTTAGTCTTTAAACTCTCTCTTTTCAGGTCTTTATTTGTCGTCACGTTCTTATTTTCAAATGCTTCCACACGATGCAGTTTTCGGTATAGATCAATGACATTTTGTATACCTCTTTGTTAATAACAGAATCAAAAAATAATAAGGTGATTTTTTTTGTTGACGTGCTTGGTTGTGACGTTAATACACACTAATATATGTATATATTGTGTAGATTTTTAAGCAAAAAACTGAATTCTCGCATTTAACATTTATTTTTCCCAAACTAGTAGAACAATTAAAAATTCATCTCTGAGATTTATTCGTGTACTATTAAGGAGCTTAATTATAAAATATTAATGTTTTAATAACTAACTGCATCGTGCGGAGCAATGTTTCAATTCAGTAACAGAAATAATAAAACTCTTTTGAACTAGATCAAAAATATGGACGAAGTTTGGTCTAAATATTATACATTAAACCCTGATTGTTGTATTACAATTTAAAATGAATCAATGTGAAATTGTGTACTAAGGCACTTTATGAAGATAAAGCCCAAGTGAGAAGAAGCATTGCACGTGCTAGGAAGAGCTGGAAGGATCAGTTGTGAATTGCTTGGTTTCGGAACAGACAAATACTGTCTAACTCGATTGTATATGATGATCGATATGAAATTGTGGGTTTTTGAAATTTCACACATGGGTATCCATAATATAAGTTAGCAGGGAAATATGGAAAACAACGATGTACAAAGTTAACAGCGAAGTTTAGTTCCTTCGTTTGAAATCAAGCTGTAAATATAATTTGAAACTATTTTTCTAAATGTCTTTAGGGAGATTTCGAAGACATATCTGACAAAGTGAAACGGCAACTCTAGGCCGAGCCCGAGAACTGTAATTATAGATAATTTGATTAATTAATTTTTATTGATGTTAATTCATGCTATGTACATATCTTTTTCTTTTTACTGCTTGTATAGTTTAAGAAGGGTGATTTAACGATATGTATGTATTTAGGTTACGAATATTAGAGGAGTTATGAATTGTTTAATGTAAATAAATTAAGCGCTATGTTAAAATACTGTCCACGACGAAATGTTTTAGCTACAGGAATAGTATCTTCGAAGGCAGAAAATCTAGTTTTACGATGTCTCTCTGGTCGCAGGGGCATTGTTCATGCAGCGAGGGTGTAGAGTCTTTGTTCTTTTATACGATAATTCGCCGTAACCAAGTGAGAGAGACAGCTAGCTTAACGGTAAATTTAGGAAAAGCCGCGATTTATGTTAAACTTGAACCAATGAGATCCCTGTAAGTTTATACGAAATAGTGATACGCGTCGAGTGGCGCTAAAAATGGACCAATAGGAAAGGAAGCAGCCCCAAGAGCCTGCGACTATAAATGGGTCTGCTAGGAACAAATTCCAGGCATTTTGTCATTTGTGGGTCATTTGTCATGTGGTCAGGGAACATTTTGCTAAACTACAGACAGGGAGAGATGCTGCAGGATGTTTGGGAGATATCGCGCCAAAAGGGGAATAAAGACAGTTTTTCGAAACACACATAAGAATCGCTACTCGTAAAGAGATGAGAAGCACATTTAAACTTCGCGTCCTATCCGCGCCGCGTTTCAAAAGCGGTGGACAGTATTTTAACGGCGGCAATATCAGTGTTGTGTGCTACGTGCATTAGCTAAATAAAAATAGAAACTGCAGTGTCATCTTTTCGTAGCCAAAGCACGTCTATTTATCCTTTTACCACCACCCGAGATCTACGCTTTCTTTACCAAGGACAAGCCCATGCTCCCACATAGTTTAAAAATTACTGCAGCTAGCCGAGGATAAAAAAAAATGCAGAGAACCAGCACACTGCAAACATCTGGAGCCAACATGGAGGATGCAGCAAGGTAAGTCGCGAGCAACGGAAAGGAGGAAGTGACTGCCGCAAACGCATATGTTTAGATTCATTTATCTCGGAAACGAAGACAGTTCTTTTATTCGTATGCCAAAGCACGTAAGCGAGCTAAGTAAATGTTTATAAATGATGCTTGCGGTTCTTCACATAACATGTTTATACTAAATCCCTAAGCTGAAGACATGCAACAGGCTGGAATAATGTTTGGGATCGTGCGTTAGGTAATACATAAACAACTCATCAGTTTAAGCATTTCTTACAAATCTTCTACAGCACAACATAAACAACCACTACGTATTTGTCTGAAATCTCCTTAGTTTTGGATACCTAAGAGACGAGTGGGAAAAAACCTCCCTTATTTTTGAAAGGAACTTAATCGGAAAACAGAAGATAGAAAACGTAATTTAACACCAGGCTGTCCGAAACTACAGTACTTCTCATGTATGAGTTGGCCGTGTCGAGACCGCAAGTGAATGGAATGTTTACGTTTCTGTGTTAGAAAGGCACGAGATAAGTACACATTGTCCAGAAGATTTTTGCGTAGCATTAGTATGAGATTACATCCTCTTGCAGGAAACTTAGAACAGAGCACCCAAGTGTGCCCCCTCCAAACTATGTGGAGAATCCTGGAAACGCCACGCCATCTGTCGGGAATTGAGCTAAGCTTACTCGGACATGATATTTGTATGATTGTAATGTTGGCTAGACTGAGACTGAGAGAGTGATGTTAGCCGCAAATATGTATGCAATACGTTAAATGTGTAAGAGTTAAAGTTATTTACGGTGTAGTTCATTTGCTGCTATCACCAGACAGAAGAACATTTCCTAGACGTCAGCTAGCTGTTCCCCCACATGTTTTGGTGGCGAAACACGGGATGGAACAAGTAAGTGACTACAGCTAACTGAAGTCCGCATTTTTCAAGGAAGACGGAAAGGATTGAATCACGAACACGGCAAGCGCAATTACAAAAATACAACTGGCAAGTGGAAAAGTTCAGATTTTAGTATATTTCACTAGTTTTCACTTGCCGAGAGACGTGTAAATTCTGCATGCATTTGTTAGCAACGCACGTGCATATTTTTCATCGCCATCCTGTCCATTTCGTTTAAGTGTTGGTTACTTCGCGACTGCTGCACTCTATTGTTACTAAACAAAACACTTCTTGCACGCTCAGTCGGTAATACAGTTTGCAACTTAAACGAAAGGATACTGCAAACAATTACGGAAGACAGTTGGTCGGTAAAAGTGAGTAGTTGCACAGATTCTGCTACTTTCAGCTTCAATTATTAACACCATGTCTACAGACGACGCACTACACAAGTTGCGAAGAAAGTGCACACGTGATAAGAATAACATTACGAGATATTCCAACACAATTAAATCTTTTACAGATAGCACATTACTTGAAGATTACGAGCACTATAAAGAACGATTGTCAGAGACTTTTGAGCACCTACTGAAACTAGATGAAGAGATACACTACTACCTCACTGACGAAGACTATGATGCTGATGTGTCAACTTGCGAGGAATACATTGAGACGGCAAAACGGGCAGTCCAAAGGGCATCATTGAGAATACGAGATAAGGCATCTATGGTTACTCAAGAGTCGCAGGTTCAAGCTTCGACTCCCACTATAGCGTCATTTCCGGTTACACCGACCACTCACTCGGTCAAGTTACCTCCGATTAAAATTGGAACCGTTTGCCGGAGACCTAGAATGCTGGACGCGTTTTAGGGAGCAGTTCTCGTCCTCAATAGACCGCGGTCCCACACTGTCGGCAGTGAATAAACACGTATTTCTACGAGGATATTTGGAAGGCGAGTCGAAATACCTCGTGGATGGAATTGCAGTCAGTGGAGACACCTACGAGCAGACGAAACGCATACTACAAACTAAATATGGCGACAATAACCGCATAGTCCAGGCACATTTGGATTTTTTAGACGGCCTGAAGCCAAGTCAAGACGAAAGTGCTGAGGCGCTTGAACGAAACAGTCGTGCAGTGGCAGGCGTTCCGTGAGGTTGTCTGTCCGCTGTGTGTTAGTGTAACCGACCGGCACTGGTGCGAGTTATTTGTTTGCTGTTGTGTACCGATTTCAGTGTCTCCGAGTACACGCTTGTTTAATTGGGTATACTTTCTTTCTTGTTTCGTAAGTTCTAAACGGTAACCATGGCGGTTTATAAACGTGTGAATACTCTCAAAATTCAGTTTACGACGACGGCGATTAAACCCACTGCACTAGAAATCCACCAGTGGCTAGTGAACTTCATGGGGCTTCAAGCTGATCAGGTCGACACGCTCCAGCTTCACATCAGGGAACGAGCTATCTATGTGAAATTGTTATCGGCGGTATTGTATGATAATCTTCTCTCGCGGTATAAAGAGGAACAAAATTTTACATACGCCTCCGGCGACATAACAAAAGTGAATATTACACCGGGTGATCAGCAAACAGTAAATGTTCGGGTGTTTAACCTGCCTTCTGAGGTGCCCTTTACGGTACTGTCACAGGAACTAAGTAAATATGGTACAGTGTATGATATCCGTAGGGAAAGATGGGGCTCGCAGTATCTTCTTTCGTCTAACAACGGAGTGCATGCTGTAAAAATGGGGCTCAAACGTCATATACCGGCTAGTTTAGTTATCGATTCGTATTTGATTGCCATCAGTTACATCGGCCAACCACAGGCTTGTCATTTGTGTCATGACACTACCCACTTAAAAGCAGCTTGTCCTCTACGTGCCACGCGGCTACCTATAACTCCAAGGAATCGACCGGTAACATTCAGTGAGGCGGCGAGTGCTGCCACCTCTTCTGATGCAGTCGCCCAGAAGCAGGCTTCCATTATGTCACAAACGTCTGTGGTAGAACCTTTGTCGGTGAACCATCCAGCGCGCTCTTCCGATTCAGGAAGTGGTGGTCCTGCTGGGGCGGAGACACCGCTGTTGACTGCAGCAACCGAACATGCAATTGTGGACGGATCTATTACGCCCTTTGTTGATCGGAAGGCGGCATTCGAAATGCCTGAGGTACCCTCTTTTTCGCAAACTTCTCAGGATGGGGACATGGAGATCGTTTGTGATGAAGAAGTAGAGATATCGGCAAGTGAGGTAGCACTTTTAAGGCAAAAGCCTT
Source organism: Deroplatys truncata (assembly GCA_030765065.1). NCBI lineage: Eukaryota > Metazoa > Arthropoda > Insecta > Mantodea > Mantidae > Deroplatys > Deroplatys truncata. Next base: position 12,142,109 of record CM060990.1, on the reverse strand, counting down.
CTGCTTCTTTGTCTAGCCGAGATCCTCGGATACGGAGCCAGCATAGGCGGATGGATGTAGAAAGTGCCATGATACGACAGCACTCCCAAGATGTGCAACCGTTGTCCGGTAACTCTCCGGCTCGTTCCACAACGAAAGAGGCGGACTCAGGCAAGCGGCCGGCAGTAGATGACAGCGATGATTTTGAGGATCACCAACGTTCCCCTAAACTTACAAAGGATGACCCGCACCCGGATAGTGATGATTGAGATTGTGTTGTTTCTGGAGTGCTCCCTGGTTGTTCTCCGCTTGCAACCATTGAATATACGATCCTTGCCCTTTAAATGCCGGTAGGTCTTCAAATATGGGCTTCGCTCAACGTTAACGGCCTGCGACAGGTTATTAAACAACAACTTTTAAAGGAATTTTTGATCAGTAATGACATAGACATTTGTTTGTTACAGGAGGTGAATCTTTGTAATCTGGATTTTTTGTATGGCTTCGATTACGAGACCAATCTTGGCCCCGAGGGTTCCGGTACGGCAATTGTTTACAGACAAGGCTTACGATTACACAGTTTTGGATACCATCCTTCCGGTAGGGTTCTTTCGGCAGTGTATGATGACGTGACTTTCGTGAATATCTACGCACCTGCTGGTAGTAATAAACGCAAACAACGAGAGGAGTTTTTTCGGCAAGACCTCCTGACCCATATCCCATCGGGTGCTACCTTTGTACTTGTCGGTGATTTTAATTGTACGTTGGCGGCCAAAGATCAACGCGGAGCCTTTAATGGGTGTGTTACTTTGCAGCAGCTGGTGGAGCAAATGCGGTTAAAGGATACCTGGGAGCATACGCATGGTTCCGCAGTACAATTTACTTTCGTGAGAGGCCTATCAGCATCGCGGCTGGACTGCATGTATGTGCCGGCTGAACTCTTATCACGTCTTTATCGTACAGAGATAGTGGCTGTCGCATTCAGTGATCATAATGCACTCATACATGCCTTTGAAGGTAGGGCAGCGTTCTACACTAGAGTTAGAGGTTATTGGAAATTAAACTGCTCGTTGCTTATGGATGAGGAGGTGCTAAGGGATTTCCAGGATCTTTGGTCGCGGTTGCGGGTATCCTTTCTGCTAGCACAGAATAAAGCCTTCTGGTGGGTGTGTAAAGCCAAGCCTGCGCTTCGGTATTTCTTTCGGGCTGCAGCCTGTCGTCGGGTTCTGGCTAGGAGGGAAACCATGGACTATTACCTTCAAGTCCTTCAGGAACTACACATACGCCAACAGCAAGGTGATGATGTTCAGTCTCTTATGAGAGGCATCAAGGAACACATTAAGGCCCGAAAATCTCACGAGTTACAGGGGTGTTTGTCCAAAGTACACTCGGCGGAAGTGGTGTTTGGGGAAAAGGCGAGTTTTTACCATTTGGCGAAGGAACGTAAACATGGTCGCCGGAAGCTCGTCACTCATTTGGAGGTTGATGGACAGAAAATTTCCACTACAGCCGGAATTCTTCGTGAAGTGCACTCCTTTTACGTCCAACGCTTCTCCGTCCCAGAGGAATGCTCCAGTGCTGTGGGCGAGTATATGTCTGGGGTTGCTCCGGTTGTCCCGGAGGAGCTGCGGCAGGATACGACACCTGTTTCAGCAGCAGAGTTCATGGAAGTGATCCAGTCGTCAAAGCTGCATGCGTCTCCAGGACCTGATGGTCTACCATATGAATTTTACAAGCACTGTTGGCGCTATATTCGGGAAGAATTACTTCAAGTTTTCCAGGTAATGTGGACCTCAGAGCGATTTCCGCCTACTTTTGCAGATGGGATAGTGGTCCAGCTTCCGAAGTGTGCGCAGCCGAAGACTCCACAGGATTATCGGCCGATCACGTTATTGAACTGTGACTACAAGTTGTTTGTTAAAATCATTAGTGTTCGTATGCAGAAGATTCTACCCTATATACTTAGCGAGATGCAGGCTGCCGTACATAACGGGACGGCCATTCATCATACGCTGGCGGCATTGAGAGGTGGTATATTGCACTGTGCACAGGAACAACAGTCAGCTGCAGTCATTAATTTAGACCTTGAGAAGGCCTTTGACAACGTCGTTCACGGGGCACTATGGAAACGTTTGGTTGCCTTGAAAGTGCCCGATAAGCTCCGTAATCTTATCCGAGCCCTATATGATGTTGCTTCGTCTAAGATTCTCTGCAATGGGTATCTGACAGCTGCTATACCCGTTAAACGTTCCGTCCGACAAGGTTGTCCCATGTCTATGATACTATTTGCCTTGTATGTCGATCCTTTACTTCGACGTCTTCAATCTAATCTTACCGGAATCGATGTGTATGGTCAGAGACTGGTGGTACGAGCCTACGCTGACGATATTACTGTAATGGTTACCACACCCCGCGATATTATGCGCCTAAAAGATTGTTTACAGCAATATGAGGAGACTACCGGAATGACATTTAATATGAGGAAGTCCGAGATATTGCCCATTGGATTACAACCTCCGGATACATCAGTTTTGGGCATACCGGTTGTGCAGCGTACGAAAGTTCTGGGGATCTACTTTAGTACTGACGCAGAGGATATGCGGGAATACAACTGGACGTCTCGTATTAATATCTTACGTGGTGTGATGTATCAGCAGAAAACCAGGATGCTGAATTTGGTACAACGTATATGGTTTTGTAATAGCTTTGCGCTCAGCAGAATTTGGTTCCTTGCATCTGTTCTTCCGCCCTCAAAACGCCATTGCCAGAGAATAGAACAGATATTAGGTTATTTTATCTGGACAGGAAAGCTTTATCGTATTGCGCGTACGCAACTCCGTCTCCCTAAAGGTCAAGGTGGATGGGGATTATTAGAGGTGGTTCGTCAGTCTCAGGCCTTGATGATGCGAATGCTCTTGCTTGCCATGAATAACCAGGGTGACCCCGTGGATATTGCGCTACAACGACAATACTCATCCTTTTTGAATCGGGGCGAGCGTGACAAGGTTCCCCAAATGTTACGTGAAGTTTATCAGGTCTTGGAGAAGTTACCACCGGAGAAAGTGGGGAATGGTGACTTTAGTACGGTGAAGAAGATTTACACCTTTCTTGTTCAAGCTGCTCCCATTATCCCTCATGTCCAGCTGAAATACCCACAACTGCCCTGGAGGCGCATTTGGAGATGTTTTAACCTTCCACAGATTAACTCCGATTGGATGGCAGTAACGTATGCGGTGGTAAACGAAATCCTTCCAACGGCGGACAAACTCTATCGCCACCGGATGGCTATTTCCCACAACTGCCCACTTTGTAATGCCGAAGATTCCCTTCCTCATCGACTGATGGAATGTTCCGGTAAAACTGTGGTCTGGACTTGGGTTTTAGGATATTGTCGTACTTGGATACCTACCGGATGGATTCCTCAACCCTCTGATATTTTGCATTTGAACATTCCTAAAGTAAGCCCCCCATTGTATAATTCCCTACTCTGGCTGATTATGGGCACCTTTACTTGGCTACAAACGTTGGACGATGCAGCTGATTGTGTACTGCCTCATCTACGACAATTTTTACGTGCTGAGAGATGGCAGATGATTCGGCAACACAGAACAGGGCCATTCCAGCCTTGGATATTCAGATTTAAGCTCCACTAGCACAGTAATACCCTTTTCCTTTTTGTTAGGATCCTGTTCTTCCTTGCTTAAAAAATAATAAAAAAAAAATATAAAAAAAATAAAATAAAAAAAATTAAATAAATAAATAAATAAAAAAAATATATTGAGCTTGTAACAAGTTAAAAAAAATACAGGTTTTTTGTTACAATGCTCTTGTGTCTTTAGTAAAAAAAAAAAAAGAACGACACTTGTGTGGAATGCAATCGGCGAATCCAAGCACTCACAGCTTTGGGGAAGATGTTGATGCTTATGGAGGAATGTTAGCACCAAAACTTCTTCGGGCGTTTCCTAATGAACTCTGTCGTCGCTGGATTAACATTGCAAGAGAACTAACACGCCTGAGAATAGCATTTCCAAATTAATGGAGTTTTTAGACAATGAAGTTGAGGGAGCTCTAACAACTCAAAAGATTCGAGGGGAAACTTCTTTGGCTGCACTGCAACCGCAGCCACATTTCTTGTCCGTTCAAAGAACAAGAAGACCACACGCAAGACTAAAATTGAACCCTTCTGTGTCTTCTGTGAACGCAACGGACACTGGGCAAAGGATTGCAGGCAGTTCCAATCGCAGAAGCGTCACTTTCTTTAGTGGGACAAGTCGACTCTTGCTACAAATCAAATGAATTTTAACTGTACCGCATACGGTGATTCTAGCGTAAAGCACAGCTCCATACGCCCTTTCAGAGACGTCACAAAAGACGTGAATTTGGCAATCGATATAGGCGAGCACATTGGGAAGCTGAAAGAAACTAATCGGTGTTTCCTTTGCTTGAAGCGTGGTCACAACGCTCGAACATGCACCAAAAGGGGTCGAGCTTCATGCTCTAATTGTAAAGCAAGCCATCATAGATCAATTTGTGAAACCAAGAATGAATTGACAGCCAACGCATATCAAACCACTTCTACTTTAGTCGGCAAGATTGACACAATGCCACATGGTTTTACGTATCTACAGACAACGCGAGTACGAATAATTGGCCCAGAGGGAACAAGTAGACTCACTAGATGCATTCTTGATCCGGGCAGCCAGTTTTCCTTTGTGTCCAACTCTCTTGCAGATGACTTGCAACTGACGACATTAGAGAATAGGTGTCTGACTGTAGGTTCCTTGGAGTCTTCACTTCCTCAGTCCAGTACACGACGGATAGTCCGTTTTATTCTAAGAGGTATATGTACCAACTTCACAACTTCCATCAATGCCCTTGAGAGCAATCACTCTTTCTTTTCACATCCTAGCATTCCTTGTGATATTCAATCATTAGGGAAAATGCGCAAACTGCAAATGGCAGATCCTAAAGACACCTCTGACGACATATCCATAGAAATTCTTATAGGTGCTGACTATTACTGGAATGTTGTTAAAGACTCTGCACTAATCCGAATTTCACCATCAGTAGTACTGCTACCTACACGACTGGGTTGGTTACTTAGCGGCAATCGCTCAGGTATTACTGCAAAGACTATGTCTGTGAACTACATAGACTCCAATCAGAGAGTCCCTCTTCAAGATGATAGTTTACGACGCTTCTGGGATCTGGAAATTTTAGGAATATCTCCAGAACAATCACGAACCTTGAGTGCTAAGGACTCAACCGTACTACGCACGTTTCATGACAGTTATCATTTAGAAGAGGGACGAAGAGTAGTCAGTCTTCTCAGGAAAGAGGAAATTACTCTATCAGACACCTCCAAAACACACAGAAGCGATTTCGTTCGCTAGAAAAGAGACTGCAGAAGGATGGACATCTTAGAGGCATTTACTACCAACAGATGCTGAGTTACATCCGCAACGGATATGTTGAAGTTGAGCCTTTTAAAGAGACATCTCAAGAAGTACATTATTTGCCTCACCATATAGTTAAAAAAAAGAAAAGTGGGATAATTGCAAATGGCGCATTGCATTTGACGGATCTTCATGAGAAAGAAATTCACCATCGCTTAATGATACTCTGGAAATGGGACCCAACTTACTCCCTGATGTAATGTCAGTACTGCTGAGATTTCGCTTGCACCCCATGGTGATCATCGGAGATATCCACCAAGCCTTTCTGCAACTGTTACATAAGAAGGATAGAGATCTGACACGCTTCTTGTGGTATCGCACGACAGAAACAGACGACGGAAAATACCCTATAACAGCAGAGGTTGTTACTTATCGATTCAGAACATTGCCGTTTGGTCTCACTTGCAGCCCATTCCTTCTATGTGCAACTCTGCGGGAGCTAGCAACGATGTACAGAGAAGAATTTCCTCAAGCCGCTGCTCTCTTGGATAAGAACATGTACATGGATGACTTTGCAGCAGGAGCAAAAACGGAATCAGACGTGATTAGCCTTTACTTCCAACAGTATCACTGATGAACACAATTCGCATACCCATGACCAAATCGACCACCAATGCACCACAACTGAAAGGTATTTGGCAGAACGAGGGCCAGGAAATTCGACAAAAGACACAAGTGCTTGGCATCGACTGGAACACGGAGACGGATAGTTTCTACTTTGATCAGCGGGATATTGCTGACAAGATATCAGACAGACCGGCTACGAAGAGAGTAATACTGCAAGCTATTGCTACCCTTTACGATCCTCTTGGTTTACTTTCTCTGACCTTTATGCTTGTAAAAGTGCTGATCCAAGATACTTGGTGCCGAGGTATTGGATGGTATGAACTCCTTCCAAACGATCTAGCATTGCAGTGGCATCAATGGCAGTCTACTCTTCCATGTTTTTCGCAAGTTCATGTTGCTCGTCACATTGACATTTTACACGAATGTTGCCAAATTCACGTCTTTTGTGACGTCTCTGAAAGGGCGTATGGAGCTGTGCTTTACGCTAGAATCACCGTATGCGGTACAGTTAAAATTCATTTGATTTGTAGCAAGAGCCGACTTGCCCCACTAAAGAAAGTGACGCTTCTGCGATTGGAACTGCCTGTTGTTTATTCCGGCAGTGGTGGAAACTTTAAAGTAGGCAGTAAAGAACTATGTGGTCTTAATTCAATGTTAACAGACCCAAAGACACACCAGTATGTTTCCCATCACAACATCACTTGGAACTTCATTCCCCCAAGAGCGGCTTGGTGGGAAAGGATGATTCGCTCTGTGAAACGCCGCATAAGGAAAACTCTCGGAAAACTACACTTCGACGAGGAAGAAACTAACACATTGTTGATTAGCACTGAAGCCGCCTTAAACTCCAGACCACTTACCTCGCGAGAAAACCAGTACGTTCTGACACCATCACATTTCTTGAATGGGGATAAGTTGACAGCAATACCATCCGGTCTAGCAGCATCAGCAACAAACTATCCTCTGACTAAATTATACAGCCATAAACAAAAGATTGCTGAAGACTTTTGGAGACGCTGGACGAAAGAATATCTTCTAGAACTGCGAAGTTTCTACACCGTACTCGGTCCGCGCGGTAAACCCACAGAACTAAAGGTGGGAGATATTGTTTTGTTGCAGGAGGACCATGTTCCGCGCCATATGTGGAACCTTGCCCGCATCACCGAGCTGAAGCCAGGGAGAGATGGCAGGGTGCGGGCTGTGCTCCTGAGGACTACCCATGGGTTACAAATCGTCCAGCCTGTCCAGCTGAAAGTCCCTCTGGAGATTGGGACGGATCAGGGTGGGGAGGATGTGGAGAATCCTGGAAACGCCACGCAATCTGTCGGGAATTGAGCTAAGCTTACTCGGACATGATGTTTGTATGATTGTAATGTTGGCTAGACTGAGACAGAGAGTGATGTTAGCCGCGAATATGTATGCAATACGTTAGTGTGAATAAATGTGTAAGAGTTAAAGTTATTTACGGTGTACTTCATTTGCTGCTATCACCAGACAGAAGATCCTTTCCTAGACGTCAGCTAGCTGTTCCCCCACACGTGTTTCTCTGAAATCTCCTTAGTTTTGGATACCTAAGAGACGAGTGGGAAAAAACCTCCCTTTTTTTTGAAAGGAACTTAATCCGACAACAGAAGATAGAAAACGCAATTTAATACCAGGCTGTCCGAAACTACAGTACTTCTCATGTATGAGTTGGCCGTGTCGAGACCGCAAGTGAATGTAATGTTTACGTTTCTGTGTTAGAAGGGCACGAGATAAGTACACATTGTCCAAAAGATTTTTGCGTAGCGTTAGTATGAGACTACATCCTCTTGCAGGAAACTTAGAACAGAGCACCCAAGTGTGCCCCTTCCAAACTGTGGTGAAATGGGTTTAATCCTTGATAGGAAACGAAGGGTAATGCTATGCGTGGTGAGTTATCAAACACTTCAAACTGAAACAATACAGTGCCACTGCTGTGGGGTAAATCTCTGTAACTGCCAAAAATAGTAATTAATTTTATGTCTTGATTCTACTTTACTGCTTTTATTAAAGGATCCTAGAACTTGGTGATTCTGCTACATATAGATAACTGAAAATGGTGATTTCGAGAACATGCCAAACAAAGAACTAAATTTATGTAAGAGCTGTGAAAAGCGAGAATAATATTTTGATCCCTAGCATTAGCCGTGTAGTGAGTCAACTTTTCTGAGTCTGCTGAATCATCAATGTAGCATTTCTGACTACGAGGGACTAAGAAATAATTGGATAGTGTTTTTGAAAGCTACCCGTGGTTCTCTAAGTAGCACTGTTGCATTTTCCATATTAGGAGGTCTAATGCTGGATGCACTCATCCTCATGATGTCTTTGATGACCAATTGAGGAGTTACTTGAACGAAAAATAGCTGATTTGGTCTTGGAAACGTATCAAAGCGGCCAAGGGGAAGCAGCATGTTGACTACAAATGCTGCCCTAATTATTACACTCTACCCATGATGTCTGTGTGGACGGAGCCAGAGGGTGCAGCGGACGTGCAGTAGTGCTTGGCTCACTAAGGCTGTCGTGGCAGGAATTTTTAATGTTATTCCAGTTAATGAGCTTTTATTGAAGTTTATTTTGCTGCGAAACATAGAAATGTCATTGCGCATATTACATTTTCTGTAATTAAAATGCTTTAAATTAACTCTGCTTTCTTCACATCATTTCTTAGACGATTATATTGATTATTTTCTGTAACATCGCCATAACATCTATCCCAGTTGGACGGATCGTCGTATCCAACAAGTGTCGTCCTCCGTGGTGTAGTGGTTACCATGCTAGTCTCTAGTTCCCGAGGTCGCGGGCTCAAACCCGGCGGAGGGCGATAAATTTTTTCGGGCGTAAAAATCCTTAGTATGGCTTCGTTCGGAAGGGAAGTAAAGCCGGTGGTCCCGTGTCGTAGATTTACGGCACGTAAAAGAACCTCAAGCCTGATATAGATGCCTCTGAGCAAAATTACCGGTCTTTCACGCCCAATAATCAATGGGACGCTAAGGACCACAGCAGTTAAAGAGCGTCCATAAATAAAACTCAATTTATATCCAACAAGTGGGTGTTTAATGCTCACAGCAGCTAGATTTAAGCACTTGGAGCCCCTGAAGTGGGCACCTCTCGTCACTGGATGAAACCCGATTCGTGCTATGATGCAACAGAAAAGCTGATTTGGTAAACACTGGAGCTTTGGATGTTTGGAAATCATTTTTGCTACAATTGTTATAGGTTGGGTCAATCGCTTGTTTGCACTGGACAATATATTGTGCGAATCAGGAAGCATACCAAATGTAATTTTGCTGTTTTCTATTTCTATTTTATCGTGAGGATTTTAAACAACAGTTCATCACGTTAACTGAAAATGTACGCTTGTGTAGCAATTTAAACATTCACTGTATACTTGTAACTGCTGTCCAAGTTAAAACAACCTCCTCCACATAATATAATTTTATCTAAGGTGCACCTAGGCTTCATAGTTTGCTTAAATTATAGTACACGTGTTTATACTAAAGACACGTATATGCATCAAACTGCTTCATTCCGGACTGTATTCGCGGCTTTGACTTCCCTGAAGATGCCGGGCGTAGTTTTCACGGCGAAACGTCGGAAACGAAAACAACTGGACCACGGCCTACAAGCCCGGGAAACATATATAATGGAGTTTGACGTTGACCTCTGACACATCTGTGTTGTTCCTGGCAGTTGCTTCAGGGGACTCAGAGTCCTGGGTTCGATGGTTGGATGGTAGGGATTTGGAATTTGTTTTGGTAGAGCTGAGGTTCTGGTTTTCAGGGGTGGTGACACTGCCTTGATAATATTAATAATACTGCCGGCGAAGTTTGAGTTATTTCTTTATTTGGTTACGAAGATTCCTATCTGGTCGACCCGCCAACTTCGTCGTCGAAACCACTGTTATTCTTATCACTTTCGAAATCGCTACTTATGTGTTTCTCCGACTCGCCCTCGAATTGCCTAGATTTCACAACTTTATTTTTACACTATAAATTTTCTGATTTTCTTCTAATTTTGTTTCGTCGACCGTCCTCGTGGTTAATTTGTACCGGAATGTGTCTCGGCGTTTCTTTTTTCTCTTTCACGCCTTTCGCCAAACTTAGAATTTCCCCCCACCTTTCTTATGTTTCGTTCCGTTTTAAGTTCAAACGTATCATGTGATGTATACGCGATCTTTTGATTGGCTATCATTTTTGTTCCATGATTTTATTATTGGCTACCCCCACTTGACAACTTTCACATCTGCTTCTTACAGCTTATTTTGAGTTTTAAAATCTTCCCACGAATATTCTTAGATCGTAGATAAGGCACGTATACTTTCTGACCCTGCTAAGCTTTGAAACCGTTGTAAACTACCCGTCCGAGACAAAAGTACAAAAGCGAAACTTCCGGCAGGCTTGTTGTTGCCCATAGCAGGTAAATACATCTGCTTCGAGGAAAACAAATTTGTTTTTCTGCCTTTTCATCAAAACCCATTCCTAATATGAATTCAGCACATTTTTGTCGTTGTGTTCGATCGTATATTATTATTATTATTATTATTATTATTATTATTATTATTATTATTATTATTTCTCCTGGGTCTCGATAACCAGCTTCATATGCCCTGACGGTAAATTTATCATCGGACCTTTAGGTTGGATGATGGGTTTATCGTTAATGTCCCATCTAAGCTAATCTAATGTCTCTCTCTCCCTCTGTTCCCTTTCATTTATCGTTTTATCTATTTATTTATTTATTTATTTAGTGGCTTACGACGATTTGATGGCGAGCCCACCGTTACACATTTATTCTGTTCACAATACATTTCAATCACTGAACACAATGCAATTTCAAATTTGACACAAGTATTTTCACAAAATAAAAGAAAAACAATCTACATAATATCTGGCCGTCAACAACCAGGCTACAAAACATTTATATTTAAGAACTCTGTTTATACACACACAATACATTCTTCAAACAATTTTTTTTTGATTACACATCTTAGTTCCATCTTTCTCTCTGTCTCTCTCTCTCTCTCTCTCTTTTGCACATTATATACAATACTGGTTTTCTTGAGGCTATTAGCAGCCTCCACACTCAGACACCTTTTGGTACCTTTTTTTCTGCCAGGTATACATTCTGGCCGGTTTTTCATACTGTATGTCATTAACATCGTGAAAGTCAAGCACACGGTTTTAACAGAACATTGCTATCCCAAAGCTACCAATTTGTTTGTAAACAAGGTTAGCATATATGACTTTCCTTACTCGTGTTCCGAGTGCGTTTGTACATTTTCCCTGTCCGACTCTACTAAATTTCTTTGGTCCTGCTTAAATGGACGAATCAATGATAAATGGTACCTACCGATTATTTTCCCGGTCCTCATTTGTTGGAGTTGATATACCCTGTCCCCGAAGGTTTGTGATATCCGATAGGGGCCTTTCCAAAACATATGCATTCGTCTGTATTCCTTCTTTCTCTTGATGGTTTAAGCAGTCTGTTGATGCTACACGTTCGTGTATACCTGATAGGGACATGTTTTGTTCACTCACTACCTGCGAGTCGTCCGGTCTCTCACCAAAATAAACACTTTCATTTTCTATGTTCAACCCACAATACTGGGGTGCATGACCTACTTCTGACTCATCAGCTGACTGCAGTGGCGTGTCGTTAAGATCTGCCCCTTCACACAATTGTTGCGTAAAATTCTAACCACATCAATGCCTTCCCCTATGTGCAAATATTCAATAAAAATTGTTTTTCTTCTATTTGCTCTTCTATTTCGGTTAGTACCGCGTATTCCATACTCGGAGTTTGAACGAACGGCATTCTTCTTAGCGATCCGTCTACTGTTAGTGTCAATAGCGCTCGTCCATAGTCAATAGTGGCTTGGAATGCATTTAGCACGTCGCTTCCCATCAGTATGTCTACTACCAGTTTGTCTATTACTAAACACAATATTTCAAGTTCAACATCCCTTATGCAAGCATTAATCATTACCTGCTGCGATATCTTTTGTTTCGCGTGGCCTACAGCCATTATGCAGTACGCGTTCTTTACGGGTAGTGTCTGTAAGTTCTTTTTCTTTTCACTGAGGTGGTTGAAGAGTGCTTTACTGCAAGCAGAGATCATGGCTCCACTGTCTATTGTTATCAAGTACTCTCATTTTCGATTACTGCCGCTACTCTCGGGGATTCCGTTATTTCCTGGGTTTGACTTATCTCCGTGTATCCGAATTCCTTGTCATGACAGTTTCGGCTGATATTGTGGCCTGCACTATTTGTTTCTGTATTTTTGTTTTCGTTCCCTGTGTAATGCGAGAACCTGCGCGCATTCTCTGAGGTTGAGCCTGGGAACGCTACGATTCTTCCTGTCTCTAGTTTTCCGACCGTCGTGGCCGCGACCCTTGACTGGGGCCTATCCCTTGGCCTATGATTTGTCCTGCCATTGCCCCGCTTAGGTGACCTATCGCGTCATCCATTTCGTGGCGGACATTTTGAGGCTGTCGTGTCTGGAATGGGTAACCGCTCGGCGTCAAAACGTGACTGTATGTAGGCCTGCTTAAGAGCTCGTGGTTCTCATCTCTACGGGGTGGGGTTGCTGGCCGGCTTGGAGGTGTTCTTGGCCTGTTCGGAGGTGTCCTTGGCCTGCCCGGAGTGTTTCCAGGTCGGTTCGGGGGAGTTTCTGGGCGATTCGGAGGCGTTCTTGGCCTATCCGCTGTTCCACTGTGAAGGTTATTTCCCCTGTGTTGCCTACTATTCGCTGGGTACCTGGAGAATCTCATGTACTGAACGGGATACTCCTCCTGTTGCCTCAGTGGCCTACCCGTGCCCGTTTGGTCCCAGGACCTATAGTTTCTCTCCCGATTTCTTGTAAATGGCTCTTGATAACGCTGTCGGACTGTGGAATAGTTGTTCAACGCACCTTGTGCCCTCGTCCCATCATTACGATGCGAATGTATCCGATCAACGTGTCTAACTTCAGTCCTGATTTTGGGCCTATCACTTGGCCTATCTTCTTCCCGCGTTCCGTACCCCTGCAGAGCGGTAAGAAGTTCTAGGGCTTCGCTCAGCGTCCTCGGACGTGCTACCACGAGATACGTATAACGTCTGGGAAATGTCGTGTCAGGAGGGACACGAATTCACCTTCGGGCATCGGTGGGTCCAGGAGTTGACTTAATTGGCCGAGTCGCAAGAAGTAGTCGACCATCGACTCACATTTCTCTTCCCTGTATCGGCCATTATTTATTTCTGCGCGCACCCGGTATTGTGCAACGCCACTCCAATATTTTTCTAAAAATGCAGACCTAAAATGTTCATATTGTGCATGCTCGCCCACCGTCAATCGAAACCAACTCAGGGACGGGCCTATCAAGCTCCTTTTTATAATTACCATTTTGAAACGGTCGGGAATTCCCCTAAGCGCGAAATAAAATTCGAGGTCGTTAATGAATTGCTTCGCATTATCGAATTCACTGTTGAACTTGGGGATTGGCAGTTCATTCAAAAATTGTAAGGGTATATTGCATTGTTGCAGGGGCCCTACGGTGCTTGACATTTCACTTGCCGTGTGCGGTGAGGCCGAAGGAATGCAGGCAGGTTCGTTCGACCTCGGTTCGCTACTCGGGTTGTTACACTGGAACGACGAAAGCGCGGAAACCTGAGAGGTAATTCGCGCGTCCGTGGCTCCCTGGGATTGCGGTTCGATTTCCTCTAGCGCGTCCCTGCGAGCATTGACGGTCTGTGTCAGTTCCTCCCTTAATTTGTTAATTTCATCATTTACCCCTGTTTCAAGTGCCTGCTGCTTATTCTGTAATGCTACACAGACTGTCATTGCTTCTTCCCTTGCCTTATCACTAATTGTACATATTAAGTTTTCATTACTTACAATTTGTTGTGCCCTGATGGCGTCTATTTCCACGCCATGTTTCTTCCTTACTACCTCTACACTATTCTGTGTTGCGTTTAGTTCGTTTCTTATATATTCTACATCCTCGTAGATTACATTTTGACTTGCTCTAATTTCTAACAAGACACCCTGTATTTTATTTTCTAAGCCCTGACTGATTTCCTTAATTTGGATGCTTAATTGTGAGGATATCTGCTGCTGCAATGTTTATTCCTGGGTGGACAATTGTTGTTTTAGTGTTTGTTCTTGCTCTGTTAATCGTTGTGTCAGTGTTTGCCCAAGTATTTGCTCTTGTTCTGTTATTTTAGTATTTAGGAGGCTTAATTGAGCCAACATTTGTTGCAGCATTTCACACGTGTTAAGTGATTCGGTAACTTGGTTTTCTAATGTTTCTCTATCTCCTTTTTCTACACCTACACGCGTGCTATTGTTAGTGAAATTTTCCCCTTGTTCATTGCTATTACCTTCCATATCGTTGCCGGTTAATCTCTTGTTTCTTAACAGCATTTACAAACATGCTAAACCCAGTTTACTTATATCTATTGCATATACACTCCCTTCCAAAATGTATTGACTTATGTATCATACAGTTAACACTTACTCGGTGCTGAGTTGCGCTGCTGCGAAGTGTTGTAGTAGTTCACATATCACTTCACTGCATTTACACATTTTTTTTTGAACACTGATGATCTGTCTGCGCTGAATGCCTGCTTCCTTGTTGTAATGGAGCGGCGTCGATGTCGCTTGTTGCCACGCGTCAATCGGTACACTCTGCTGCTGGTGGTTGCTGATGTCGTCATCGGCGTCGTCTTTCTATCCTTCCTTCCGTTGTCGGTTCTCCGGGTGTGTTATCCGCTGGCAGTATTTCGAGCCCCAACGTAGTGGGCGCCATTTGACACTGACCTCTGACACATCTGTGTTGTTCCTGGCAGTTGCTTCAGGGGACTCAGAGTCCCGGGTTCGATGGTTGGATGGTAGGGATTTGGAATTTGTTTTGGTAGAGTTGAGGTTCTGGTTTTCAGGGGTGGTGACACTGCCTTGATGATATTAATAATACTGCCGGCGAAGTTTGAGTTATCTCTTCATTTGGTTACGAAGATTCCTATCTGGTCGACCCGCCAACTTCGTCGTCGAAACCACTGTTATTCTTATCACTTTCGAAGTCGCTACTTATGTGTTTCTCCGACTCGCCCTCGAATTGCCTAGATTTCACAACTTTATTTTTACACTATAAATTTTCTGATTTCTTCTAAATTTGTTTCGTCGACCGTCCTCGTGGTTAGTTTGTACCGGAATGTGTCTCGGCGTTTCTTTTTTCTCTTTCACGCCTTTCGCCAAACTTAGAATTTCCCCCCACCTTTCTTATGTTTCGTTCCGTTTTAAGTTCAAACGTATCATGTGATGTATACGCGATCTTTTGATTGGCTATCATTTTTGTTCCATGATTTTATTATTGGCTACCCCCACTTGACAACTTTCACATCTGCTTCTTACAGCTTATTTTGAGTTTTAAAATCTTCCCACGAATATTCTTAGATCGTAGATAAGGCACGTATACTTTCTGACCCTGCTAAGCTTTGAAACCGTTGTAAACTACCCGTCCGAGACAAAAGTACAAAAGCGAAACTTCCGGTAGGCTTGTTGTTGCCCATAGCAGGTAAATACATCTGCTTCGAGGAAAACAAACTTGTTTTTCTGCCTTTTCATCAAAACCCATTCCTAATATGAATTCAGCACATTTTTGTCGTTGTGTTCGATCTTATATTATTATTATTATTATTATTATTATTATTATTATTATTATTATTATTATTATTATTATTTCTCCTGGGTCTCGATAACCAGCTTCAAGTTCATCTCAATTTGCTTGAAGAATTTCAGTTTCGGAAGCGAAGAACTTAGATTTAACTATAAGAATACATTTGCAAGAACGAAACACACCATTTCTGGAAAGCCGAAAGAGATTTGAAAGGTTCCCTGTCACGGATGGGATTTGAATCCCGATCTTCGGCTTAAGGGAACGGATGTTTCAAATGTGAATCAGCTTTTCAAGATTAGTCAATACACAGCTAGTGTGAAAGAAAAATATAATATGTGCAATATACCTACTTATGTTACTTTTTAATTCCTTCATCGCTCAGCACTACAAACTGGGAAGTAGGTGTTTTAAATTACCTGTGTTACATGTATCTCTGGCTAGGAATTATTTTCACGGAACCCTGTAGTAAAACTGTAGGATTTCAGAGAAAGTATGTCCATATATTTGTTTTTAGAAATTATTGTGTAACAGGAAAAAGAGACTTAGTTATCTTTGATCACTCAGCATTTGAAATTTGTTACCCAAGGTCAAGTCAGCGAGCTGGACTTTTCATTTTCAGGTGCTGGATTTGGCTTTTCTGAAAGGCGTAGTTTTTATAACGTTAAATGAAAAGAATGGTTGGATATTTGGTACACAATTTGCTAAATACAGAATCAGTTTAGGCGTAAATAATTCCTTGTGCCTGTGTTGATAAATACAAAGACAAAACCAGTAATTTGAAAAGACTGCTACCATTTTTAGAGGCATTAACCTCTCAGAATTTTAGTCCATCAAACGTTTGCTTTGTAACAAATTGTGCATTTGAATCCACATCTGTTACGGATCTCATCATTGTGAAAAACACAAAATAATTTAAATTATAAGCGAGGAACCTTTATACAGAAAAAAATAACTAAAGCATCGATTCATATGATACCGGAACTATTAACACGTATAATTAATAATTTTATAAAGAGATAGGGAGATAGATAAATAATTGGAATAAATAATTTCCATATATTGAAACAATGGAGTATAATGGAAGAAGAAAGAGTTACTATTTTGTAAGCGAATAAGGTAGTCATTACCAGGCAAAGTACTCTTCAGGAAAAGCAATTAGATAGAAGTCAGAGTATCTAAGGCAATTAGGTTCCGGCGAACTCTGTCAACAAGGAATCCATTAGCTATAGATTCAGATAGTTAGAACTCAGTACGTTAGGAAATCAAAGAGGTGTGTGAAAGTGCACGTACACCAGTTCCGAAAGTTTAGAAAGACAAAAAGTCTTTGAATTTAGCTAGCCAAAGAGTAAAAGTTGTTACAAATACTTAAGATTTTGCAAAATATAACATAGGAACTTCGATGGGTTAATTGTAAAGTAGGCGGGACTTAAGTTCATAAAAGAGCGTGCATTTCTGAAATTAGCGTCTTTGTTTCTTTCGTGTACAGTCTTGGGACTTATGCTCTTTTACGCTGATCGGCAGTCCATAGCAACTAAAGACCGCTAATATGTCTCACATACATAGCGGAAGCTGAAAGGGTAATTGCCGTGTAGCATTTCAACGATTCACGGCAACTTACGCTTCTCATTGCTATTACGGAAACAGTTATTTTAAGCCGTAAATTTGATACTTCAGAGATTAGAGATATAATAATTCAATAGCTACAGTTTCTCATACTAAGATTCAGAATCTGTTCATTCTTCATCACATACGGTCGGCAACTCGCTTTAATAGCTCAGTTATTGTCGTTTACATTAAATTTCTCAGTCAATTTAACCTATCCTCGCCCCACCCATGCATGCCCTGAGAGAAAGATTTCATAGCCTACCGCTTTAACAGCCGGCAGACGTTGGAGTCGCAGAGATATTTGTTGGAAAGCAACTGGCGCATAGCTTAGAGTCCAACACCTCAGCATCACTTCGGTTTGACTGCAGCTGTTCAGTTTATAAAGCGTAACACATGTTATCAGTGCCTAAGTGTAATTAGTGCCATGTTTAACAACTCAGGCCTGGAGAGACGGTCAATGGAATGCGTAGATGCGGCCGGGGTCCACTGAGCTGAGAGCTGCCCAGTACATGTCTTATAAGGATTAAGGAAAATACAAGAAAAAGCCTTATCCAGGTGATTCATTTTAACCAAGACTAGAACTTGATTTGGAAGGACCGAGCGAGGTGGCGCCGCGGTAACGCGTGCGACTCTCATTCAAGAGGTCCCAGGTTCGATTCCCGCCGACCGCCCACTCTGACTCATGGTATTTTTCGTGGGCTTTCCCGGGTCGTCAGCCGATTGCTGGGGTGGTTTTTCTCATCCCCCGAGTTTCCTGTTTCTCCATTTCGTTCCATTCATCATTTCATTGAAACTTAACCCCGTTAGGACTGTGTCATGGTTGGAAGTTGGAGTTTCGGTGCGGCGTGGCAGAGAAAAAGGATGCTCTCTGTGGAACTTTCTCCGTCCCTCGGCTTTCGGCTGGTTGCCGGGACAACCGGACCGCCTCTTGAACCCTTTGTATGAGGCGGCGCCTCAATCTGGAAACTGTAGCGACCCGGTTCTGGCCACCCGATGTCTCCTGTCACCTCCTCCTCCGCCCCCTTGTGTACACTATCCTCACTGGATTGTTGCCCAGTCCCCTCCGTTGAAAGCCAGAAGTGCCTCAGCTATGTCGAGGTTGTAGGTAGAACACAAACATTGAACAACTGTGTCATATACGCAATCCTATATAATTACATTCCTTTGTATGTAAACATACGGAAACAGAAAATTCTACTAAAGTTTCATTTTACATATTTTCACATATTTCGGTGTATATTGAACATTTTGCACAAACCTACATAAAATAAATATGCTGCCTGCATTTCCTTAATTATTTATAACATTTTTTGTCTCTTTTTATGCCTGTTTATTTTTTCTTCATTTATAAAAGCTAATAATTAATTAACAATTAAAATTAAGATTTGGTATTATTGACGTTGTACAGTTGGGATGATTTAAACATTTGCTCGATATATCAACAATTAATTTAATCCACTATAAACGTAATCAGTCGCTATATACCAAATCTCATTGTGGCAAAATTAGACCCTGGAGTTCCCAACATACCATTTCTGATTGCTTCCAAACCACTGGAACATACGAATCACTCGACAAGAGCAAAATTCATTAACAGTGGCTTGAAGACATAGTTGTCCAATGGTCGAAGGTGAAAAAGTGGTGGTTTTGTTCTTCCATGGTGCAGAGTATATATTGAAAGGTGCTAGTGCTCTCTTAAGTTTTATATCTAAACCTTGTTCAGATACAGAGGTCGCTGTGTGGCTAAAGAAATAAGAACCAACTCCCTCTAAGTAGTTAATAAACTTACTTCATCTGCAACAGTATACTGTACAAAAAGGCTTCTTGTCTTGTCTCATACGATACAGATTTCCGTAATTGCTCCGGACGCACTTCAGCCTTAGGCTTATTGTGCTGTCTGTATCCTGCACCCTTTACCAAGGAATACAGTACCATAACAGGCATTTCAAATTCTTCTGGTTCTAAAAACATTTTCCCAAAAGCAATATACCTCCTGTGAGGCTAATATGCTGGGCTGTTTCGATTTCTTTCTTGCACCATCTGCAATCTAGGTTACCCTGAAACACCCCTATCGTGTTGAGATGCTTTTTCACAGGAGCATGTCCTGTGAGAAATACAATAATTATTGTTCTTACCCGAAGTCTGTTACATTTAAGTAAGCTTTCATCTCTTTTCTTACATAGTTTCCTAATAAAAGGTTTCCATTGTTTGTTTCCTGGAGTTTTAAGCCAGGTTTTATGATGTTCTACTTTTGGACCAGTTCTTAATGGCCTCTCTTACTAAACATCGAGATGTTTCTAAAGCCGGCTCTAGGCCAATAAATAGTGAAGCTGCTCCTTGTCCTGCCAGTTCATCAGCTTTATCATTTCCCTCTATGCCACCTGATGAGTTGTTCTGCCAAGGTTGTGGTCATGTTTAAAGCCAATCCTGACATTGCCTTATGACTACTTGGAAACTTAAGTGCAGCCTGACTATCTGAGAAGATAAACATGTGTTCACTAGTGTAAGTGCTGCTTATGTTTTCATGTATGCATTCAATAACAGCATGCATTTCTGTTTCAAAAGCAGTAGCATATTCACCCAAGGAAAAAGACCTTTTGCACCTTGATCTTATGGCATATACTCCGGATCCTGTTCCTGAGCCGTCTGTAAACCACGTCCAAGTTTTCTCAGGAGCTTCCAGAGCTTTGCTTATCCAACGTAGAGGCTCAATAATGACCCTGAAGTTCTTCATAACGTGTTTAATTGCAGTTATATAGTCTGAGGGCATTTCAAAAGATATATATCTTCTATGTATTTCCTAATTCTTGGCAACCCTGAGTCTATTTCAGGAATTTTCAGTTGCTTAGCGTCTGGCAGTCTACAGAGTACCATTCTTGCCTCCTTGATTGAATGCAGTGGAGTCAGGTCCAAGATGTCTCCATTGCTGCAGTAGTTGCTTTCACAACTCCCATAACAGCCACGCGCACTGTTCTTTAAACTATATCTAGTTGATTTTTAGAGCCCGTTTGAAGGATCTTATGCCACCAGAGCGCTCCATGGGTTATTGATGGTAAGATTATCGTGGTGTATATCCAATGGATCATAGCAACTCGTAGTAGTCCCCATCGTTTACCATGCGTGCGTCTAATGACTTGAAAGGTTGTTTTCGCACGTTTGATTGTTTTCTTGAAATGCTGATTCCAGTCCACCTTGGAATCAAAGGTGATTCCCAAGCACCTCTTCAGAAATTTGAAGTGATTTACCTTGAAGGTATATAGGTCCTAATTCCTTTATGCCTCTTCTTCTGGTGAATGGCTGAGTACTGTGACAGTATTGAGGGCCGGCTATGTATAAGACTATAATGCTAGTAATGAAGACGCGAGCATGTTTAGTCGACCACACCGTAACTTTACAACTTGTTAATTGTGCGAGTACTGCAATACTGCTGAGTCCAGGTCGCATTCATTCATCTTTTGCACGTATTGTACTCGTATATTGAAACAAAGGAAATTAACTCAGTTTATTGGAATATTAAAATTAGAATGAACAGAATTTATTTTAAATACGCATATTTCATTGTTTATCTGGGGAAGGGATCCCGGTGGACTTCTGCTTTGAAAGTGTTAAAAGATGTTGGCGACAGGGGAGCTGCACGCGCCGCCGATGATAATGTGTCGCTCAAGTATAATGGATGCCATGGTAGTTCAGTTACGTCACGGTAATCAGCGTATTATTGTGTGCTTTGTGTAGGCTCCTCAAATAGTCCAGTGCTACAGAGAGCAGCTGCCGACCTTTCCCTGCCTCCGGAGCCCGTGCTGACGAGGTGGGACATAAATTAAATTGAGTTTTATTTACGGACGCTCATTAACGGGTGTGTCCCATTCTATATTGGACGTGAAAGACAGCAAATTTTGCTCAGAGGCCTCTATCAGGCTTGAGGTTCTTTTACGTGGCATAAATCTACGACACGGGACCACTGACTTTACTTCTCTTCCGCAGGAAGCCTTGCTAAGGATTTTTACGCCCGAAAAATCCATCGCCCTTCGCCGGGTTTGACGAGGTGGGGTACTTGGATATAGATCGTACTAAACATTTTGAATCTGTCAAGTCTGCAGTAGAAATGTTCTCCCTAGAGTCAGGTCCTTTCAGAACGTGCTCAAGCTGCTTTCAAGGAACATAACTTGAGAGTTCTAGTGCAGACATTTCAAGCAATTTTGGTTGGCTTCCATAAAAGTTTACAAGATTGGAATCTTCAGAAACTTCCCTGCAGGAACCTATGGATATTATGGAAGATGTGAAAAAAACTCTCTTCTGTAAAAGGTGAAGTTGGAGTCCATGTTTATCGAAAGTTCCAGAAAGTAATTAATAGAAAATCCAGCTACTCTACTTCCCTCACTTTATCTAATATCCTGAATGCTGAAGGGTTGCAGCCTCTGTAGGGCATATCTCCCGGAAAAATTATCTCATTGAAGTAACGACCTGTGATAACCTGCAATGTCGAAAGACCAGTTTCCTCAACAAGAAGAATTTATTCAACAGAAGTATGTCATTTGTACTAGAAAATGTGGAGAAGCATTCTATTGTGCCAGGAATAAACAATGTATATATTAGTACTCATTGTTAATTTCTTCACTTATTGAGACACGAACTTTTTGTGTTGTTTTATTCATATAAATTAGTCTATCTGTTTCACGAACAGCGTTTGAGGTGTTCAGAACACGCTATGGAAACTCTGAAGGTGAACATTGTTGTGATTATCTGATTAAAAAATTAATAATATGTAATTTAAAATAATGACGTGGAGCACTGTGGAAAAACAAAAGCAATAAATGAGATGGTAAAAGAATGACCGGTGTGAAATAAATTATTTTTCATTTGAAGTCCGAACCTTTAATGTAATGCAATGCAATTTATTATATATGTCTTTGATATCATATATTTTACTACATATTTACGTACATGTTTCTCAGTGTGATATTACACAAAAGTTCGGGTTTAGTAATCATCTCCTCAGAAACGGCATCAACTAGTGCCCAATGTTCTACGGATTTCGTTTGAGTTTTAGGTGAACAGTTGCGTCTCTTCATTAACTGAAAACCACAAGTTGGATATTCAATAAAACATTATACCTCCTACACAGAAAGTGATTCTTGCAATTGTTTTTGTATACTAATAAAACATCCCGAATGCTATCGAGAACTATAATAAAACCATCAGATGGTGCTAAGTCTGTTGAACAAATGAGGTCTGAGGACATTCCAAAACCCAAAGTATTCAACTGCTTGTTTTGAATTCTTTACCACACGTTACCTCTGTATAGAGGAGTGTGGTAGCAAAGTTTGGTGCAAGTCGTTCCTGGATTATGCATTTTAAAATACAAGTTTAAGGTATTTTACAAAAATGCTCCATACGAAACAATTTTCATAACTTTTAAACTACATTTCAGATTTGTGTTCCTTATTGACCTGCAAAATAAATTTGCTAAGAAATATGCTTTTAAATTGATTGGTTTTCCAAAAATAACTTTCCTTCCATTCGGCTTTTGAGTTTGGGCTTTTGCAAGTATACGTACTTATCTAAAGAGTGAGCTTGATGACGTAACACATTTTCCTTAGATTAAAACTACATAGCAAGTTTTAGTTAGCATATATTGGAGGAAACTATTCCCGAAATTTCACCGAAATTTGCATCGAAAGCAGCATTTTAAATGCTGTCAAATGTATAAAATATTTGTTACAACCGAGAAAAACTCAATTTAGTAATAAAAAAACCGCATGAAATTCCGCTTATTAAGTGGCGTATAGTTTTACTTAAAATGCATAGTTTAGAAATGGATTAACATATGTACAACTAATTTTGCAAAAAGAAAAAATGTGAGAAATATCAGAAAAAGCCTCAACCACGCCCTCTGCTTAGAGTTATGTAAATCATCGCGTAACTCTTGTCATTTTTACTCCGATAAAAGTGTTTACGCAAAAACGTTGCTACAGAACTGAGTGCGGTGATGCCTTAGCAACGCGAGAGTATGTGACACTGTGCACGACTGCATCACTCTTGCGTCACTATCATGAGGCCGCTTAACAAAAGGTCGGTACAAAGAAGAGATAATTTCTCAGCGTTCCAGGAAGCTTGAGGAAACTGGCATTGAACTTCTCTGCGCAGATGATTTTCCGCATTAACATCTTTGTTTCCTTTCAGCTTATGTGATAGCTAGCAAGCATGCATAAGTAAGTTTCTCCTCTTGTTCCTATAAATAATTATTCTTTATCTTCCTGAAGATAACATATCGGGTAAATTATTTGAAGCCCTATCTTTCTTTGTCTGGAAAACTACGACTTACTTCCCTAGGTATAGTCGAATTCAATGTTTCACTTTCAGATGGACACAGTCCCTCTCCTATCTTCTTATATTAGATGTAACACTCAAAATAACTTCATCATTTTGGACCTTATTCAGATATTATAATCATTAGCTAAAATGATTTGTCTCCGTTATTATTTATGCAATGCAATTATATGAGAACTTCCAAGATGTAAAATTGTTATCATACGTATTTGTAACCACACATAGCACAAATAAGTCATTTTAATGAAGAAACTACGTAAATGGAATATTCAGTGCATAATGTATTAATATAAGCTTGGTCACAGAGCACTAACAATACATCATCGTTTTGTATTACAATTTTCAAATTCTCGCAGAAGGAATATCGTTCAATTTTATAGATTTTTGTTTGCTTTATTGCTAAGAGTGATGTGCTTTTTAGGGTTTGATAAAGCTACGTGCCAACGTCTGCAAGCGAGTGTCATAAGACTGCAATACTTGCTGCATACCACTCGCGGTGGTCACGCTTGCTACGGCGTTTCGTGACGTGGAGGTGAGCCCCTCCTTGGATATGGTATGTGTGTGTAAATACGATGGACTACTCCAAACACAGAAACACAAAATATTGTTAAAAAAAGCAAACCAAATGGAATGCAGAAAAGATAAACACTGTTGTTTAAAGAAATAACAAGGACTTCCTCTCATTTTGTTTACCTGAAATTCATGACATCAGTTGCGGGAGTTTCATATCGATAACTTATTCTATTCTAGTCGTGCATTGTTTACGAAATATTTATGGAGTCCAAATTCGGTCGCCCTTCTTCGTTTCCCAATTAGAAGGGGCACGTTACGTCATCTAAGCATGGAACCAAGTTTTCCCAAACAAATGCTAACGAATTACGCCAAGACTGCAAGGAAAAGTTCATTTCTGTCACTCTATGGTTTGTAAAGTGAGAATAACTTAGAGTAAGGTTTCTTCTCGTGAAATGAACAGTATGGCGGAGGCTCAAGTAATCCCCTACCTCAGTTCATCAAATAATACTCACGACAAGCGGTCTCCTTTCCTTTCACTCCCTTCTTAGGACTACGTATCTACGCCCCACAAGGGTCTTCCCCGGGAGGAAGGATGAGGAGAGAGGAGTCACCGGACGGCCGGAACCAGGAGTAAAAGCACAGGAATGGCAGGGTCACTAAGTTACCAGATAGAGACTCCCCGGCTGACCGATAGGCACACCGGGGACCCCCACAGAGGAGGTCTAACACCCCTCAAGGGGTTCGGACACTCCCGGCAGCCAGCCAAAAGCCGAGGAAGGGGGAGAGTCACAAAGAGCATCCCTTCCCCCCGCCGCACTGCACTGCACCGAAACACCATCGCCGACACTCGAACCCCTGAAAGAGACCAACGAATGAAAGATGAAGTGAAATGAGAATGGAGATGAAAAAAGGAAAGGAAATTCGGAGGATGTGAGAATACTTCCCAGCATTCACCTGGCAACCCGAGATAACCCCGAAAAAACCATAGTTCAGGAATGTCGGTCATTGGACTCGAACCCACGGCCTCCCGAATGCCGGCCACAGACAAAACCTCCTGAGCCATTCCGTTCGGTGCAAAAGGGGGGGGGGAGCAAAA
Source organism: Deroplatys truncata (assembly GCA_030765065.1). Taxonomy (NCBI): domain Eukaryota; kingdom Metazoa; phylum Arthropoda; class Insecta; order Mantodea; family Mantidae; genus Deroplatys; species Deroplatys truncata. The sequence continues at coordinate 12,116,896 of CM060990.1, read as the reverse complement.
CTGACACCTTTATTAGAGTTTACTTATGACAAAGTGTTTCACTCCAACTGTCACTGAGGAAAACGTGAGGACAATAACAATGTGCAGTTCAGAAGTATCCTTTATAGCACAATTATTTTGTTTAAAGCTACACGTACCGCATTAGATGTTAGAGTCAGTTCGACTTGCACAGATAAACAAAGCGACCCAAACACTTCTTATATAACGAGCACTGGCACAGTTCCAATGGCATTCCACAAACAAATACTTGCTAAACGTGTTTTGAGATTCACATTCGTCGTAGTCTGTGTTTTCGTTTTATATACATATGTATGTACATAGCTTGTACACCTATGTGTGTGTGTTTCACGTGTAATATGTACATGTATAGAGGATGTAAATGCGAAAATGCAACAGGTGATAGAGAATGCAGAAGAAACTCTTATTCAATTCCATCTGTGGCAAATGCATATCCATTTTTAGTGCTATCGAGGTAACTAATTATGAACCCCGTCTATGAAGGGCGATTCTATTCACTTTGACTTCTCTTATAGCATCTTAGTTCACAGAGACGATAAATTAAAAATGCAATAATAACAGATGAGCGATCTAATCAGCCCAAGGTTTGTCACTGAAGGATAAGAAAAAATCGCACGACAGAACAGTATCCAAACGATACGCCACTTCCGAGAATCCAATCCAGGCCTTTCAGATTACTAGGTCGACTCGCTACCTGTTATCTGATCTATGGCCAGGGAAGGGAAGGAACACCTCGCACCACGACCCAACGCGGACCTTTTCTGCTTCACCTCCCGGAGGAACGGATGAGGTGAAGGAACCGCAGGAGGCTATAAGCCGGCCGACAGAGAGTCGCAGAGGTCCCTAACGATTCTAAGTATGATGAGCAGGTCACACCGGAGGGCTCCTTAGAGAAGGCTGCCGCCTGGTAGGGTCAAAGAGAACTTTCCAACGAGCAAGCATCTGTGCCATCTGTTCGACATCGACCGGCAGGGCCCAACCTCAAAACCTATTTGAAACATGGAAAGGGAAGCAAAATTATAGAAAATATTGGAAAGGAAATTCGTGTTAGAAGAAACACCACCCCAGGATCCGCCTTGCCGACCAGGGAAACCACGAAAAACCCATGGTCAGAGTTCCCGGCTCCAGGAATCGAAAACAGGACTACCCGAATAGTACCTCGCAAGTTACCGCGGAACCATCTTGTTCGGTCACTACCTATTAAACCACGGAGATGAGCCCTGTTCACCCTGCGTCGCGCTCAAGCGTGAATGGTAGTCTAACGTGCAGGATGTAACGGTCGATATCTGTCGTAAATCTGCAACAAGATTTCGTTGAAGAAGTCGCAAGGAGAACCTTGGTTACAGTTTACAAGTGTTAGAAACGAAGTAGCATAAGCTATGCACATCGGATAATATGACAGCAACGCTACCTCCAAGTCTTATTTGGAGCATGTTCAATAATTAGATTAGAAGTGTTTTTGTTGCGTGGAGAGGTCCCCGTAACCGGGGCAGAACGCGGAACGGATCTAGATGACGCCCAGCGCAAGCATGGCTCCAGTTCAAACGCATCCAACGTCGCCTAACACCATTCACAAGACCCTAACCCTCGGCGGTCCCCCGAAAAGGCAAACATCGGAGGCGGGTCCTGACCTCCACTGTCCAGCCGCAACACGCCGAAAACCGCCGCCTGTTTCCTACAACCCTGAATCGGATGAAAATGAAGGAAATGATGGATGCAGGGGAGTCGCGGTAGAAGAGGAAGCGCCACCCGGGGAAACAACGAAAACCCTTATATCAGTGTTGGCGAACGCTGGGAGTAGAATAAATAGAGGAGAGCTGGACTACTTTTTGCATTCATATGAGAAAAGATAGAGAAAACGAGGGTAGATGCTAGGTTGAGAGAGCCTTCAAGGAAGAAAATGCGTTTATATGGGAGATATAGGAATACGTGGGCCCATGCTAGGCTAGACAGGGGCTGAAGGAGGGAATGCGCTTTATAGGAGAGAGGAAGGGGATACGAGGAGAAAGAATATAGGGGAACCAAAAAAATAGGCTATTGTTCCCAACAGAACAATATGATTAATGACTCTTTGTTCTATGCCGCAGGCCACGCCCCCATTGTGCGTTACTCTGACAACGTCCACCGCACATTTTTGTGTCACTTGCCGCTAACGGATGTGTGATGTAGCTGTCAGATATCCTTGACGAGGGTTTGAGCCGCAGAGAGACGCCACTGATAGATGCCCCTTGTAAACCCATTGACTGTATAATCAGATAACCGATTGTTCGTTTCACACCTCCCGCCCGTCCGGCATTTCCCGCCCTCTAGGATCCAGTCGCGTGCCACCACCCCGTAAATCGATGGAAGAGGTTTAGGCCACAAAGACACCGCCAATTAAAGTTTAATTGACGTACATGTAAACATGTGTGATTACAAACGTTTTGACAGTCTATGGCAGTTATTTCCCAAAAGGAAATGCCCTCTCCCACTCCTTTGTGTGGGTAAATTCCTCCTCCGCTAAAGTTCTAACTATCCGAGTTTAATTGAGTGTACATGTAAACATGTGTGTGTACAAATGTTTTGACACTCCTTGGCGGTATTTTCCAAACACACGAAGTGCCTCCCTCCCTCTCCTTTGTGTGGGTGAAATCCCCGCCACTAAAGTTTTTAATATCTGTGTCAATCAATCAGGTAATGTTCGTCCATGCATAACATCATCTAACCCTCATTAAAATCAAGGATTTAAACCACCAACAAAGGCTATATCGCATTCTAGCGTCCCAGATTCCCAGTATCATCTACTTAAACGGCTGGACGCAGGCCGTCGATGGATAATACAATTGTTCCGATTGAGTGCTTTTGATGGATACAGTATATAGAGTTGATGTCGATAAAGTACCCCACTCAACCCCCGCAAGCACACGCGCCCACGCAAATAAATTTTCTAAAACACAACTAAGCGATTATTACGTGTGTATAATTATTACGATTAATAGCATTTGTCTAATTCTGTTTTGAGGGAAATTATCAGACTTATAAGAATAATATACCTCTTAGATGAATTAAAAAATACATGCTTAAAAGACAGAGTTAGCGTAAATGATTTCTTCAACAATGCGCAATACGATAACGTATTTAAAAGGGATATTTTTTGGAAGCATGAGTATAGCTCCGCCCTCGATGGTCCTCCCATTTGGACTGAACCACATCAGATCTGCGAGCTGCGGATATACACACCCCCACCATTTCCACCCCCATTCAGAACAATGGGTCCTATTCTCTACTAAGCGGCGGCCAGTTAATTCCACGTTCCCCACTCCTATCCTGACTCTCTCTCTCTCTCTCTCTCTCTGCCTTCCACTGTATACCTTGCTTGACAGCTTGCTGCTGAGATAAAGCCGCAAGCCCTCCATGATGTGCCTTTAACGCACGCTTCACACGATTTTAAGGAATTTAAAAAGGAAATGTTTGTTTGTATATGATACCTGATCGAACAAGTGTACGCAGGTTTAGACACTGACATTTGACTACCTTAAAACCGAGGATTACAAGACATTACCTTTAACAAAGGCAGCCTTAAAATGTAATATGACAATTTTTAGACTAAACGTAAATAATATGGTTCTCGGGACTTTAAAATATGCGGACACTCGAGATAAAGTACAGGAGCCTTCAAAGCACACATTTCCTCTATGAAATATATAAGCATTGCAAAAAAATGTAAATAACATGGATTTGCGTACTTTAAAACATTCGGACACTCGGATAAAATACCGTATACTATCACAAATTTAAATCATAGGGATCTGGGTACCTTTAAAGATGCGCACACTCAAGATAAAATACAGGAGCCTTCATAGGAGACATTTCTCTGAGAAAATATATAAGTATTGCAAAAATGTAAATAGCATGGATCTGGGGACTTTACAACATACGGACAATCGAGGTAAAATACAGGGGACCTTCAAAAGAGGCATTTCCTCTGAGAAAATATGTAGGTATTGATAAAATGTAAATAACATGGATCTAGGCACTTTACAACACGCAGATACTCGGTTAAAATACAGCGACCTTCAAAACAGGCATTTCATGCGATAAAATATGTAAATATTGCAAATATGTGAATATCATGGATCTGGGGTCTTTAAAATATGCTGACATACGGGATAAAATACAGGGCCTTCAAAGCAGTCCTTTCCTCTGAAAAAATGTATGAGTATTGCAAAAATGTAAATAACATGTATCTGAAGCCTTCAAAACAGACATTTCCTCTGAGAAAATATATAAGTATTGCAAAAATCTAAATAACACGGTTCTGGGGACTTTAAAACATGAGGACAATCTAGCTAGAATATAACGGCCTTCAAAAGAGACATTTCCTCTGAGAAAATATATAAGTACTGAGAAGATATAAATAACGCTGATTTGGGGGCCTTAAAACATCTAGACTGTCGGTTAAAGTACAGGGGTCTTGAAAACAGACATTTCTTCTGAGAAAAATGTATACGTATTGCAAAAATTTAAATAACATGGATCTAGGGACCATGTTGCGGACACTCGAGGTAAAATACAGGGGTCTTCAAAACAGAAATTTCCTCTGAGAAAATATATATGTATTGCAGGAGGAGACTTAGTACATACGATGTCGAAAGGTGTGTTGAATACTCTAGCGAAGAATCTGGCCATGGACACTTCAAATATAAATTTGATATCCGTTGTTAAAAACTGTTTTTTCTAAAACGCACACCAGCGGTCTTCGAGATATGCGCCAGCGAGTTATACCGTTGTACACCCCTGAACCACCTCGCTATTTCATTACGTGGGAAATAATTCCTCACCTTAATGATCCCCCTGGATATCCAGACAGTTCACTTTGTTTTTCAGAAATGCGATAACATCACACAACTTTGAATGCAGACACGGGACTCGAGATGGTAGGATCGAGTTCTGATCGGTAATATTTAATACGAATGATAATACAGTTAAGTGAGGAATTAAGAAAATATTGAATACAACCGGGAATCGAACCCGGAACTCAGGCGATGCAAATGCTTTATGAATAAAGAAACGAGGGTGTATATTGCGTATAGCTAAAAAGATAGGAATGGTGAGGTGTTTAAAACATACATTTTCGCACACTCGAGGTAAAATACATGGGACCTACAATACATGCATTTCCTTCGGAATAAATTTGTCTAAACAGACCATACTTATCGGAAAAACCTATCCACTACCATTCAATGTCTTCATAAGGATACATGATGCTGTAAATCTCCTAACTTGTTTAGACGCGTTCATTTATACATCTCTCAAATACAAGAATTGTTTGTTTGATACCGATAATAAACTGATATATTATGGACGGTTAAACAAAGACATGATTTGGAGAGGATGATAAGAGGAGAATTGTATTTTGAATTAAAATGGAAGAAAAAATTCAACCTAAGTACCCCTTCATTTCTAGGACATTGTCTTAAATAGGGTGACTCAGAGCCAGATGGGGAGATGTCTTTGTGTCGGAAGGGGCTTCATAGTTTAACTTTGAAGACAGAAGGTCCATAACTAGGACCATCTGTAATTAAGATAGTGCTCTAAGACAACACAACTAAGGTCACTTGCGTGTAACACACTAATCGAGCGGAATGGTTCAGGCGGTAACATCTGCGGTCCGCATTCGGAGGTGTTGTGCTCAATTCTCGCAGCTGGCATTCCTGACCCTGGGGTTTTTCGGGGTTTTCCCGGTCACTAGGCGAATACTGCGAAGGTTCATTACATCTCCGAATTTTTCCTCCCTTCCGTTTCACCTACACTCTCATTTTACTTCACCTTTCATCTCCTCGGCTCTGACCCGTAATATTTAATACTGAAAACCGGAACTCAACCGATACAAATGTTTTATGAATAAAGAAACGTAGTTGTATATTGCATGTATCTAAAATGATAGGACTGGTGAGGTGTTTAAAACATACATTTTCGCACACTCGAGGTAAAATACAAGGGTGGCCTTCAAAACATGCATTTCCTATGGGATAAGGGGTATAGGTGCTGTATATAGAGCCGTGTCTTTAAACATCCGTAGAGGGAAGGGAAAGCCATTTGAGTGTTATCACATCAAATATTTTGTTTGTATTAGAGATATATGTAAGGGTTTTTCAGTAATAATTTATAAGAAATTAACTATTGCAATTATTTCTAAGTATTATTTCCTTCTTCAGTGCAGCAATCAAGTTTGTTATTATTATTATTATTATTATCGTCAGGAAAGATTAACTGTTTATTTTATTTTAAATAGACTGGTGTTTCAGTCCCCACGTCTAAAAATTATAGGATCCCTACATTGCTCCAGGAAAATTATATGAAGAGAAACAATACCTTCTTTTCATTATTTACCCTACAATTATAGTTAAAAAATACATATAATACGTTATTTATGCAGACCTATGTATGAGCTTGAAATCCCAGACGAGGGCATCCTACCTGTGCGTGGAGTTACCATCATGTCATGATAGAATAACACATTGAACACAGGTGGGTGCTTCAAATATAACACTTGAGTGAATATTTGTGGTAATGGAATAATATAAACAGCGAATTTAACCCATACACGTATTCAAAACAATAGTCTAGCGTTCCATACACGGTGGACTTTTCTCTACCGCCATATTACCTCTTGACGCTGGAAATCCCCCTAACCTGTTTAGACGCGTTTATTTATGAAATCTTCCCTGCGCGAGACATGTCCCCTCCATGACTCTTTAGAAAAGATGGATCCACAAGATACGGCTGGAGTAGCCAATCAGCTCAATTTATTTTATACTGTCATGCCTCACGGTTGCAATTTTTATATAAGAAAAATTATATAAGAGGGCTGCTTCTCAAGCAATTTTCACTCTGTCTTGCGTGATCTCTTCAAGCTAAGTCCTGTTCTTGTTTTACAACGCTCTGCCAAATTTCATCAAACATCATGTCTGGTAAGTTGTAAAAGCATTTCATTTACTTTAAAATTTAACTTACTATTCTCTTCAGGTATTTTATAAATGTCTTACTTCTTGTTTTTTTTGGAATGTCAGGCATTTATATATAAATAGTTGAACATTCTAAGCTAATAGCTAGCTGTGTGAATTTAATTTTCTCAAAAGCAAACTTATTATTCTAGATGTTTAAGTAAGAGATATTTCGCGAGCGAATTATATTCTTTTCTAGAGAAAAAAATACAATTATTGGAATACCTTGTTAACGTTTTGATTTAACATTTTGCTCTGCTCGTCGCCTCCGTCATTTGGTTACGTTTGTTGGCTACATTGCCTCCGTTTCTGGTTACGTATGGGGGTACGTTTCTGGTTACGTTTTAGTTGGGTTTGTGATTACGTCTTATTACGTAGTGTTGCGTGGTTATGTTACGTGATGTTACGTGGTATTGCGCGAGGTTTCGTGGTTACAGCGATCCAGGAGACATTACAGGCAAAGGACAGGGTTCCTACCTTTTAAAGAATTGAACCTGGAGCCTGTTCCGTCCAACCTCACGTCAACGAGCCCTGAGACCAATCACTGTCTGGATGACGCTTTTTCCAGAAAACATCTTTTTCCCCTGCAATGCATATGCCGAAGTTCCCCTCCGACACCCTCACTCGATATATACATATTTGCGTGTTATCAATTCATTCATTCGATTTTAATTTCTTCGAGCGTTAGCATTCACGTATTCATTTAATTTCTTTTAGTTTTAGCATGAGCTATTGTGGGAGAAAATCCGTGCAACCAACTTATCAGGAACTCAATTTTTCATACATTACACATGGAGGAAAACGAGTCGTTAAATGTTGTGTATGTGGTCGGATTTTAAAGAATTCTTCTTTGTCAAGACTGAATCGGTTCTCTGTACACTTGAGTCTCCTGTGGGTGAGGAATCAGAATACAGTCGAAGTCGTGCGTTTACTTATTTGACGTTTCCATATGGTATTAATTCCGTGATATATACGTTTGAAAATCGGATTAGTCTGGTAAATATGTTGAGATTACTTTTGGCATCGAGAGAGGCTGGTATAAGCAATAATACGAGTTAGATTGAAGAAATTATAAGTAAGCTGAAAGCATCTAAATTTATAGCATGCCAGTCACGAAAAATGATGTTATTATATTTTTCGACGATAATTAACAAGAACATTGAAATATATCATGATTATCAAGAAATTCTCCTATATAAAATACTTTCTTCAGACATTGCTGATATGTTTAATTTTACGGATAAAGTGTTCACCTGCAGGTCTCTTTACCTGTTATACTTACGATTAAATAATTGAATGTTAAGAAAGTCTAGATTATCATCATTGTCTTTGGGAAATATGTATGGTTTTGTGAGGGATTGTAATAGGACAATGTTTATAAAATATATTTTGTTTATATTATATAGTTCTTTGTCTGTTAATTTTTTTATACACTTCATATCACACCCTCAAATATTAGATGGTTCTGACTTCTAGATTCCATTTATTAAGCGTCTTTCAAAAATAGTTCATTAGATATTTTAAATTTCATGCAGTATCAATGTTTTAAGGTATTGCATAATCCTTTAAACAATTATGCAATTATTTATGGAATAAATGAACTTGGTATGAAATACAATAATAATGAACAAATAATGTATATTATTGCCATATTCTACACACGTAAATGGTTTTTCTTGCAGGTATTATGCCGCTGGTGTGGTGATTCTACATTTAATAAGACCACTTGACATTGTTGAGAATGGTCCTATTACATTTGTGTTTATGATTGTTTTACACTAAATTGTTCTTCCTCTTCATTTACCTCGCCTTGTAGCCCTATAACACGCAGTCAGGTTGTTTGCAGCTTGTTGTAAGTATATGCTTTGAGGTAAAGAATCACTGAAAAGACTATTAAAATTCTTTCTGCATAACATCGCACAGACTACAAACTAGACGATATTTACACATTTTTGCTTTTAATACAGTGGTGCATGGTTTAGATGAATAATATCCTAGTGAGTCGGGTATTTATAAACTCAAAGGACGTATCTTTAAATGAAACATTGAAAGGTTACCTGAATTATTTCTACAAACCTTAACAGCAAGAACATACAATTTACTTGTTAAACTTGCCAGCCGGTACTAATGCGTGTTATACAGTCTGAAACTTTCCGGGCATTTACTCCAACTGTTCGCTTGTTAGGGCTGAATACTTCGCTGGAAGAAAAACCTGCTTTTCACCAATGACTGCAACCACTCTAACACCGTATGTGGTATCCATTTTCTTATGGATTTTAAATTATAAGGCTCCTCTAGCTGAAGATCTTGTAGTCTTTGAACAGTCGGGAAAATTCTATTCCCAGCCAGTGTATTAAGTTGGGTTGCTAAATTCTCTGCATTAGGAACATAAAAACAAATTCCGTATTAGAGACTATATTTCATAAAAAAAATTCATTTATTTCAAAGTCTCTAGAATATTAACATTTTCTGTATAACATAAAGGAGGTTCTGATTCACTAATGAAGTCCATTAAGCAGGCTATTTTTCGATTTAAATCTTTAACATAATGTAAACATTTACTTTAATAGAGCGAATGATTCGCACAAAGACTTTTTGTAATATTCTAAAAAACAAAACGTTAGGAGTGTATTCAAATGATTGCCTTTTTCTCTAGAAGTGAATATATACATCATCATGTATCCTTATAAAGACGCTTAATGGTGTATGTGGGTAGGTTTTTCCGATAAGTATTAAGTATCGTCTTTTTAGACAAATGAGAAATCATTTTAAAAAACACGTAATATACACCTACGCTTATAAAGACGCTTAATGGGTGTATGGAGAGGTTTTCCCGATAACTATGGTGTTTTCAGTTACATTTATTCCGGACGAAATGCATGTTTTGAAGGTCCTTTGTATTTTACCTCGAATGTGCGAAAATGTATGTTTTACACACCTAACCATTCCTATCGTTTTAGCTACACGCAATATACTCTCTCATTTATTAATTCTCAAAGCATTTGAATCGCTTGAGTTCCGGGTTTCATTCCCCGCTGTTCAATGTTTTTTACTTCCTCACTCAACTGTATACTCATTCAGTATTAAATATTACCGATCAGATCTCGATCCTACCATCTCGAGTCCGTGTTCCTTTCACATCTGTGTGATGTTATCGCATTCCAGAAAGACAAAGTGAAGTGTCTGGAAATCCAGGGGGACCATTAAGGTGGGGAATTTCCCACATAATCAGGTAGCAAGGTCGAATTTACCCATCTCAGGAGTATACAACGTATTTGGCAGGGATGTACAGCGGTATAACTCGCTAGCGCATGTCTCGAAGACCACGTGTATGCGTTTTTAGAAAAAACATATTAAAAACGGATATCAAATTTATATTTGAAGTGTCCATGGCTAGATTCTCCGCTAGAGTACTCAACACACCTTTCGACATCGTATGTACTAAGTCGCATGCTACAATACTTATATATTTTCTCAGAGGAAATGCATGTATTGAAGGCCCTGTATTTTACCCCGAGTGTCAGCATATTTTAAAGGTCCCAGATCCATGATATTCACATATTGCAATACTTATAATTTTATCATAGGAAATGCCTGTTTTGAAGGAGGCTGTAATTTACCCGAGTATCTGCTTGTTGTAAAGTGCGTAGATCCATGTTATTTACATTTTATCAATACTTACATATTTTCTCAGAGAAAGTGCCTGTTTTGAACGTCCCCTGTAGTTTACCTCGTTTGTCCGTATGTTTTAAAGTCCCCAGATCCATGTTATTTACATTTTGCAATACTTATATATTTTCTCAGAGAAATGTCTGCTATGAAGGCTCCTGTGTTTTATCATGAGCGTGCGCATGTTTTAAAGTCCCCAGATCCCTATGATTTACATTTTTATGTTATACGGTACTTTATCCGAGTGTCCGAATGTTTTAAATTACGCAAATCCATGTTATTTACATTTTTTGCAATACTTATGTATTTCTTAGAGAAAATGTGTTTTGAAGGCTCCTGTACTTTATCTCGAGTGTCCGCATGTTTTAAAGTCCCCAAATCCATCTTATTTGAGTTTAGTCTAAAATTGTCATATTACATTTTAAGGCTGCCTTTGTTAAAGGTAAATGTCTTGTAATCCTCGGTTTTAAGGTAGTGAAATGTCACTGTCTAAACCTGTGTACACCTGTTCGATCAGGTATCATATACAAACAAACATTTCCTTTTTAAATTCTTTAAAATCGTGTGAAGCGTGCGTTAAAGGCACATCATGGCGGGCTTGCGGCTTTATCTCAGCAGCAAGCTGTCAAGCAAGGTATACAGTGGAAGGCAGAGAGAGAAAGAGAGAGAGAGAGAGAGAGAGTCAGGATAGGAGTGGGGAACGTGGAATTAACTGGCCGCCGCATAGTAGATTTAGGCACCATTGTTCTGAATGCGGTTCCCTCCCTGGGGTGGAAATGGGGGTGTGTGCATATCCGCAGCATGCAGATCTGATGTGGTTCAGTCCAAATGAGAGGACCATCGAGGGCGGAGCTATACTCATGCTTCCAAAAAATATCCCTTTTAAATACGTTAGCGTATTGCGCATTGTTGAGGAAATCATTTACGCTAACTCTGTCTTTTAAACATGCATTTTTTAATTCATCTAAGAGGTGTAATATTCTTATAAGTATGATAATTCCCCTCAAAGCAGAACTAGACAAATGGTATTAATCGTAATAATTATACACACGTAATAATCGCTTAGTTATGTTTTAGAAAATTTATTTGCGTGGGCGCGCGTGCTTGCGGTGGGTGAGCGGGGTACTTTATCGACATCAACTCTTTATACTGTATCAATCAAAATACTCAATCGGAACAATTGTATTAATCCATCGACGGCCTGCGTCCAGCCATTTAAGTAGATGATACCGGGAATCTGGGACGCTTGAAAGCGATATAGCCTTTGTTGGTGGTTTAAATCCTTGATTTTAATGAGGGTTAGATGATGTTATGCATGGACGAACATTACCTGATTGATTGACACAGATATTAAAAACTTTAGTGGTGGGGACTTCACCCACACAAAGGAGAGGGAGGGGGCACTTCGTGTGTTTGGAAAATACCGCCAAAGAGTGTCAAAACATTTGTACACACATGTTTACATGTACGCTCAATGAAACTCGGATATTTAGAACTTTAGCGGAGGAGGAATTTACCCACACAAAGGAGTGGGAGAGGGCATTTCCTTTTGGGCAATAGCTGCCATAGACTGTCAAAACGTTTGTATACTAGTCCCGGGCATCCTTTCCCCAACCGGCTTCAAAGGGAACGGAAAGCTTTGAAGCCTGACCATAAACCCATCAGTAAACGATTATTAGGATCTTCCCATCCCTTAAACACAACACGTGGTCCTTTCTCCAGCTCCACCAAAGCAAAGCGTTGTTGCCGGTTTTAGCAGCTGTGACTGTTCGCTCGTGCTTTTCTTCCATGTTCAGCTAAGCTTCTATATTACTTCTTCAGAGAAGTTATATAGTGTTTTACTTAGTGCAGTTTTGTAAGTTAAGCAGTGTTTAATAGTTATTAGCGTTTAATAGTTTAATTAAGATGTGGAGACCTTGGGAAACGAACCAAGTTGATGCCCCTCCGGTCGCACCAGCAAGTGACCCTCTGCCGAATATCAGTAATGCCAAGACCACGAAGAAAAGGGCTACAAAAACTGAATAAGCAAAGCCAGATTTTTATGTGTAATGTTCAAGAACATGTAGAAAAGAACCTTTTATGTGGAAAAATGTTTGTTATTGTTTTGAATTTCTCAAAAACAGCTTAACGATTTTTAGTAAAATACCGCAAGTTTAAGATATTTGCAGGAAAAATAAAATTTGTATCATGAATTTTATATTCTGGGAATAACTTGTAAAATTTTCCTCGTTCTCAACTTGTTGTATTACTGGTAAATTCTAAGAGAGAGACAAAATCTTACTCTGCGTAAAATGCAATCTCGGTAAAGGACAAATTTTAGGTCAAATTGTGTTAACCATTTCCGAGAAATTCTTTGTTGTTGGTTTGAATTTTGAAATACAAGTTGGAAGTCTCTGTTTGTATTTTCCTCGTGGTCATGCTAAGAGCATGGAATTTCAAAGTCATCATATAGTCATCTGTATTTTAAAAATCTGACTATCGCTTTAGCCTATGTATCCTTATATTTACAACGATATGTGCAATGAAATTTTATCTTATTATTTAAGAAGTAGATAGAATAAGCTTTTGTGAAAGTAGTTTGTAGAAGAGTGAGTAGAGATAATCTTGTGAATATAATACATAAGATTTTTTTTTTATTTTCTTTCTTTTGCCTTCGTATTTTTACTTATCCTGCATTTTATAATAAAGCTATTCATTTAAGTAAACAGAAGATGCCATGCTTATAAATCTTACACCTTAAACAATACACAACTTCTTGTATTAGCTTTATATTAATAAAACATTGTTGTGATACAAGTGATAAAAGACTTTTTACCATAGCTCCGCGCACAGCATAATCAAAAATGATGCTTTGATTTGGGAGTAAGGGTTCCTTTCAAAATAAATTAATATTTATGTATTTTAATTATTTAATGATAGTCCAACAATGTATAGTTTATTCGGAACATGTTTCTAAGTTTCTCTCGGATATGTTAACATGCATTTCTATTCTTGTAGCGCAGTATATTAGTTCAGATCATTCATTAGTTCAGTTATATTTTAAAGCGTTTGCAACTTAAATGTAATTACTATGCGATTCATAGTTATTTACATAGTTATTTTGTGTGTAAAGCAAGCAGACAAACTGCATGATTGTATTCTGTACATGTGGAAATCACCTGCAAAGTTTTGCTTTTAAATACTATTTTTAATTTTGGCAACAACGCGCATATGCACATGGATGTCACTAAGATTTTATGGTGCTTGCGGTTAGGGAGGGTAGGGAACAAGTGTTTGGCTACTGTACAAAGGTCGCCGCTTGGGGATCCGAAGGCTGCGATGACCATAATCACACATGTTTACATGTACGCTCAATTAAACTTTAATTGGCGGTGTGTTTGTGGCCTAAACCTCTTCCATCGATTTACGGGGTGGTGGCACGCGACTGGAATCCTAGAGGGCGGGAAATGCCGGACGGGCGGGAGGTGTGAAACGAACAATCGGTTATCTGATTATACAGTCAATGGGTTTACAAGGGGCATCTATCAGTGGCGTCTCTCTGCGGCTCAAACCCTCGTCAAGGATATCTGACAGCTACATCACACATCCATAAGCGGTAAGTGACACAAAAATGTGCGGTGGACGTTGTCAGAGTAACACACAAGGGGGGCCTGGCCTGCGGCGTATAACAAAGATTCATTAATCCCATTGTTCTAATGGGAACTATAGTCTATTGTTCCGGTTCCCCTATTATCCTCCTACTCGTTTTACCTATGTCTCCCATATCAACGCATTTTCCTGCTTGATCCGCCTCCTAATGCTGCATCTCTCCCCGTTTTCCCCGTCTCTCCATACAAACGCATACTCTACCATTCAAAACCTTCTAGCCTAATACTTCTCCTCGGTTTGCTATCTCTCCCATATAAAAGTATTATTCTACCCTTCAAGCACTGTCTGGTCTGGCACTACCCCTGATGTTCTCTATCTCTCGCGTATAAGCCCATATTCCCCTCCTTCAGCATCTATCTAGCCTATTATCTGTCCACGTTTTACCTATCTTTCCCATATAGACGCATACTCCACACCTCAAACTCTGTCTAGCCTAGCACTTGCACTCGTATTCCCTAACTCTCTCATATAAAGCTCATTCCCCTCCTTCAGCCCGTGTCTAGCTTAGCATCGGCCCTCGTGTTCCCTATCTCTCCCATATAAGCGCATTTTCCTCCTTGAAGTCTCTCTACCTAGCATCACCCTCATTTCCCCTATCTTTTCCTATATAAATGCAAAAAGTGGTCCAGATCACGTCTGTTTAGTCTACTGACGGGAATCGAAACCTGAACCTCCCGAATGGGAGCCTTACACGTTACCGCGAGGCCATCTTGCTCGGTCCACGTAGGTACCTACTAGAATTCGATACCGAGATGTCACTGGAAAATTACGTTTTGAGGACCTTCGTCCGCGCATGTGTGTGTGCCTTAAGAGCACAACTATAGAACGAAAATTCGGATAAATACCAAACTTGGTATAGTTCAATATCTTGCAAGGTTTGACACCATGATTTTAAAAAATCCCTGCACACCAAACTACCCTTTTTATGGTAAAATTTTCTATATTTTTGTTTTCTCAGAAATGGCTGCAACGATTTTTATTAAAATACTATATATTTCACTAAGGTATTTAAAGGAATAGCCTATGAAGTCCTCTTAATTCTGAAGGAATTTTGTGTAATTTTTTATCTCGGTTAAGGGATAGACAAAAAAGTAAATCTCTTTAAGTTGCACGCTTTATCTCCAATACGTAACTCCGGCATCCATCTCCAAGACATCCGTTATTGCTGGTTGGAGTTTTTCAAAATTCTTGTATTCTTTTTAAAATGGAGTCGTTATTCATTTGCTCCTTGGGATGCCTCAGGAGTTGCATGGAATTTCAATGGCTGTATATAATGAACATGAATGTTTTGAAACATTTGACAATCACTACTTCCTCTCTACCTATTACGAAATGTGTAAGCATGGTATTTACGTAAACGTTTACTCCAATTAATTTGAAGTGCATAGATGGTGGAATAAGCTTTTGCAAGCTTAGCTTGTCGACGCTATACAAAAATAAACGATAGTGGGTAGAGAAAGGCATGTGAATGCAACACAAGCATTTCTTTAATATGAGATTCCTGTTGTCTTTTCTATCTTTCCTCTTTTCTTTTTAGATATGCTGTAAGAGCGAATTGAAACGAGTGAGATGGCTCCGCGGTAACGTGTGAGGCTCGCACTCGGAAGGTCCCGGGTTCGATTCCCGGTGGAAACCCACTTTGACCATGGGTTTTTCGTTGTTTTCCCTGGTTGACATAAGCGAATGCTAGAGTGGTATATTCTACCACGGCTCTCCTCTCCCCCCATTTCCTCTCATTTCATTTTCCTTTCATGTTTCAGGTTGACTCCGGAGCTTTGGTTCTGCCGGTGTCGGGCAGCTGGCGCAGAGGCTTGCGTTTTGAAGATGTTTCCCCGGTCCCACTGGAGGGACGTCTCCGAGCGGCCCTCCCGTGGTCGGGTAGTCAAGCCTAGAACTGTTAGGGAACTCTGAGCGCCTCTGTCCACTTGCGCCGGCTTCGCTCTGCAACCTGCGTGTCTCTTGTGATTCCTTCATCTCATCCGTCCTCCCGAGGTGTACGCGCAATAGGTCGCAGTGCTAGGTGTCCCCTTCTGTTACTAGACCAGTCCGGCCCGGTTGTGTTTGTTAATTAAAAAATGAAAAAATGAGGCATGTAGTTCATAAAGTGAAATAGAAGCAGCGAAATCTATTTTAAAGCTTTGCAGAGTAAATCTGTGGAATTGGTAAACCACAATATTAAAATAAATGTGCAAGTTTGATTAAGGAATACATCTGTTATAAATTCATAGAAGTGGGAAGCAGAAATGCTCAACAGTGCTAAGTATTTATAGATTTTGAGCTCTAAAATCATTTATTTCAAATAAATGACAACCATATTTAACGTATTTAAGGCATATATCTGATATTTTTACATTTTCTACCACATACTTCTTCTTCTTCTTTATCTGTTTAACCCCCCAGGACTTACAGGGGGTGCCTGGGGTCAGAGGAGCACACACTCATGGATCAGACAGAATATCCAGGATGGGTGATCAGCCCGATGCCTGATATGGGAGGAAGGAAGCAGATGAAACGAAATGATGGTGAAATGGATGAAAGGAAAGGTGATGATGGAGCAGTTGGTGGAATGAATGGCGGGGGAAACCGGAGAACCCGGAGAAAACCCGCCCAGACGCCGCTTTGTCCACCACATATCCCTGGGATTGAACCCGAGCCGCCTCGGTGAGAGGCGAGCGGTCTAACCACTCGGCCACGGCGCCGCCTCTACCACATACAATCCCTGTTAAAAGAATTTGGTGCCGCGATTCGAAAGAATGAGTCTCGTGCGCGTTGTTTGTTCATCCTTTGCCAGCGGGGGGCGGGGCGGAGCGCTTATCTACAAACAGCAGGCGGACGACCGCTTTTTTATTTCTACGTTCTACACTATTATTTTAACGCCATTACTCTACAGGATAGTAGTCTGCATTGATAGAAACTTAATTTAAGAAACGGTGTTTTTCTGTAAATAATCACTTACTTGTTTTTATAATTTGAAGGGGATCAAGAAAGAACTGTGGATTTTTAGCACAGAGCACTTATGCAATTGAAATATGTTAGGCGATACATTTGCTAAATTAATTAACGATAATACTTGCTGCTAGAATGACCTTTTTTAACAATTGTTACAACTAAATTGTGTTTATAAAGTATAAAATTTAAATTACATAATAGTCATATTGATCTTTTGGCTCTTGACAAACGAATGTTACCAACAAAACTTATGATAGTGATGGTGATGGTGGTAGTAATGAAAGTAGTTTAAGAGCACACTACTCCAGCGCTTACTAGCACCCTAACAGATTAATAACGCAATTTTTACTTTCTAAGTTTGCATCAGTGGAAATACGATAGACGTAAAACCAATGTTTTGCTTACATGGCCCATTCAGCTATTCAATTACAAATGAATATTTGGTTTATGCCTGTAAAAAAGTTAGCTAAGCACTTCTATCGTATACTTTTCGAATATTGTAAAACACTGAGGATCTGAAACAAGCTTTTTCATTTAGGTAAAATCCGGAAGGGAAGAGAAAAAACGGAATACCTGTTAGTATTTGAACCTCCGTACTTCGTTTTAAAAACCAGCGCCCTAACAAAGAGCTATTGTGGTGTCGGGGCTTTCACATTAGTAGTATAAGTCCCGGATGAGCCAATTGGATTAACGATAATCCTGCCGCTAGGGGCGCTAGTGCCGCTAGTGTCGCTGCGAGCGACGGCGGCAAGTTTGAAAAGCGCCATGAGCGGAAGGATTATCGTTATTGCAATTGGCTCATCCAGGACTGTTTTATTTATTTATAATTTGAATACAGTACATTGGATAAAGATATGAATACATAGTTTAGATTAACATGATGTATTATTTGCTTAACATATGAATACATAGTTTGAGAATAACATAATGGATTATTTGATTACAGGAGATTAACATATGAATACAATAAATGAACAATATAAGAAATATTAGGAGAAAAAAAGCACATTATATTCATAGTTTGTTGAGGCACTAGGACACACAGATTTCGCGCACAACAATGATTTTAAAGTACGTGGTGCACTTTAAGTCCTCGCCATCGCTGCTGCTGCTATCGACGGTAAATTGGTGGATAGGTTTGGTGATGCAGGTGACGAGCAGGTGAGAGAAACTTTCGTTGACGAACTCGGTGAAGGTTGGTATATAGATGGGGATGGTAAATTCGTTGTAATGGCTGGTTGAGAAGCATCCTGTGGATGTGACTTTTTTGGTTAGAGCAGGAATGGTTCTGTTGCCGAAGTATATGATGCATAGTGCGTCTTGTTGATGCTGGTGCACTTTGGTAGGTACGCATTTGACGTGGACGGCGTGAGCCCCTTGGACGTCGAGTGTGATGGTGACAACTCTGCTGCTGCGGAAATAGGAGTTGGAGATGCAGAGGATACGGATAAGTGAAGCTGCGTTGAGAATGAGTTGTAGGGTAAGATTGTTCCCCACGGGGACGGGATAGGTTTCGTCGGACATTATTTAGGGTTATATGGGGAGAACGTGACGATGTGACGTTTGAAACCGCTGCGTAGTTTTTCCTCGCCTGCGTATATGATGCAGAATGAGGTAGAGTTGAGTTTGTTGATGAGTTCTGGAGAGGCTTTTGCAAATCTTGTTAGTAGGAAAACTTCTGTGTCGTTGTCGAGTTTGGCGACGAGCTTTGTACCGTGAACGGCGTCGAGTGTTTTGACGCCGACGACACGATATGGTACGTGCTGTTCAAGCGTAGATACGCTGAGAGTGTCGGCGCTGCGGGAAAGTTCTTCTAGCTCTTTAAGGGCGTCCTGTGACATTATGACGGCACAGATGGCAGTTTTTGATAAACGGGGGAGGACCGTCTATATGAGTGGTTTGATGAGGAAGGTTGTAGTGTTGTTTACACCTGCGATAAGGTGCGCAAACTACCTGTGCGTCTCTGGGAAGTTGGTTCCACACAAGGTCGACGTCGCTTGGGGGATAACGTTCGAAGATGTATATGCCGTTCTGCAGCAGCACTTGGCGTTCCCTGGGCAGTAGCAGGTGGATTCTTCGTCCGTTATCGAGATACCGAAAGAGCACGATGAATCAGTTCATGTGGTGTTTCTAGCGGAGTACCTTCGAAGGAATTGAATTTGCTTGTTGAGTTGATCGAGGTCTTCGTGGAAACCGAGTTGACACTGCGTGCACAGGCGGGTGAGACGGTGCCTAAGTTCGCAGCTGCACGTTTGGTGAAAGCAAAACGAGCAGTGGAAGTCTTTACACGTCGGTCCTGGCATTCCCCCACGGCTGGCTAGCACCGAATGAAGGGAAAAAGAATGCGCGTGCATAAATATAACCCAACTGCCGGAAGCAGGAAATCACTGGTGGGGGAAAAGTTCGTTGGAGATTTACCACATCAGGGGGAAGCACTGGTGGGGGAAAAGTTCGTTGGAGAATTACCACATCAGGGGGAAGCACTGGTGGGGGAAACGTTCGTTGGAGGTTCACTACATCCGCTGGAAGCGCTTAGCGATTATTGCACAACACCCGCAGGAAAAACACTGTGTCCGTTGATTTAACGGTTTTCCTCTTGGAGGAGAACTCTGTTTTGAACGGTTTCGTTGGAGATTTACCACATCAGGGGGAAGCACTGGTTGAGGAAAAGTTCGTTGGAGAATTACCACATCAGGCAGAAGCACTGGTGGGGGAAACGTTCGTTGGAGGTTCACTACATCCGCCGGAAGCGCTTAGCGATTATTGCACAACATCCGCAGGAAAAACACTGTGTCCGTTGATTTAACGGTTTTCCTCTTGGAGGAGAACTCTGTTTTGAACGGTGCTGAACATGCAAACGCCGTGAATGTGATCGGGTATGATATAGGGTGATTCGCGACCCAAATGCACCGCTAAGCACGTGCCGTAGCACATGGGGTTTTCGTTTAACATTTGCTGCATTTTGTCTGTGGAAATGTATTGCTGTTCGTAGAAAACGATGTATAAACCTCTTGCGGGCACAAATTGGAACCACTGATGTTGTGCGTCTTCTTTATCTGCTTTGAAATGGATATCGTTGAAGTACATGTTAGATAGCACACAATGAATTTTGTTTTCGCAGCTGTGAACTCTGGCGGAGACGGATTTTCCGTCGTAGGTGCTGTCGACGAAGCGAAGTGCATAAGGTGTTTTTTTATGGGGGTGACCGTCCACCTCGTAGTTTTTAAACACCTTACTGTCATGGTAGTTCACCGACAGGTAATTTCTGTAACCCATGATGCGGGAGCGAAGGGTGCGAGATGATTGGGTGAGGTGCGGTTGGAACGCTGGTAGAAATACATGCGCACTAAGGACTATTTTGTGAGATGCGCAGTGCGAAATGGGTGTTGAGGAAATGATGAACCTCGAGGAATGTTCTAAAATTGGCGCACCGTATGTACTTGGTGAACTGCGTGAAATTCATGTTATGTAAGGGAACGTTGGGGGCATGGTTGTGAAGCATGTACTTGTGGTATGCCATGATTTGATTTTGCACGTCCGTCTCTTCCTTCTTTTTGTGATACATGATGTCGGTAATGATGCGCTGTAGGGCATGCAACACGTGCCATTCTTGTTGGTTGAGCGTAACGGATGCGCCTTGCGGGTCTTTGAAAACGAGCTTTAGCTTTCCGAACACAAACTTAAACACGATGGTGACGCTGTCGCTGAATTGAAATTCCTGTATACGTCCCTGTGGAGCGTTTGTGAATGATGGGGATGGCTTCGACGAGTTTGTGCCACTGCGAGGAACTCATGTCGACTGCGTTGTGCTGTCCACATTTGGCAATGGTGACGACGAGATGGTGCGGCGGCTGGGGGGAGAATCCCACACTGACGAATTTAGTTTGTTGCGGGTTGAGGAAGTAGATATCCGCCAGAGCACCCACAACTGCACTGTGTTGGAACTGTGCTGGCGGAGCAGGGCTGTCGGGATGCTGTTGGAGGTCGAAGATGGGTAGTTTCCTTTTTTCCTCGGGTTTTGAGGTGGTCGGGGTTTGACATCCGGTTATACTGGAACACACAAAACAGTAATAATAATGTGAGGGATAGAGAGATAAACGGGATAGAAAAAAGCAAGCTAATACATAGGTGCGGACCTACCTGGTCGGCGTGCTGCATGGCAGCATGACTGTATCCGCGTGCTGCATGGTACACTCTGAATGAGGCGAGCGGCACCGTGACGTTGCTTTTTATATGAGCAGGAGCGTCTTCTGAAAGCACGTGCAAGAGGATGGATTAGGTTAGATGTGATGAATAGTGACACACACACACACACACACGTACTCACCTTCAAGGGTTGATAGTTTGCTGAGCGTCAGAGCACTTTGCGCGGCATGCGTCTTTGTACGTTTCGCGAGTGACGACATCATTATGCGCGTGATTGCTGACGTAAAATTTTGAGAAGAATTTATGCTTAGGTAAGCCGGAGCAGCGGTGGGTGAGGTAGGCGATGACGTAATGACCGCAAGTGGTGCTGTCGAAACCTTGCAGCCTTCTGGCGTTGGTGGACCAACGCGTCCCGCAGACCGAATTTAAGACCCGGAGAAAATGGGGCGAAAGCGGTCCTATGCCGTAACTGTCAAAATATTCTCCATGCGAGTTTTTGTCCACAAAGATGCAAACCCAGTGTTGCCCGGATTTGGTGCTGGGGTCGGTGTTAGCCACTAGCGCCAAGGGAGGCGTTCGAATGCCGTGAAGTACGGGTAGTTTATCGCAGGGGTAGACGCCTAAAAAGTGAGAGCGCGTAGAGGGGCATGTCGATAGAAATCGTTGAATTTGAAAGGTGTTCATGATACCAGAATGGATCGGTTGGCGTCGATTTCGACCGTGCGATGTATTTCCGCTAGCAGCAGAAGTATGACCGGTTCTGTCAATTTATCGGCAAAACCGATGCTTATAGAGACGGTTCCGTGGCGCTGACCCGAGATGTGAGACTCGTTAGCGCTCATGTCTGCAGTGAGATCGAAAACCATTATCGTATACCCTTGCGGGTAGGTTTCTCTGGAGATGGAGTGTCCCTCGTCCTTGAAATGAATGCCTAGGCCGTCCTGCAGGGTTTGAAAGTATTGCAAATAGTGTCCCTTTGTAAAGTCGGGTTGCAGAGGTTGGGAGGGAACGGGTTGCCCGTTCACGTAGAGCTGAAAGAAGTTCATTTTAAAATGTTTCAAGTTGTACGGATTTGAGTTAAAATGGCCGGAATAGGCCTTGTCGGTGACCATGGCTACTACCACTCTCCTGGGAACTTTCCCTACGCACACGTCGCTAAACGTCATTGCCCTGGACTCCTTGGGGATGCTGAGAGCGTGAAAGCTGACGTCCTTGAGATGGTACTTTGCGTTGCCCTTTGCGAGCACGGCCTGGTGCGCGAGCTTTATGGTCGGCGAGGGCCGCACCGATTTTAAGCGCAGCGTGGCAGACACGATGTCGGCGTACCCCTTAAAGGTATCTACGTCGGAAAACAGATAAAACTGGGGAGAGGCGGGAGTGAGCTTGACGGTCATGCTAACGTTGTTTAAAAGCAGCTTATCCTGTCTAAACAGAGCGTTGAACAGAGGACCGATGAGCTGTACGACGTTGCTCCCTTTGGTAAACCCCTGACGCCACTGAAAACCCGCATTGGCGATAAAAGTGTCCATGATGCCTGCCGTGTCCTTTCTCCAGAGGGTGGATTCTAGTTTGGTGTTCATGGCATCTTCGGAGTAATTCAGAAGCGTCTCGAGGTAGGTTCTATAGGGGTAACCGGCTTGCGGCATGGAGACGATGACGTTACTGAGGGTTACCTCCACCTGTTGAAACAGGGAATTTAAGGCGTTGTTGACCAGAGTGGCGTTAGCGTCAGCGTTTAAGGTCTCTCCTTTGTCATCTACAATGTGCACCATGAGTTCGAGTACGACGTAGGTCAAGTCTAGGTAATCGTCCGCATTTCCGGAATAATGAAAGGTGATGGGGGCATTTTTCATTAAAGTGTTTTGAGGGTTTAGGTATATGAACCGTGACTCCTCGATGCTCATCTGAATCGGCACCTCTGTAAAGAGGTCCAGTTCGGAACTCATGTGGACGGCCGCGTCTGCCATTACGAAAATACGTCTTGCACCTTACGCCTACGGCGTTTCAGCTTCGACTGCTTGCTCTTTTTGGATTTGCTCGGTTTTATTCTCTTGAGGCGCCTGGCGCCGGAACCGAGCATGGCATCGGGCTTTTCGTCGGCTTTTCACTTTAAATTGTATCCGGACTCCTTGAGCCTCCGTTGGAGCGCTTCCTTTGGCGCTGCTGCCGCGACAGTCACATCGGACAGAACGTGAGAGCCCGCCTTTAAGGCCTCCTTTCCGACTGCTTTTGCTCCGCTCTTTAAAAACGGTAGCAACCTTCTGAAGAGTCCTCCGAGGGCTGAAAAGAGACCGCTGCCTCTTTGGTAGCGCTTGCCCCTGTAGAGAATGAAATCGCGATCGTCGAACGCGCCGCCGGCCTGATTGAGGTAGTACCGCGTCACGGCGTGCACGTCCATTACGCCTGTTTCGGAGGAAAAGCGAGAACTATAGTAGAGGAAAATCCGTCGGCGAATGGCAAGAGATCGCCGTAACCGTTCGTTAAATCTATGTTGACCGTCTTGAAGTCTTGCTGAATCAAGGGTACCCAATTTTGGGGAAAAAACGTCTTTTCGTCGCTCATGTAAGTGTTGTTGCTTCTTTCGTATTCCACGGCCGCGCTCTCTATGACTTGGGCGAAGGTGTCGCCCACGACTTGCGGGGTCACTAGATTACAATAGATGAACATTTCGTAAGGAAACCCCATATAAGGATCTACGGGGTGTTTAGCAGCTTTTTCGAGAATGACGTTGACGTAGGGCTCGAAACCCAACATTTTTGCCATAGCGGGCGTTAAGAGCAAACTGTGGATGCGGTGTAGAGGTCCCGGAGGGTCCTCCGATTTTGAAACGTCTGGTTTGGGTCTGACGGGACGAGCCGCCGCGGGTTTCTGCTGCCCCGAAACCGGGAGCTTCGGTTTCGGTTTCGGCTTGGGTCTCTGGTGGGGCGCATCTTCAGAGCTTCGTATTCGCCGACCGCGTACGGTACGGCCGTGCGCGCGACATTTTCCACAAACCCGTCGAACGGAATGTCGGGTAGTGGTTCGGGATGGGCGACGGCGGCATTCACGCCCACCGTCTTCTTGCGCTCGTCGAAGAGGAAGAAGTTTTCCACGTGCAAGTTTTCGAGTAGAACGGCGTTGACGAGGTTCACCAAGTCTTTGGGATTGTGCACGATGCCTTGCGGCATTTCCAGGCTGAATTTGGAATGCGTGAGGAGGAGCGTCATGGTGTACTTGGTGCCCACCAGACGGGCATCGTCTCGCGAAAGGTTATAAAATTTCACCGGATACCTGACCTTTTGCAGGGCGACCTCCCATTCTCCCTGCAGAACGATTCTCTCGGGCAAGATGTTAGAAAATCTGGCCGTGGTGTTGTCGGTAAAGTGTTCCATGGAAGCGTTGCTCACGAGAGTGATGGAGAAGGGCTTGGTCTTAATCATGTCGAATCGATGGTCGAAGCCAGAACCCACGAGTTAAACTTTGCCGGATACCCCTTCCACTTTACCAAGACCTGCTTGTTGCGCCCTCGGCCCTTGATCTGTAAAACGCGTTCGATCTTAAACGTCCGAGGTAGCGCGACCTTTTGTAGCTCCTCGGTGTAAAATATACCGTCTATGGCTGCTCCGGCCAGATCCTTCAACTTATATACCACTGGCCGACCGCGCACCACCTCGGCTATCCGAAATATTTCGTCCGTCCAATTCTGCTCGTACCCCTTGTCGAATTTCATTTTTTCTTTAGAGATGCGCACGTGATCGCCCACGGAAAATCTGGGTTTCCCTGCGCGAGGTAGGGTCCTATTTCCGTAGAGATTGCGGTACACTCGTAAAATGTTAGATTCGTTCAGCTTGACCGTACCCAAACCGGCATAGTGTTCCGGTTTGGCATAGTATCGCCTTAGCCCCTTCCATTCCTTCATGCTTTACTTGTACAGGGGTTGCCAGACGCGTTTGCGAAAATGGTACGACGCGGAAGGCGATTTCGATTTCTTTTTCGGAGTGGCAGGGTTAGCCCTCTTCTTTTTGCGAGGCGAGAGGAGGTTGACCTTTATGGTTCGGGGTTCGACCTCCTGCTTCACCGGCACGCGTTCGTGCACGTCTTCGTAATCGTCGTCGTCGTCGTCGCCGAGGAAGGGCTTTCTGACTTGTGCCACGAGATCGAGGTAGTTGTCCAATTTATGTTTTACGAGCCGCCACTTTTCGTCGGCAGAGAGCTTTGTGCTCTGCAGGTTCTGAATTTCTCTAGCCAATCTGTATATGGTGCGGTCTATAGCGTGAAGCTTATCGACGGTCTTTGGTTGCGGTGCAACGAGGATCTGCTTGCCGTACTTCATCCTGTTAATTTCGACACTAGCGCGCCGCCAAGCGAAGCCAAGACGGGTAGGAGAAATGCCGGCAAAAAAACTCCTTTTTGAACCAAGATGCTCTTCTTCTTCTTCTTCTTCTTCTTCAGAGGAACCCGTTTATCCGTCAACTTCCTCCAAGAAACCTTGTGCTTCTTTAGGCGACCCAAGCACTTTGCGGGAAGTTGCACGTGACCTCTGCACACGTTGAGCATACATTCGCTAATGGCCTTGATCAGATCGCCATCGGCATTTTTTAACAACTTTTTGCGAAGAGGGGCCTTCACCTTGGCCAGAGCCGTCAAATTACCGTGCTGTCTCGCTATGCGAGAACTGGTCAGCGTCGCAAGCCTTAACCTACCTCTAGCCATGCTTGCGCGATAATGACGTTCGCTCCCAAAGCGGTACTTTTTATTTAAAATCAATGGCCTCAGTTTGGTAAGACCCTGCCGTGATAATATAGAACGAAACGAACCCGAGTCCCCTCGGTGGTCTCAGTTGGGTACCAAATAGGAGAGATTTTCCCCCGGCAGCACGCCGGTTCGATACCTGTATCGGGCGGGCGTGTACTGAGTGCAGTCCAACACGAGATACCCGTGAGGGCGTTCGGTGGCCTTCTCGAAGGCCTCCAAGAGAAACCTAGAGTTCCTGGGTTCGATCTGCTGGCACAGTCTCTCGATCTGCATCTTGTCCCGGTTGTTCTTGAAGACCACGACGTAGTTTGCATTCAGAGAGATGTTGCGATATTTCTGACCCTGCGGAAACACGTTCTGCAGGATGTAGACGATGCCGAAGCGCTTGTGATGGGAGTCTCTGGTGAAAAAATTGGACACGTCCTTCCCGCCCGACTCAAGCATCAGATCGTCGAGGACGACGAGGTCGTTCTCGCCCACCGAAGCAAGTTCGGGTATGCCCGCGTGGGTCTCGCAACGCAGAGCCGAGGGTTCGAGTCTCGGCGAATACTCCGGAGGGTGGCACCACAGCACCCTCCTGGGGCGCACGTCGAACATCCGGTGCGCGTGGCGTAACAGGTTTTTCACGAAGGTCGACTTCCCGCAGCGCGACGGACCCGCCACGAGCATCGTGCTGGGAAACTCGAATCGCCCCAGGACTCGGGGACCGGGCATCGTCTCCTCAGGGGCGCCCGGTTCGAAATGACTTTGGCGCGGCTCTAGACGTCTCATTTATGCGTTCCTCTTAAACCCGTAGGGATAGGAATCGTGATCGTCGGCGAGAACGCGCTTGTTGACCACCATCCTTAACGTCTTCGAGCTGGGTTCGGTGACGACCGTCCAAGACGGTTTCCGCGAAATCTGCGTGCCCGCCAGCTTCACCGCACGGTCGTTGTCCCTCAGCAACACGTCGCGAATCACCTCGGCGTTCACCAGCTCCAGGTTGCCCGAACTGAGCGTGATCCCCTTCACCTTGCACACCGAGAAGGTCTTGCCCGTCTCGGGGCAAACGATCTCCATGCAGTAGCTCTTGGGCCCCGCGGAGGCGAACCGGGCGATGTAAGAGCCCCGCCCGTCTTTCTCCAGCTCGTCCGTCATGTCCCCCAGGAGGCGTCCAACGGACGGCGTCCAGTCACCCGGAGCGGCAGCGACGACGACGGAGTCGGTGTCGAAGTAGCAGACCCGTTCTCCCAACCTCTTGAGGTAGGAGTAGAGCACCAGGCGCGCGTGAGCTGTGGTGTAGGCCGCCAGGACGGCGTTGGCGGTGGGGTTGACCTTGCGGTGCTGCTCGCAGTACCTCCACACCGCGTACATGATCCGGTCGGTGACGGGCACGTAGGTCTGCACTTCCACGCCAGGGTCGTTGAGCAGCTCCAGGATGCGGTCGTACCGGTCCACCAGCTCGCACGTGGGGAGGTGTTCCCTCTGCCCCAGTTTGCCCCAGAAGCTGTTGAGCATCAGCTTGGCCAGCTCCCGCCTGCCGGGGTTGGTGGCGATGGCCTGGGGATCCAGGGCGACGCCTTCGTGTTCGAAGAATTGCTCCACGTACTGCTGCTCTGCGGCAGGGTCGTCGCAATCCGAGGGCCAGCCGGTGGCTTCGGTCTTGATCTTCAAGAACTGATTCACGTAGTCCTCGAAGAGACCCTTGGCTCCGGTGGTCGGTTCGTGCCGCACCACGTCGTACTCCCAGATCTCGTGGACCCGGAGGAGGCGGAACCCCTCCTCCAGGGCGACCTTCATCTCGTCGATCACCCAGGTACCCGACAACGCCCTCTCGCGCTCACCGTGGTGGCACTCGTCTTGGTTCTCCGCCTCCGCACAAGCGCGGCATAGCGGGAACATGAGCTTGCCGTCGATGCGCGCCGGTAGCACCGGGTGGTACAGGTGTTGCGGCGGTAGAACCTCGCACTTCACCAAACCGCCCCCCCACGTCTTCCAAGCGCGGGAATCGATCCACGTGGATCTTGGGATGGCCCGCGGGGTAGGGCTTCGTCTTGTTCACGTACGGGTACAAGCTGCATACGTCGTAGTAGTAGATCTGGCTATCCCCCTTCGCCTCGCAGTACGTCTTGGTGCAGTTGGTACCACCTCCGTAGAAGGTGTCTCTGGGGTTCAGGGGTTCCGGTACCGCAAAGTCCCTTGCATGGCGCGCGAGGTCCTGGTTGGCCTCCATCGCGACGTTGAACTCGCGCTCCCACATTTCCACCACGGCGTAGCCGGCGGCCCTGATCTTGGCCGTGACCTTCTCGGTGCTCTCTAACCTGGAGGTCATGGTTTCGTGTCTCGAGTTGTATATCACCGCATGGCGATTGTGAAAGCACCGCCTGCAGCCGTGGTAAAAGCAGCCGTGGAAAAGGTACGCGGTTTTTTCAGCCTCTCTGTACCCGTCCACCTTGTGCCCCACGATTTTAACTTCGCGTCCTCGAATGGCGTGCTGGATGACGATGCGGTTTTGCATCTCTAGCCAAGTTAGCCATATGCATGCGGCGCGAAACTGCCGGTCCGCTAGTCGATACCCGCCCACTGGCAAGAGGGCAATTTTTTAAGCGGCATGAAGCGCTTTCTATACACGCACATGCACGCCTGCGCGATGGTGACGCATTCTCTGAACGGGTCTATTCCGTTCTCGTCCAAGAATTCCCTTCTGAATTTGGAAACTCCCTGACTGAGTAAAAATACGTCCATCTTGCAATACGCCACCATTTCCGCCCTCATGTCGAAGACGTACCCGGAGGACGCCTTTTCTTCGTGCCACTGCTCGAAGGCTTTCCGACCCTCCGCCGACATGCCCTCCGGACAGTAATGCCTTTTGTCGGGAATCGAACCCACGTACTGCTCGTTTTCCTTCGCGTTAAACAGGTACGGGAAAGAACCTTTGCATTCCTTCAATCCGAAGGTCTTGGAAAAGCGGGAGAGTGGCATGGGTATGAAGTTGAGCGAGTCTAGAAATGTGACGTCACCGTACCTCATCCTGTAGATCTTGCTCCCGTTCATGATGAGCTCCGATGCCCGGTCTAAGTGCACCATCATGTACTTTAATAAAAACTGCCCGTCGTAAGCTCTGAGGTTATGCGCCAAGACGTAGACGTCCCAGGCTTCGAACCTCGCCTGCGCGATGTGCTCGAAAAGCTGCTTCACGGGCTCGTCCATAAACACCCATTCTTTGCAACCGCATTCGGTACAGTATGCCGTCTTGTGGCGTTCGTCGATGCAGAGTGGGCAGGCTTGGTACAACACGCACAAGTTAGGTACATGCTCGTATGTGTCCTTTTTGTCGGTATATGGAATGTTTTGCGTACATTCAAAGTCGATAAACATAAACACGTACCGGTTTCTTTTGTTCTTTGCGGCATACGGCTGCATATAGCACATGTGGTTAGAATTCACGTGTGTCTTGCAATGATAGCAGTACTTTTCCCCGCACCCGTGCGCGGTTTTTCTGTGCCTCGCATTCACGAGCTTATTGCAAGACGTGCACACCTTTTCTACATCGCACACCGACAGCGCCTTTGGGTAAAAAACGCCTTTCTTTGCGTGGTTTGCAAAGCATGTCGGTCCCTTAAAATCTCTGTTGCACCCGGCGCAGCGTATGTAGGCGTCAAATCGCGCATCGCACTGCTGATGACATTTAGCACACCTGACGTCGCACCTATGAAATTCTTTTTTGTGTGCCGAGGGATAATGACACTGGCGGCAATACCATTTGCATTTAAAGCACTTGTGAAGGTTCACGATAAGTGAAGTGCCCGGCGTGGAGCATGACGTCGATGTATTTATCGCATTTCTTATCCGACGCGTACAGCACGTGCTTCCCCGTATTATCGCCAAACACCGTCACAGCGTAGCCCTTTAACGCAGCCTCAAAGCGTCTGACGTCATCTATCGTACAGCTGTCGTGGCCTTGACCGATGCTCGCACACAAGGCTACGGCCTTCGATTTTTGCAGATAGTCGGAGCGCGTCATCGTTTTATAGTTGACGTCGCGATCCACTTTGGCTTTAACTACAACAATGGCTCTTGCTAAACACAAGTTGTCTTTGTTGGCTATTTCGACAATGCCTTTATTGTCCCTACAGGCATCGCAAGGTTGGTGGCACGAACCCGAGACCTCCTTGGTCCACACAAACGTTACATGAAGAGGACCGCTTGGCAAGAATTGTTGGTTACTTTGCATTACTTTTTCGATGCTTTGAACAATGACATCCGCATTCAATTGCTCTACGCGCCTTACGCTTATATTGAAGGCTTTAGACGCCTCCTTTTCGTCTGTTATGGATATGCCTAAATATCCGGGTTCGTTTTCTAACAGGTTCTATTTCGCAAAGTTTGGAATATCGTTAAACAAATGCGATACCCATTGCTCCGGGTTAACATCTCTGGGGACCGGGTTTACGGTAATTTGCGACTCTGTAAAGCCGGAGAAAAGCCTTGGCAGCATTCTCTGCTTGTGCCCTATAATTTCGAACGTAGGCTGCAAGGTGTCATCGCGACTTCCCCCGGGTTGCGGCTCCATCTTATCGTCCGAATGCACCGATCGCTCTTTACCTGCAAAGTGCTGCTGCTATTTTGTTTTATTTTAAACTATTTTTCTCGGCTTTAACACTCTGGGAACAACTGCTGCAGCGTATGTTCTGCTATCACTAGAGCGATGGTCAATACCGATCGATGAAGACACCCGCACATGTGCGCGTATTGCTCTAAAACTTATATCACGTCAAATAGCACGATTTTATAGCAAAATCCACTATCGCTCCCGTTTCTCACTACGGCCGGCTGCTCTTGGCACTGGGGTTTTATAAGTTCGCTTATCGCAACCACAGTTTCAGCATGCGCGTCGAGTTAAATGCCTCATTAAAAATCCTGAAGCCTTATTTCGCCACAACTTGCCAAGTTGTAATCGCAGTCATTTCCGGTGCAATTCCGGTCACACCATCCATCCATCCACCGCTGCAATTTTCCCTACCATCGACCATAAAACCGTATTTAAAAGATTTTCTTGCTGATGAGCATCCGTTCGCACGGCCATTTTTTTTAAAGTTATCGTGCAGTTTGCAACTCCTTAAACGCGGCTGCTTTATCAGCACCGTTCTCACGGTCATTTTCAAGTTATCGCGCAGTTTGCAGTTCTATCGCAACCGCAGTTTCAGCATCCGCGTCGAGTTAAATACCTCATTAAAAATCCTGACGCCTTATTTCGCCACAACTTGCCAAGTTGTAATCGCAGTCATTTCCGGTGCACTTCCGGTCACACTATCCATCCATCCACCGCTGCACTTTTCCCTACCATCGACCATAAAACCGCATTTAAAAGCTTTTCTCGCTGATGAGCATCCGTTCGCACGGCCATTTTTTTTAAAGTTATCGTACAGTTTGCAACTCTTTAAACGCGGCTGCTTTATCAGCACCGTTCTCACGGTCATTTTACAAGTTATCGCGCAGTTTGCAGTTCTTTAACCACGGCTGCCATATTGTAACACACATCGACTGCTTAATCAGCACACGGTCATTCACGTACTGCTGCTTCCGCTGCACATGAGAATCGTTCTTTTTTACTGTTTTCTCCGATACTAACGTGAGCAGAACTATAACGCTTGCTACATGTTGCTAATAGTGGTTGAGCTTGTACTCCCACTAGCGCTTTTCGCGGAAGGTTAAGTATTTCCGCACGGTTATGTGATTTATTAAGTGCATGTGGAGTTAAAAACAGTACGATGCCTCAACTTCAACATCAGTGTCAAATATTTAAAACTATCGGTGTCGTGTGTAGTGATTTTGTGCTGTGCTGTGCATAAAATCTGAGAAAAATCACGCACAAACTTTCGACGCGAGCAACAAGTGGATGTGTGCCCTTGTTGCACGCATTGCAATAAACTGTCAAATATGGCCGCCAACCGCACCATCAACAACGCCATTAGGATGAAAGACTAACCTCAGCAGAACTATAACGCTTGCTATATGTTGCTAATAGTGGTTGAGCTTGCACTCCCACTAGCGCTTTTCGCTGAAAGTTAAGTATTTCCGCACGGCTATGTGATTTATTAAGTGCGTGTGGAGTTACAAACAGTGCCCCGCCACAACTTCAACATCAGTGTCAAATATTTAAAACTATCAGTGGCGTGTGTAGTGATTTTGTGATGTGCGGTGCATAAAATCTGAGAAAAATCACGCACAAACTTTCGACGCGAGCAACAAGTGGCTGTGTGCCCTTGTTGCACGCATTGCAATAAACTGTCGAATATGGCCGCCAACCGCATCCTGTCGAATATGGCCGCCGAGCGCACCAACAGCAACAGCATGGTAGGTGCAAAAAGCCTGTCCTTCTCCTTGTATTTTCATAGTTGTCATAAATACAAATAGAAACTTCCATTTTCGCAATCCATTATATAAAATTAATGCAAAAAACTTATGCCAAAAACGTATTGCCATGAAAAACAAATAAACAATACCTCTAAAGGAAATGCGTTGAAAAGGAATATGAACATGAAATAAGCCGACAAGCTATGACAGCTGTGACGGTGTTTGGCGATCATACGGGGAAAGCACGTGCTGTACCCGTCGTACAAACTGCACGATAGCATGAAAAATGACCGTGTGAACGGAAGTAGTCGGTTGGTCGCCGCGCGAACCAACTTCCCAGTGTGCCAACTTTCAACATGCACTGCCCTAACAAACAACGTGCAATTTGGACCTTATCAAGCGGTATCGCTAGTATTAAACGTGTGTGTGTGTGCCTATTTAATTTTTATTTTCTTTTGCACTAAACTTTTTTGTGTTAAAATATATATATATACATTTTCAATTTTGTCATTGTGTGGATTTTGTTTGTTAAATTTTTATACGCTACTATTATAGTGTGTGTGTGTGCCTATTTAATTTTTATTTTCTTTTGCACTGCACACTTTTGTGTTAAAATATATATACAGTTTCAATTTTGTCATTGTGTGGATTTTGTGCGAACCAACTTCCCAGTGTGCCAACTTTCAACATGCACTGCCCTAACAAACAACGTGCAATTTGTACCTTATCAAGCGGTATCGCTACTATTAAATGTGTGTGTGTGCCTATTTAATTTTTATTTTCTTTTGCACTGCACACTTTTGTGTTAAAATATATATATACATTTTCAATTTTGTCATTGTGTGGATTTTGTTTGTTAAATTTTTTTATACGCTACTATTATAGTGTGTGTGTGCCTATTTAATTTTTATTTTCTTTTGCACTGCACACTTTTGTGTTAAAATATATATACATTTTCAATTTTGTCATTGTGTGGATTTTGTGCGAACCAACTTCCCAGTGTGCCAACTTTCAACATGCACTGCCCTAACAAACAACGTGCAATTTGTACCTTATCAAGCGGTATCGCTACTATTAAATGTGTGTGTGTGCCTATTTAATTTTTATTTTCTTTTGCACTGCACACTTTTGTGTTAAAATATATATATATACATTTTCAATTTTGTCATTGTGTGGATTTTGTTTGTTAAATTTTTTATACGCTACTATTATAGTGTGTGTGTGCGAGTATGTGCCTAGTATCCGTGCGCCGACAAGGGAAACCTTCATCATTTGCCTACCGGACAGGGACAACCACGAAAATTAGAAAGGGCTTCGTCAACCACTACAGCAAACGCCTACCAACCAGGGAAAACCTATGGAAAAAGCAGACATAGCTTGCATTCGTCTACCAACCAGAGAAAACCCCGAAAAACTAGTTATTAAAAAAAACGAAAAAAAAGACGGATAATATAAGTATGGCAACTATAACGGTTTACGGCAAACGCGCGCGCCGCGCAATGCGTCACGCCGGGCAATATTTTTCAAGTTATCGCGCAGTTTGCAGCTCTTTCATCGCAGCGGGCATATCGTGACGCACATCGACTGCTGATTACCACTCTTGCGTCTGCCATATTGACCACTAACCTCAAATCCTCTCGTTCTTCACTTCTTGTCTCCGCCATCTTGTTTAGTTCCCATTTTTGCCACCGCTCCTCACATCTCCGAACCAGATTGCCGGCAAGAATAGATCTCGTTCATTCGCATCTCGACGGTTGACTCGACAGTAGCTACTGTGAACAGCTACGCCGTACACTTTTTTGACCGCTTTCGACCGGCTATAAGAACCCTGCTCCTACGTACGCTAGCGACCATTACGATGGTCCAGTACCAGGTTTTTGGTATAGTTAAATTACGTCTGTGCAAAGGGCGTCTGTACCGCTTTAAAAAACCTAGGTATATCAGTGCGTAGTGATGTTGGTTGATCTTAAAGCTGGTTAAGCATTTTCAAAAACAGTTTGCTTTTATTTTTTCGCGTCGCGTGAAGCTGCTGCGCTTTTGGTGACGCATCAATACCAGTAAGAGGTAAGTACCACACGCATAATTATTTTTCGAGCCTGCTTGGCGTAGGAATATATCCTTTGGTGTTTCGGTACTGTAACCTCAAATCTCCTTACCCTCCTCTTGCGTCCGCCATCTTGTTTAGTTCGCACATTGGCCACCGCATCTCCTTGTCGTCGACCCTCCGCCATTTTTAGTTCCCACTATTTTAACCTCAAAATCTGCTCTTCTAACCTCTTGCTTCCGTCATCTTCTTTTAGTTCCCATTCTCACCACCGCGTCTCCTTGCCCCCACCTCTTGCGACCGCCATGTTGACCACTAACCTCGAAATTTCCTGGTCCTTAGACCTCTTGTCTCAACCATCTTGTTTAGTACCCATTTTCGCCACCGC
The DNA here is from genome assembly GCA_030765065.1 of Deroplatys truncata. Taxonomy (NCBI): domain Eukaryota; kingdom Metazoa; phylum Arthropoda; class Insecta; order Mantodea; family Mantidae; genus Deroplatys; species Deroplatys truncata. Next base: position 12,081,978 of record CM060990.1, on the reverse strand, counting down.
ATCTCATATCGCCCCATCTCTCTATCCACTCAAGAAAACTACCATCCAAGTTCAAAAATTGCTGATGAGTTCTGGAGAGGCTTTTGCAAATCTTGTTGCTAAGAAAACTTACCTTTCCCATCACCTCCAACATACCCCACTCCCACATTTTTTTCTTTCCACCAATCATAATCTCTCTTATTCTTACCAATCAACAACTTTCGTTTGTTCCTTTCCACCAATAACATCACTTCTTATTCCCACCAATCACAACTTCCCACGTCACTTTCTGGTATACTTTTTATCCCTCGTTCGCCATCTTTTCCCTCTTTCAGTCTCGACCTCCGCACAGACAACACCTCGCCACCCCGCTCCTCTCCATCACGTGCCCTCCATACTCTTTTATCTTCCTTCCTTCATCTTCCACCCGAATTAACGAACCAATCACATTTCGTCTTATTTTTACCAATCAAAACACTCCACGTCACTTCCTGTTTTTCGTTCATTTTTCCCTAATCCTCAATTCTTTTAGCTCGTCCCGGATGAACCAATTGCAATAACGATAATCCTTCCGCTCATGGCGCTTTTCAAACTTACCGCCGTCGATCGCAGCGACACTAGTGACACTAGCGCCGCTAGCGGCAGGATTATCGTTAATCCAATTGGCTCATCCGGGACTTATACTACTTTAATTGCTAATATTCCAGTAACAAGCTCGAATTTCGAGGTAGCATTTAATACAATATGCGATCGGTATGATAATGTGAGGTTAATAGCAACTGCTCATCTTGGTCATCTGCTGAATCTACCGATAGTCCATAAGTCTGTGAACGAGCTCAGAGCCCTTCTTAACAAAGCTATAAGCAACTTAAATGCACTAAAGGCTTTGAATTTGAGTGTTTCGTTGCATGAATTGATAGTGTCACAGATCATTTTGGACAAACTGGACGTGTCAATAAGAAGAGAATATGAATCTAGCTTGAATTAAAAGTTCTTTCCGAGGCTTGAGGACCTTTGTAATTTCTTATAAAGTGAATGTAAAGCCTTAGAAATTCCAAACTCCAGTACAACGTCAAAGATCAGTACCATATTAGATGCGAAGGCTTCAGATGGTTCAAGCAAGAGCAGTAAACTGAGTCATCAATCTTATATTAGCACTTCAGTGCAATGTGATGATGATTATATGGGGGTTAAGGACGCTAAACAACTAAGGTCATCAGCGCCCTAGTAATGTATAAAATTTAAAATCCAGAAATTAAAACACGGGACACAAACCCGCTTAGTCGAAGCAATAAAAACCATAACAAAGTCTAAAAACCACCACACTAAAAACTTTGTAAATCAAACAATAAAACGGTAAATACGTGTCAGGAACTGAAGAAGTCAAGGGACCAGAGCGCCATATGACCCCAGGGGTGAACAGCGCCCATTAAAATGGACAATATGAAATCACAAAACTAAAAGACGCTCAGCGCATCAAATGCGTCGACTAAAATCACTGTCAAGGATAAAACGTAAAAGACATTCTTCAGTATGCGTGTCGTCTGCCAAAACGTTAGTTATACCAACATGCAGACACACACAAACGCGCAATTGAGTTAAAACCTTACACTCTGTGAAAATGTAACGCACCGTTAAGGGTTCCGCACTCTGATCACAGAGTGGTGCGTAATCACCACTAAGCAAGTGTCTGTGACTAAAAACGAATGTCCGATACGAAGGCGTGTTAAAAACACCTCTTCCCCACAAAAAGCACGAGAAGAGGTGGTCCAGACAACCGGGAAAGGTTTAACCTCCCGCAACCTGTTCCCCCTAAGGGCCGCCCACTCATCGCGCCAACGCGAGAGGATGCGGTGGCGTAAAATAACATAAGAATCTGAGGAGGGAACAACATAGGTAAAACATCTGGGTGATAAAAGCGCCGATTTGGCAGCGGCATCGGCAGACTCGTTACCTGAGATGCCCACATCACTCGGAATCCACACGAAGGAGACGCTGGTGCCAGAAACAGCGAGTGAGTGGAGGAGATCATGTATGCGCTGTACGAGTGGCGGGTAATGGTACAGCGCGTTAATACTCTAAAGGACACTCAGGGAGTCTGCGCAAAGAACACTGTGCCTTAGCTCATGCCGCTGGATGCATAAAAGTGCCTGATAAATACTAAAAAGTTCGGCGGTAAAAATCGAACATTGCCCCGGTAAACGAAAGGTAAAACTATGTTGACAAAAAACAAAGGCACACCCTACTCCAACATCAGTCTTAGACGCACCAGTGTATATAAGATCAAGGTTCCCGATTTGCGCCTAAGTTCTAAAAACGCTGATCTAAGAACTCAATAAGGGGTCTCATTCTTCGGCATCGACGTTAACCCAAGGTGACAGTGGGCCTCAGCGCGCAACCAAGGAGGAAAACGTGTTTCACCCCTGGGAAGGGCCGGCGCTGGCGTAACGTCCAAATGCCGAAGAAGCTGGCGAAACCGAACACATGGAGGGAGCAATGCAGAGGAGCTAACTAAATATTGACGATCAAGCGAATCCTCGAAAATTAAGTCGAAGGACGGGTGGTCAGGCAAGCTTGAGAGTGGGCATGCATAGCTGCACAAAATCATCTCACGCCTGAAGGACAGCGGAGGCTCTGCAGCTTCAGCATATAGACTAGGTACAGGGCTGGTTGGAAAGGCCCCCGTAGCGACTCTTATGCCACGATGGTGAATGGCATTCAATCGACGTAACACAATGGACGTCCCGACGAATAGACAATGTACCCGTAATCAAGCTTGGATCGGACCAAAGAGCGATAAAATAGAAGTAGGACGGTCCGATCAGCTCCCCAGGATGTGCCTCTTAAAACACGTAAAAGAGAACGGTCACACTTTGCTTTTAAAAAGGAAATGTGCGAAGTCCAACTCAGCTTTCCATCAAAGATCAACCCCAAAAAATTTCGCCTCGTCTGCAAACGGAAGAATCCCCGGTCCAAGATGGAGAGAGGGCGTAGGGAAAGCCTTCCGGCGCCAGAAATTGATACAGACGGATTTCTCGGCGGAGAAATTAAAGCCGTTGGCGTTACTCCAGGCATAGAGACGGTCGATACAGCTCTGGAGACGGCGTTCAAGCAGACGGGCCGCCTTGAACTGCAATAAATGACAAAATCGTTGACGAAAAGGGACGAGGAAATGCCAGGTGGAATAGAATCAACAACGGGGTTGATGGCAATCGCAAAATGTGTGACACTAAGTACAGAGCCCTGAGGTACACCGTTCTGTTGAATAAAACTACTAGATAAAACCGAGCCCACACGTACACGAAAGACGCGGTTCGTCATAAACTCCCGAAGAAATATGGGAAGACGACCGCAGAAATTCCATGCGTGAAGTGTACATAAAATGCCGCCCCTCCAACAAGTGTCATAAGCTTTCTCCAGGTCAGAAAACACAGCCACTGTTTGACACTTTCTCAGAAATCGACGGTAGAGCGATGGCGACAAAATCCGCACTGAGCGTTCGCTAGAAGTTTCTGAGACTCAAGCCACCATGTGTACCGCCCGTTGATCTGCGCTCCAGCACCTTGCAAATGCAACTGGTGATGGAGATAGGAAGGTAGTTGGCGATCCTTCCCAGGCTTAAAAATAGGGACGATGGTGCTTCGCGCCAAACTGAAGGAAAAACGCCGTCTTGCCAAATTTGGTTTAAGAGAAAGAGTTTCCTGTCGGCGAAAGGTGCTTCAGCATCAGGACACGAATGCCGCTCGGCCCAGGAGCGGAGTGTCTAGAGTAATGAAGAGCGTGCTCCAGCTCCTTCAGTGTGAAAAGTTCATTGTAAAGCTCCTCAATAGCAGACCGAAAATTATAGGTCCCGGAATCCAGCCGGTCTTTGAGAGTGCGAAAACCGGCGGAACAATGGGCAGAACTGGAAACCGCTTCAAGGGCAGCACCAAGAGTGTTAGCAATGGCAGCCGGATCCACTATGGTGGCATTGGAAACCTGAAGGCCAGACACAGTACAATGCGACACTACCGCAGAAGCGACGATGTTTATCCCAAACAACAGAGGAAGGCGTGAAGCGATTAAAACACTCGACAAAACGAGTCCAGGAAGTCTTCTTGCTATCCCGAATAATGCGACGCGCCCTGGCGTGCGACTGTTTAAAAGTAACCAAATTATCAAGTGTAGGGTGTCGCCGAAACTCCCTAAGCGCAGTTTTACGTGCACGAACGGCGTCCCGACAGTCCTCGTTCCACCACGGAACAGGAATACGCCGAGGTTGGGAGGACGAACGGGGAATGTGCGTTCGGCGGCAGATAGCAAGCAGAGGTAACGTGCTGCACCATTTGGTTAACGTCAGTGAAGGGCTGGTTCTCAAAACAAACGAAGCTGGAATACAACCTCCAGGCGGCTTTTGTGAATATCCAGGTAGGTACTCTGGAATGCTGGATGTGGTGAGACAGAAGAGAAACAATGCAGGGGCAATGGTCGCTGGAGTAGGTGTCAGCGACGACGTTCCACTGCAGACGACAAGCAAGCTGGATGGAGCAAACGGCAAGATCTAAGTGAGAGAATGTACCAGAAGAATCAGAAACAAAAGTAGGCTCACCTGTATTGAGGATGGAGAGGTTGAACTGATCAAAAATGTCGGAAAGAAGAGCTCCCCTCGCACAAGCCCTTGGCGAACCCCACAGGGGGTGATGGGCATTAAAATCTCCCAACAGGAGAAATGGTGTTGGGAGAGCGGACAAGAGATTTCGAATGTCCGCGTTAGCGAGGGGAGAAGATGGAGGTGAATACACAGAGCAAACAGAAAAGATACAGCCGGGTATTTGAATCATAACGGCAATAGCTTGCAAGTCGGACGTAAGAGTGAGAGTTTGAAACTGAACGTCGTTACGCACTAATAACATGACACCTCTATGAGCAGGAGTACCCTCATCCGGTTCAAGATCGTAGCGAACCCCAGTGTACCTTCGGAGATCAAAAGGATCGTGAGGGCGAAGCTTGGTCTCCTGCAAACATACGACCACAGGTAAATGGGAACGCAATAAAAGTTGCAGTTCCGCCCTATGCGATCGTACACCACGTAAATTCCAGGTCAGGATAGCCATGAATAAAACGGATAAACTACTTACTTAGAAGGGCGGCTCAAAATCACTTTTTGTTTACCTTCGGGCTCGGGCTTTTGGTATGGAGTTGGCCAGACTCCATAGCCTCCTCGAGGGGAGGGCCCACGCGCTCAGAGCCAGAAACCGATTCAAGCGCCGAGAATCGATTCTGGGTGACAATGGGTGAGGGGTGCCGCTGAGCGCGGAACTTTTCTTACCGCGCGCACGCGGAGGGTCTTTCAGAAAATTTTCTCTATGAAGTTTCTGCTTGGATTTCTTTTCAGTGCTTTACGACTTCAGTACCTTAGGACCAGCTTTAGATGGCTTGATAATAGTGCGAGAAATGGACGGCCGGATGGTAGTGGCTGTCAATGCAGTTATGGTCCAGGTCTGTGTTTCGGCATCCTTTCGGGGTACTGGCGAGGCAACAACAGAACTAAATGTACCAGATCGCAGGAGCGAAAGTTGGTGCGCATGGTAACTCCTACGGGCTTCAGTGAAGGAGAGTTTCTCCTTTACCCGGATCGCCTGGATCGCCTTCTCGTCAAGTACCGCGGACAGTCGGCAAATGACGCGGAATAAAACCCTTTGCAATTAACGCAGACGGAGGCTGTTGTACAGGTACCTTAGTGTGAGGGCTGGCTACATGATGTACAGATGGTAACGACACTCTTACATGAGACTTGCGTATGCCCAAAACGTTGGCGTTTAAAATAACGCAGAGGATTTTAAGGCCTCACCGCAATACGTTCGTACCCTGCTGAAATGCTCGTGGGCAGATAGACGCCATTAAATGTTATAAACAGGGCACGAGTGGGTACCAATACTCCGTCGCGTTTGGCCTGCACTCGATACACTGCTGTCAACTTTGGTCTGAAAGATAGTCTAGGAGTTCATCGTCCGACATACCATCGAGGCTATGGGTGGTAAAGACGCCTCAACAGGAATTCAATGTGCGGTGCTTCTCAACACGGATGGGATAACCGTGGAGAAGCGTAGCGCGCAACAAGGTCTTGCTTTGCTGATCGGACTTCGTTTGTACTAATAAGGAACCATTCCGTAGACGAGTGCAGGACTGAACCGCACCAGCAATAGCATCAATGTCCTTCTGAATAATGAAAGGGTTCACCTTCTCAAAACTTTGTCCTTCTTCTGTTCGTGAAATGACCAAGTAACAACCAGATATCGGTGGTGCTACTTCTGTTACAATAACTTTTCGGCGCCTGTTGTTTATAATGGAGAAAGGGGAGTCCATAGCGAAAGAAATCCTTCACCATTGCAACCGTCTCCGACCTCGGGCTCTGACTTCCCGGGCGTTACCCCGGCTTGGGTGAGTGGCCTGTCCATACCCGTCTTACCCCAGGGTCACACCTCCAAGAACATAGACAGAGGGTCCCAATGGCCGTAAGAAATCAGCAGCTCATGCAATGGCCATCCCCCGCGGGACTGCAGTTGAACAGCGGATACGAACACAACCCCTACATGACGACCCCGGTTTGTGGGGATGAGGCCATTACCCACTAACCCAGCTGCGCATCCAGTGCGAGGGTATCCGTCAGGCTGTGTCCACGCAGGATTAAAATAAATAAAATGGGAAAATAAACCAAAAGTGTGTCGGCGTTCACACTCAAGGTAGGCCGGCGAGGAAGAAAAAGAGATGTGCGAATGTCGTGGTGCGAAATGGTGTGAAATTGACAAGGGAAGAAAGAAACGATGGCGAGGTGCGGTATGAACAAACTGCAAAGAACGCACGAGAGACTACCTTGTGTCTCCCGCTCACGAGAACGAACCCACCTCGACCGGAAGGAGATGAATGGGTGAATATGGCCATGAGTGTCTCGGACACCCCGGATACGCCAAACCTGTACACACAGAAAGTGAGCCCCTGGGGGGAGTGCAATGTGCCTACTGCAATTCTTTGCATGTTATTAATAGATGTAAAGCATTCGTCAGGGCTCCCGTCATGGAACGTAGGGACTTTATTCAGAGACTTAAGCTCTGTTTTAATTGCTTGCAAGCAGGTCACAAAGTAAATACATGCAAATCAAGGAATTGCAAACTATGCAACGAAAAACACCACACGTTGGTACATTTGAACTCTCCCGACAATTCGCCAGTAGAGAATAATGCCACAGATCACTCAACTCATAGCACAAGTGCTACACAGAGTGAGCCAGGAGCTAGCAGTTACTATGCTTATAAAAGAGAGACACGCAGACAGGTATTGTTGTCAACGGCTCTGGTTAATGTCAAGGATGGAGCTAATAATTCGCAGACGTGCAGGGCTCTCTTAGATTCAGGTTCTCAATCTTGTTTTATGTCAGATTCTTGTGCTCAACGCCTGAAACTGCAGAGGCAGCACAACCGCAAGTCTATACAGGGAATTGGAAGTACGGTCTCACAAACCAAACACAGTGTTACTTCGCGTTCGAGTAATTTCGTTACCCCAGTAGAGAGTTTGATATTGCCAAAAGTTACGGAGGAATTACCATGTCGATTCATTGATCCCAGGGAATGGAATCTGCCACACCACCTGCCACTGGCTGACCCAAAGTTTCATGAGCCTGGACAAATTGATATTCTGTTGCGGGCTGAGGTTTGGTCCTATATTCAGAGACCGGGCAGACTATTCAGGGACGCCGATCACCCTGTTCTTCAGGAAACGGAGTTTGGATGGACGCTAGCAGCGAAGTACCGTGAATATGCTGATCCCTCCGATACATCAGGGCGGCCGGTGGTTTCGTGCTTTGCGAGCAATGATGTAGATATTGATAAACAGCTTCAGTAATTTTGGGAAGTCGAGGAGCTATCACAGACTCCAAGAACTAGAGAAGAAATAAAATGTGAAGCCCATTTCAAGGACAATACAATTCGGGATTCGACAGGACGGTTCGTAGTGCGACTCTTTTTAAAACAAAATCCAAAGATATTGGGAGACTCATTGGCTACAGCTAAGAAGCGATTTCAACTTCTTGAGAAAAAATTGTCTAAGCAAAATAACCTAAGAGAAGAAGATTACGTAAAGTTCCTTAAGGAATATGGACAAATGGGTCATATGGAATTAACCAATATTCCTGCAAGACACGGCTATTACATGCCTCACCATGCTGTCTTGAAGGCCGATAGCTTGACAACAAAAAGTAGAGTCGTTTTTGACTGTTCTGTAGCTTCCAGTAGTGGAGTTTCGTTAAATGACCTTCTCGTTGGGCCAACGATCCAACAAGACCTTTACTCTATTATTTTGAGATTTAGAGTTCACGCCATCGCTTTCACCGCTGACATAGAAAAATGTTCAGGCAAATATTCTTAGACCCACAAGATTGTGTCTATCAGAGAATATTGCGGAGAGATAACCCATCTGCTCCATTATCTGAATATGAGCTGAAAACAGTTACGTATGGAATGTCAAGCTCTCCCTTTTTAGCCACTCGCTGTCTTCAGCAATTAGTTTTGGATGAGACTTGAGTGTTTCCCAAGGCAGCAGAAGTATTGTTAAGGGACTTCTACGTAGATAACCTTATATCGGGATGTGCAACTTTAGAGGAAGCTCTTCACCTACAACAAGAGCTGACAGGCCTGCTCGAGAGAGGAGGATTTCCTCTTCGTAAATGTTGCAGCAAACATCCAGAGTTTTTGGCAAATATTCCAGCTGACTTAAGGGAGACAAATTTACCGTTACAACTCGATCAAGGTGAGGTCAAAGCACTTGGGCTGTTATGGCACCCAGCTATTAACAAATTCGAAATTGTGAATGGTGCAGGAACAAACTGCTACCCTCATAGTTTTACTAAACGCATTATCCTCTTGGTTGTCTCAGGAATATTTGGTCTTCTTGGGTTGATCAGCCACGTTGTCATATTAGGTAAGATGCTTCTACAGAAGCTGTGGCAAGGACGCTTCATGTGGGATCAGCCCCTGTCATCGGAACTTATAAGCGTTTGGCATCCAATTTATGACCAGCTTCCACAGATTGGAGAAATTCGTATTCATCGGAGGATTCTCGGACATGGTCCGCTTGTTAACATAGAGCTTCATGGGTTTTGTGATGCTTCAGAAAAGGCATACGGAGCCTGCATCTATGTGCGTTCTACAAGTCATAACAGAACCATTACAGTAAGGCTACTTTGCTCGAAATCTCGAGTTGCTCCTCTGAAGAAGTTGTCTCTGACGCGACTTGAGTTGTGTGGAGCTCTTCTGCTAGCTCGCCTGTTCCATCTCTCACTTAAAGGATTAAATATTAAATTTAATCAAATCTATTTGTGCACAGATTCTTCAGTAGTTTTGGCCTGGATCTCCGGTACCACCAACAAAATGGAAGACCTTCGTTGAGAACAGAGTTTCGGAAATTCAAGAGAGCACTCAACTTGCTGAGTGGCGTCATGTAGCCTCTAAAGACAATCCTGCAGACCTCATTTCACGGGGTATGCAACCCAAAGATATTTTGACGAGCAGACTCTGGTGGGAAGGGCCACAGCCATCAGATGTAATTGCGCTCAAAGGCCAAGTCGTGGTGGGTTCAGTTAACCAGAGTGAAATGAAATTTTGAGCGCAATTACATCTGATGGCTCTGAGCTTACACAACAAAAATCGACGGTAGTAATCCCTTTCATTTGTCATGTAGCCACAACCGTAGATGATAGTTTAATGACCAAGTTTACCAAACTGTCAAGACTGCAGCGCGTCGTTGCATATTGTAATAGATGTTGCAACAATTGCAGAAATCTAAAGGAGAGTCTTTCATCAGGTCCACTTTCTACTGATGAACTCAACATCGCATTGGAGCAGTGTATTCCCCTTTCTCAGTTGGCAGCTTATGGAAGAGAGATACGGCAACTACAGGCGAAAGGAACTCTTCACCCTGCTAATAAGTTGATGTCACTAACTCCATTTGTGGATCATAATCATGTGCTGAGAGCAGAGGTAAGATTGCAACATGCTGATTTGACAGATGACCAACGACATCAAATCATCTTGCCTCCAAATCATCACCTAACAAGGTTAATTGTTGAACATGAATATAGGCGACTACTTCATGCTGGATGCCAGCTACTCCTCTCATCACTCAGAAAGAGATTTTGGATTGTTAATGGGAAAAGTAGAATACGACGAATTATTCATAATTGCCTAGTTTGTTTCCGACTTAAGGCAAGGGCTACACACCGGCTAATTGTTCAGTTGCCGCCAAGCAGAGTAAGGTTTATAAGACCCTTTACCAACTGTGGCATTGATTATACTGGTCCATTTTATATTAAATCTGGATCTCGCAAATCAAAACTAAAGGTGAAATGTTATGTGGCAATCTTTGTGTGCCTAGCAACGAGAGCAGTTCACCTAGAATTAGTTAGCGACATGTCTAGCAAGGCATTTTTAGCAGCTTTAAGACGGTTTGTGTCGCGCCGAGGTCGCTGTTAGATAATATTTTGCGACAATGGAACGAACTTCGTGGGAGCAGAAAGAGAACTGCGAGAGATAGAGAATGGTCTCAAATCTCAAGAACTTCAAACGGAATTAGACCAATTTATCTTTCAGGAAGGAATCACCTGGAAGTTATCCCTCCCAGAGCACCACACTTCGGTGGTTTTTGGGAGGCAGGTGTTAAATCCTTTAAGTACCATCTCCGACGAGTAATGGGCACCATGTTAATCATCTTTGAAAAACTCACAACCCTCACAGTTCAAATTGAATCCTGTCTAAATTCCAGACCTGTAATTCCGCTTTCTAGCGACCCAAATGATCCTTAAGTCCTGACACCTGGTCATTATTTAATTGGCAGTGCCCTTACTAGTCTCCCCCAGCCAGATCTGGTCAATGCCAAACTTAGTTTGTTCACTCGATGGGAGAGACTACAGCAGCAGCTTCAGTTATTTTGGCATAGGTGGTCTGGGGATTATCTTAATCATCTCCAGCAACGCTCCAAGTGGACGACCGTTACTCCAGGTGTGACTCCAGGTACGCTAGTCATTCTAATGGAAGATAAGTTGCCCCCACTGCTCTGGAAATTCGCGATAGTTGAAGAAGTCCATCCAGGTAGTGACGGATTAGTGCATGTGGCAACAGTTCGTACCTCGAGTGGAGTCTTGAAAAGACCTATTGTGAAACTTTGCCCGCTTCCCTCTGAAGCTGATTTATAAGTTCAGATATACTGTTGTTTTATTATTACATATACTGCAATGTTGTGTTTTTTCTTAGGTGCAAATTTGTCTGTATAAGTGTTAAGAAATAATATGTTACGTTGTGTCCTATAGAGGCCACCACTGACCGGGATAGCATTGCCAGAATTGTTTGTTCCTCAGTATGGGCGGTCTTTGCTGGCCCTTGAGAAACATGGGAGGTGGCGACTGTGAGGGTGGAACTGAGAGAATTTTGTTTTTAGACAGTCTGGCAGCCAAGATGTGACTGAAAGGAACGCCTCACATATAAAGCATCTCCTCAACTATTAATACAAGTTCGAGCGAACCAAAGTTTGGAATGTTGCAACCGTTTAGTTTTTATTGTTAATATGTGGTAGTTGTTAAAAGTGTTAAAGTAAATATTTAAAGGAGTACCACGTGTTGCACGTTATTATTTAATGAGCTAACCCTGAATTCACGCAGTCTGCTAGGATAGCAAACCACTTGACGGTGCTATTCACACTGCGAGAAACAGCGCTAGACACATGCCTGTTTCTGCTTTCCAGGATTAATCCATCTACAAGAAAGGCAGGGGATGCATGAATCGAATATTTCGGATCTTCCCAAATTCTCCCTTAGTTTACTTCTTGTGCAGTAAGATTTTAAAATCAATATCTCCGAATTACGCTCTATAGTGCTTGTTCTCAGTCACATTAAGGAAACAGTATAATTTACCCTTTCGTTCAACCAGAAAAGATTTATGTTTGCCTAAAAAATTCCTCCTTGTTCTTCAGAGAATACGAAATAAACATAATTAAAGATAATAAAAATTCTCCTCCAGCCGAGAACTGAACCCAAATCTTAATTTCATAAGCCAACACTCTAACCGTTGCACCAAAGAAATATTCACATTAATTATTCTAAATGCCTTATGGTTTGTTTTAAATTGGTAGGGTGAAATCAGAGGCCCTTGATATCAGGTGATATTGTCGTCACTTTGTATTGCCCTACGAGCTAGCAATCATAAAATGAGGAATAGGGCATGTTAAGCGATATACACGTACAGTATTGGAAGCCCACACATTACCAAAACTCCTTACACCATGCCATACACAAGTGAGGCAACCAGGCGCCGCATTGTAGGAATGTGGCCGCATAGTGGCCAAATATGCCAAGCAGTTGGACATGCGGAAGAAATTGTGCGGTTATGGGTGAAAAGGTTTCAAGAGGAGGGTGAAGTGGACTTTAAAACAAAGCAAAAGCAAGAAAGGTCAAAGAAGACCACGGCAGATGGCGACAGAATCATTCTAGAGGTTCTAAATGAGAATCCCTTCCTTGGAGTGACAAGAATAAAAATAAGTCTAAATCTCCCAATGGGTGCTGAGAGGTCCGTAGACGACTCCATGCTGCTGAAACCGACATCACAGGCCTGCGAGAAAGGCTGCCCTTAAGTAACAATAGAAGGAAGCTGAAACGGCAACTCTAGGCCGAGCCCGAGAACTGTAATTATAGATAATTTATTAATTAATTTTTATTGATGTTAAATCATACTATGTACATATCTTTTTCTTATACTGCTTGTATAGTTTAAGAAGGGTGATTTAATGTTATGTATGTATCTAGGTTACTAATATTAGCAAAGTTATAAATGGTTTAATGTAAATAATTTAAGCGCTGTGTTAAAATACTGTCCACGACGAAATGTTTTAGCTACAGGAATAGTGCCTTCGAAGGCAGAAAAGCTAGTTTTATGACGTCTCTTTGGTCGCAGGGCCATTATTCCTACAGCGAGGGTGTAGAGCTTTTGTCCCTTTATTTGATAATTCGCCGTGACCAAGTGAGAGAGACAGATAGCTTAACGGTAAATTTAGGAAAAGCCGCGATTTATATTAAACTTGGACCAATGAGATCCCTGGAAGTTTATACGAAATAGTGAGACGCGTCGAGTGGCGCTAAAAATGGACCAATAGGAAAGGAAGCTGCCCCAGAAGCCTGCGACTATAAATGGATCTGTTTGGAGCAAATTCGAGGCAGTTTGGCAGTTTGGCATGGCAGTTTGGCTTTTCATTTCAGTTTGGCATTTTGTCATGTGTGGTCAGGGAGAGATGCTGCAGGATGTGTGAGATATCGCGCCAAAAAGGGAATAAAGACAGTTTTAGAAACACACCTAAGAACCGCTACTCGTAAAGAGATAATAAGCATATTTAAACTTCGTGTCATATCCGCGCCGCGTTTTAACAGCGGTGGACAGTATTTTAATGGCGGCAATACCAGTGTTGTATACTACGAGGGTTAGTTAAATAAAAAGAAACGGCAGTGTCATCTTTTCATAACCAAAGCACGTCTATGTCTTCTTATATCACCACCCGAGATCGACGCTTCCTTTACCAAGGATAAGTCCATGCTCCCATATAGTTTAAAGAAAATTACTGCAGCTAGCCGAGGATAAAATTGCAGAGAACCAGCACACTGCGAACTTCTGGAACCAACATGGGAGATGCATCAAGGTAAGTCTACGAGCAACGGACAGGATGAGGTGACTGCCGCAAACTGGCGCCATAACGTGGAGCACGAAGGGAAGACCAACTCAAAAGGAGGACTAGGAAACAACGAATAGAGGAAGAATCTTCAGAGGAAAGGGGCACAGCAGAACAAAATTACAACGCGAACTTCTAGTCTACCTACGTGGGACAACAAAACAGCTGAGAACATCGCTTCTAGAAATTCACCAGTATTCGAACCCGGGACGCATCAGTTAACATAGGAGAAAGTACAGGTTAGAACATTTATACAAAAACAAACAAAAAGGCATGCAGAGTAGTGACTCAGTTTTGTGAACACATATTATTAAGAGGGGGTAAAGTCATTACTAGGGAGATAGAACTTGCTAACGGAACCATGAGTAGGTCAAGGGAAGGTTTGGAAGAACGGAATGGGGAGGCCAATGTCAGCGTAACACCAGAAGGAAGAAATATGGGGGAAGCAGAGGTAGAATTTAGACTGGAAAGGCAACCACCGATTGAGCAGGTCATTGACCCAGGTCAGAACCAGCTGATGATATTACTCCAACAATTGAGCACAAAGATAGACAAACGAGGTCAGATGTTAGAAAGCATATTAAATGAGCGGAGTAAAAACTTAGAAAGAATCTTAGATGAGCAGAGTAAGAACTTAGAAAACAAATTAAATGAGGAGAGTAAGGACTTGGAAAGAAAACTGGGTGAACAGAATAAGAATTTAGAAGGGAAATTAAGTGAGCAAAGTAAGGACTTACAAAGAAAACTGGGTGAACAGAATAAGAATTTCGAAGGGAAATTAAATGAGCAGAGTAAGGACTTAGAAAGAATCGTAAGTGAACAAGATAAGAATTTAGAAGGGGAATTAAATGAGCAGAGTAAGGACTTAGAAAGAATTGTAAGTAAGCAGAGTAAGGACTTAGAAAGAATCGTAAGTGAACAAGATAAGAATTTTGAAGGGAAATTAAATGAGCAGAGTAAGGACTTAGAAAGAAACTTAAGTGAACAATATAAGAGTTTAGAGGGGAAATTAGTTGAGCTGATGAGGGGGAAGTTAATGGAAACACTTGAAGGGAAATTACCACAGACACTAGAAACTAAAGATCCGAAAACACTAACGGAAGAAGAGATGTTTAAGAAAGCATTTGAAAGAATGTCAAAGAAGGCGCAGAAAAGAAAGGAGGAATTTAAAACAAAGAAGCGAAAGAAATGGTTGATCGAACTTGGAGAATTAGTATTGGTACGGGGGGAAAAAAAAGAAAAAAGAAGTCTAGCATTCCAAAAAAAAGGGTATCATAGAATGGAAAATTTATTTAAAGGTCCATACCGGGTGATTACCATTTTTGGCTCGGATACATTTGAGTTACAAGAAATAAAGAATTCCAAGATCGTAGGGAGATATCATAAACAGTTGCTCAAACCGTACAAATGTTTAGAGAATGAGAAGGGTGAAGAATGTAATGAAAATAATCAGGTTAGTTTTACTCGAAATGAGGTAGCAACCCTATGAACAAGTAGTAAAGGTAATAGACCCGATAAATAAGGATGTAAGTAAATAACTAAATACAGAATAAGTATTATGTACCAGTATGTATGTAAATAGATTTAATTTTTAGAACTTAATTTGGGTATTAGCGTATTTGTCTGCACTATAAGTTATTCGTATGCGTGAAGTGTATTGTGCGTCAGAATGCCTCTCGGAAAACCTGTTTTTAAAAAGGAGAGAAGGATCAACCATAACAAAGTGTAAGAGTGAATGACCCAAGTGTAAACACCACTGGTTTGTCAGAACCCTTGTGAAGGAACAGGTATAGCGAAGGGTCTCTGTAAACGAAAGAAACCAACAAAAATGTATACTCAGAGGAAGTATTCTGGAAAAGAAAATTATATCAAGTGCTGAAAAATTTATTCTTTTCCAGAACACGGCAATTTGAAACGGCAACTCTAGGCCGAGCCCGAGAACTGTAATTATAGATAATTTATTAATTAATTTTTATTGATGTTAAATCATACTACGTACATATCTTTTTCTTATACTGCTTGTATAGTTTAAGAAGGGTGATTTAATGTTATGTATGTATCTAGGTTACTAATATTAGCAAAGTTATAAATGGTTTAATGTAAATAATTTAAGCGCTGTGTTAAAATACTGTCCACGACGAAATGTTTTAGCTACAGGAATAGTGCCTTCGAAGGCAGAAAATCTAGTTTTATGACGTCTCTTTGGTCGCAGGGCCATTATTCCTACAGCGAGGGTGTAGAGCTTTTGTCCCTTTATTTGATAATTCGCCGTGACCAAGTGAGAGAGACAGATAGCTTAACGGTAAATTTAGGAAAAGCCGCGATTTATATTAAACTTGGACCAATGAGATCCCTGGAAGTTTATACGAAATAGTGAGACGCGTCGAGTGGCGCTAAAAATGGACCAATAGGAAAGGAAGCTGCCCCAGAAGCCTGCGACTATAAATGGATCTGTTTGGAGCAAATTCGAGGCAGTTTGGCAGTTTGGCATGGCAGTTTGGCTTTTCATTTCAGTTTGGCATTTTGTCATGTGTGGTCAGGGAGAGATGCTGCAGGATGTGTGAGATATCGCGCCAAAAAGGGAATAAAGACAGTTTTAGAAACACACCTAAGAACCGCTACTCGTAAAGAGATAATAAGCATATTTAAACTTCGTGTCATATCCGCGCCGCGTTTTAACAGTGGTGGACAGTATTTTAACGGCGGCAATACCAGTGTTGTATACTACGTGGGTTAGTTAAATAAAAAGAAACGGCAGTGTCATCTTTTCATAACCAAAGCACGTCTATGTCTTCTTATATCACCACCCGAGATCGACGCTTCCTTTACCAAGGATAAGTCCATGCTCCCATATAGTTTAAAGAAAATTACTGCAGCTAGCCGAGGATAAAATTGCAGAGAACCAGCACACTGCGAACTTCTGGAACCAACATGGGAGATGCATCAAGGTAAGCCTACGAGCAACAGACAGGATGAGGTGACTGCCGCAAAGCTCGCGTGTCCTTCTGCCTCCAGTATCTGCCCGCAAGTGAAGATTTCTGGGAGATGATAATATGGTTGACGAAAAATTGTTTTCGTCAGACAGGGTGTGGACTGTCTTTGTGGCGAACCGACAACACTCACTTCGACCCTAAACACGTTTTTGCCACCCCACGGTGTGGCAGGATCAGCTTCGCTGTATGGGGCTAGATGAGCGCCGGTGGAGTAGGGGAGCTTGTTGTAGTCTCCTCTAACATGGACTCCCAGGAGTATGTTGCAATCCTAGAAGAATGCATGCTTCCAACGGTACGATCTGTCTATCCGGAAAAGGAAATGCCTGTGATACATTTTATGCACACAACAGGGTGCACACCCCTGGACCACAGAGTCTTGGCTTCAGCATCACCCCAACATTTCGATTTTGGAATGGCCTGCGAAGTACCCGAACCTTAATCCAATTGAGAACGTCTGGGTATTAATGGTTCGGGACTGGGGACAGTGTCAAGAACGCACCAAAGAGGCACTGAGAGAAGATGCGTGGGAAGTCTGGGAGAATATGAGACCACCTCTAATCTGCGATTCTTTAGTTTCCTCAAGACTTCAAAGACTAAATGAGGTCATTGAAAATCAAAGCTGGTGGTCTTCCTATTAAAGAAATAAAAAATGAAGTCACTTATAAATACTTTGCATTATTAGTATTATTATTATTATTATTATTATTATTATTATTATTATTATTATTACATATAGGATTATCATCATTAACAGAAACATGCACTAAATAGAATATCCATTTGGCTCTTGTATACAATAATAATAATAATAATAATAATAATAATAATAATAACAACAATAATAATAGGACATTTATATGCAAAATTACTTATGTAACAAAAGCATGTAAAACGAGCAAATACATACTTCTAAAAGGCGTCGAGGCAGCTTATGTAGCCGAAAGAAAAAAAATACAAACCCTATCCCCGGATTTGAATACGCGACCTCTGGAATGCCAAGCCATAATTCTCTCCTTTACACCAAACCGGACAGTACCAGAACTGTGTTTATTTTTGCATTTGATGCCCCTGTCATCCCCTTTCCTCTCTCCCACACTTCCGTCGAAAGGGTGAACAAAGTACATGGAAGAGCTGTGCGTCTTGCGGCTCCCAAATACATTTGACAGAACACTGTACATAGTAGGTAGAGGAGGTAATGCATTCCACTAAAACATTCGATACCGAGATTTCACAGGAAATACGTGTTTTGAAGCCCCCTGAACGCCCCAAAAAAGCATTTTTAGAAAGAGGTGCTCTGTGAGAGTGTGAACACCATCGCTCAAAAACGAAAAGTTGGATAAATACCAAACTAGGTTATTTGAGTACCTTACAAAGATTTCCAAGTAAATTTTCCCAACCCAAACTACCCTTTACATGGAACATTTTTCGAAATTTGTTATGTTCTAAAAATGGCTTATGATGGTGATTGAAATAAACGACAAATAAAATGCATATCTTGAATTTCTGGGAATAGCCTTTGAAGTCCTCTTCATTCGGAAGGAATTTTGTATAATCCTGTATAACTGGTAAACTTTAAGCGATAGACGAAAACGTACTACACAAAAAATGTAGATCTCTTTATAACACACAATTTATTTTTAATAATTGTTTTGTGGCATCAGCCACTTCCGAGTTATCCGTTATTAATGGTTCGAATTGTTCAAAACTTAGCCTTTCTTTTAGTCCTGTCGATTTTCAGTTGTTTCTCGCGATGTCATGAAAAGAGAATGGGATTTTAAGGCGAGCATATAGCGTCCAGTTCAAAAAAATATCGCTATCACTATTCCTTTGTGTCTACAACGAAATGTGTGTAATGCAGTTATATCCGGAAATGTTTATCTCGATTAAAATGAAGCAGATGGGAAAATAAACTTTGTTAAGAATAATCTGTATACCCACTAATAAGCGACAGAGGGTAGGGAAAGTCATGTGAATGTAACACATCAGATTTTTCCTGCCTCATTTATATGTGTAAGATAACGCGTGTGAAGAATGACACTGAGGCTATGTAAAACTTGTCAATTCCCAGAAAACCCCCGATGTATCGATTTGTAAAAATGATGAAGGTAGGTGCGAACGGAAATCAATTGGATGCCAGCATGTTTTGCCATGGCCGTCACCGTGCTCACTAGCCCGCCAAATTGACCGCGCGCATAGAGCCAATGAACAAGCGTGCGACCGCTATTGGAGTTGAACGTCCGAGAGCGCAAGGCCACTTGCGCTGCCCATAGCTCCGACTGTGCGACCTTGACGGTTTTGCTGTAGCCTTTGGGAAGGTGACGTCATGCCACAAGTGCGTGCCGATTACGGCACGAGTATTTGTTCTGTTGTTCTAGCTTGGGCACGAAGATGAAGCTGATGACATATGCGTCCACCGGATGCATTGCATTATTTTAGTTTCCTTCCAGAACCTTGAGAAATAACGAATTCTGCAATAAGCCACGTTATTCCCCCAAGCACATTTCCATTTTGCGTAATATTGGACCGTCTCACGTACAGAATGACATTTAGTATGTAACTGAATAAACAACTGCAGTGCTCTGCGAACAAATCTCGATTCTTCATGGCCATACTTCGTCGTTTCCAGTTGTTTTTAAACTTTCGTGACATGCCGAACTGTTAACGCAGAACCATGGGCTCCAGCTCGATCTGGACGCTTTTAACACTAGCATTGTTGGCTAACACGCCTCAGGTGATAAATAGGATCGAGTACTAAGGACAGTGTAGATGAGACCGGCGTCCTTAGCGTCGAATCTTCACTTATTCACACTCTCGCGCAACACGCACACACACATTTTTAACTATTTTTTGCCATTCCTTCCCTAGTTAAAAATTAAACTGGTAATCAGAATCTATAGCGTATTAGTTTCAAATAAACAAAATTATCCATAAACTTATGTCTTGATAGATTAATTTGTAGACCAACATATTCGCATGAAATGGAACGTATCCTACTAAATAATTGTTCCATGGTTAAATGTTTAGGAGAAATATTTACCTAAAATATGGGAATTTTACATTCCACGGGTAGAATACAAGTGCTGCCAATGGTTTTGTGAGTAAGCTCTCAGATATGTCGTTGTGCTCAAGTGATACACTTGATTAACCTTCTCTTTCAGAATGTATACTTTCAAGGACATAGGATTTTAAAGCCATTGACGGGCTAGCATTTGTTTCTGGGAGGGAACATCTATTTCTACCCTGAATTATGAAAGTAGGCAATTATTCTTTGAAGAGGGGCCTTTGTTTAAAATAAAGTTCATCAAAGTGGCAGTGTCGCACTCTAAAAACGGCAGTATCAACAAAGCACTGTAATTTACGTTATCTATATCTACTAATATCAGACAGTAAATTTGTGTATAAATAAATAAATGTGTGTGTGTGTGTGTGTGTCTCAAAAACCACTCAACGATTTATCCAACTCTTTCAGCATTGAAAAGTCCTGTTCTTACTGACACCTAATTATACTTGATAAATTACCAAAAGATTAAAAGGGATTCACAAAGCCCTTGTTTCACTCTAATTTCAAAGTAGAAGTAAAGACGCTTATTGTATCACTCCGCCGAGCAAATGGCAGCATCACGTGGAGAGATGACGGGAAATAAGTATCTTAGAGAGGAAATTGCTCCAGACAGCATGGGAAGACGGCGAATTCCGCAGCTTGGGTATCATTAGCTTTGAAACATTTTGTACGTCTTATTACCAGTGAAGCCCAACCTGCTCTCTTAAGAGCTAAGGTTAAAAGTCCATAGTTCAACCCACCTACTATATTTGAAGAGATTGACAAGCTAAACCAATCAAGCTTCAGTTCTTGGCAGCACGAGAGGAAATGAGTAGGAAGGGAAACTCCCTTCCTTCCCTCTCTCTGTAAGGTTGGGCATCCCTGCTTATTACTAAAGGTGGGGGGGGGTGGGTTGTGCGGTTTGTCGTCACGTTACGTGTGCATAGAGATCATACAGCTGCATGCCCAGTGTCTGTGTGGACTTCCGACGTACACAAAGCAGTCTGGAAATGAGAAATACAACACTCAGTTACTGTCTAGCAGATGACAACTTGCCTTTATGAAACATCAGAGCCATCACAAGCCGAATTGCACTGCACTACTATAGACATTCCTGAATTATTATGGATTGTTAAACGTCGGTGTGGGTCACTTAACCAGCTTTGAACTGCGTGAAGCTTCTTTCATCGTCACAGGACGTTGACGAGCATATGTCAAGTATACTGTGCTATCGTCTGGTTATTTTGTATTCTTCTTCAAGTTACAAATTGTTCCCTTATTTTTCTGTAGAACATTTATTCTTTATCCTCTGTGTGTGCAAGGTCCTGGGGGTCCTTTTTTTATTTTTTCGGACACCGCTTATGTTATTGTTATGCCCTTGGACATTTGCAACCTATTGTTGCACTTATTTTGGGTGCACTGGCCTTAGTGTGCCCATTTTTGCTCGCTGTCGAGTCAACGTGCCGCGCACAAATCCCTCACCTTTACTTATTACTATATTTTGCCCTGCATACTGAGCTTCTAGCACGCAATACTAAGAGTAGGCAAATAAAAGTGTTACCTGAATAGTTTGGCAGCCTTACCTGTCCACCATTCCATTTGTGATTAAAGATACCGAATTAAATTGCCTTAACTTAAGGTTTTGAAAATGGTTCATCTAATTAATAATATCAGTATACCATTTTTGCATTAAACCTTTGAGTCAGGGAATAAATACTATAGGTTAGAAAATACAACAGAAAACAACGGCGACGCAAACAATCCGAGTAACAATTCATTCTGCTTCACTAACAGAAATTCAATTGTTACTAAACAACAGCTAATCACATTCATTTTCCATTAAAGGTGGGTAATTTCACAGAATTTGTTAAAAACATTTAACCAATTATTGTCATTTCTGCGCTTTCCGCAATTATGTTTCTCCACAGTGGCGTAGATTCTCAAGGATGACACTCTCGAAAGTAGTACTTTCTTCATACATATTGTTAGAATCAATATTTAATGCACTTTTTGTTTCTTTGGACGAGTAATAGACTGATATTATGTCAGTGTTTCTCGACATGCGCTTTTACAGGCACGATGGGACCAAAACTTCATCAAAAATTTAATATTAGATACGCGTGAAGATAGTTTTCCCTGAATTTGGAGATTTTATTTTGATTTGCTTATATGAAAACGTGCATGCAACGCTTGCTTCAGAGGTGTAGATGATTTCTCTTCAAGGCTTCGAGGCAGTTCCTTTGCAAGATAAATGATATCTCTAAAAATGTGATGGCACACAATGGCTTTGCCAAGGTCGAATAAGCGTGCGGGCAAGCAGTGAGATCTGGTCAGTTGCTGGAGGAGAGTAGGAGGGAGGGAGGGGAGAACGTGTTGACTATGAAGGCTGCAAACGACCTTGACGGGCTGAAGAAGGTTTCTTTGTTGCCGGTGAGTTCGATTACCACTCGGTAGCCAATGGACCGAGCAATGGACTTCAGTTTGGGTCAGTTACCTTGGCCTGGGTGGTTACCCGGTCTCTGTGCTTTCCCTCTCGCGCTATGCCACACCAGGTGATATACTGCTCAACTCTCGCTAAACAGTATTGACACTTTCAGACAAAGGAAGGCATATTAATGGCACTGCCACTGGTATGTGTTTTTAATATACTTTAAATTTGCATCCATTTTAATAACAACCGCACATTAAATATTCAAGGGACACTAGTGTTCCTCATGATCTTAACATTGTAAATTATTTGCATTAACTTCATGCAGCAATTACACTCTGTCACTTAAGCTGCTATGGTGTCACTGTGGCTATATTCTAATATTTTCCCTAGCATTAATTCAGTAAAGCCATTTTTACGGACTCTTTACAGCACCGAGGGCTCCCGAAATTTTAATAGCCCGGAAGAAGCTTTATCCCGTCAACTCACAATCTCACACCAACCCGGCTTCGAACACAGCCTCTCCGAATACTTTGCAGAAACACTACTATTATGCCATGTAGACAGACATAATCATGTTTGGAAATTAATTTTATCATAGATAATCGCAAATAAATCTCTTTCTACAGCCCATACACTGTGCTCTTTGTGACCATCAATCCCAAGTTATAAGTATCTATATGGTGCAGCTTCTGCGTACGCGACTAAAAACGCAACCATTCAACAAGCTACGAGTCTATGTTTTATACTTGGTGCAGGATTTAGAGAACTTAAAGTGATATACCGACTCTTTGCTACAGGCTATAAATGCTGACGTGTCTTTGTTTTATACTTGGTGCAGGATTTAGAGAACTTAAAAGTGATATACCGACTCTTTGCTACAGGCTAGAAATGCTGACGAGTCTTTGTTTTATACTTGGTGCAGGATTTAGAGAACTTAAAGTGATATACCGATTCTTTGCTACAGGCTAGAAATGCTGACGAGTCTTTGTTTTATACTTGGTGCAGGATTTAGAGAACTTAAAGTGATATACCGACTCTTTGCTACAGGCTATAAATGCTGACGCGTCTTTGTTGTATACCTACTTGGTGCAGGATTTAGAGAAGCTTAAAGTAATATGCCGACTCTTTGCTACAGGCTATAAATGCTGACGTGTCTATGTTTTATACTTGGTGCAGGATTTAGAGAACTTAAAGTGATATACCGACTCTTTGCTACAGGCTATAAATGCTGACGAGTCTTTGTTTTATACTTGGTGCAGGATTTAGAGAACTTAAAGTGATATACCGACTCTTTGCTACAGGCTAGAAATGCTGACGTGTCTTTGTTGTATACCTACTTGGTGCAGGATTTAGAGAAGCTTAAAGTAATATGCCGACTCTTTGCTACAGGCTATAAATGCTGACGTGTCTTTTTTGTATACGTACTTGGTGGAGGATTTAGAGAAGCTTAAAGTGATATACCGACTCGTTGCTATAGGCTATAAATGCTGACTTGTCTTTGTTGTATACCTACTTGGTGCAGGATTTAGAGAAGCTTAAAGTGATATACCGACTCTTTGCTACAGGCTATAAATGCTGACCACTCTTTGTTGTATACCTACTTGGTGCAGGATTTAGAGAAGCTTAAAGTGATATGCCGACTCTTTGCTACGGACTATAAATGCTGGCGTGTCTTTGTTGTATACTTGGTGCAGGATTTAGAGAAGTTTAAATTGATACATATGCCGACCTTTTGTTACAGGCTATGAATGTTGGCTTGTCTTTTTTGTACACTTGGTGCAAGCTTAAATAGGGTTAAAGTGATATGCCGACTCTTTAGTACAGGCTATATGGGCTGACGTCTTTCTTGTATTATTGGTGCAGGATTTAGAGAAGGTTAAAGTGATATGTCGCCTCTTTTCTAAAGGCTATAAATGCTGACTTGTCTTTGTTGTATGGGATGATGGAATCTGCAGTCAAAATAACGCTTTTGAATCTGTATGGTCGAAAGGAATGGCAACTTTCAGTTCTTTCATGTGGCATATCGTTTAAACCTTCTCTAAATTTTGCAGTAACTATCGCATTAAATTGCATACAGATAAAGGTGTGCAGCAACGGTTAAACCTGCGGCACTGGGGGTTGGCTCCAAATTCACTCTCCCATGCGCATGGCAAAGGTTGACGATCATCCTGCCAATACGGGGAGATGGTGTGGTCAGCACCATGCTTCCCACGTCGTCCGCAATTGTGGTTTTCGTTACCTACAGGCCCCTACCTATCTAGCTCCTCAGATGCATCAACGGTTCTGTACATGGAACTAAAAATCCGCTCCCCTATGGGTGGGCTCGAACCCACACGCATTCCGTGACACCAGCGCAGTAACACGCTCCAAACCACTACGTCACGCGGGGCTAAGGTGTGCATGTTCTTAACTTAAATCAAAACAGTTCTCACTTTGAATGAATTTGCTGCCTGCATGTATATTTTTACCTTCCAGAAATGCCCAACCAGGTGAATATTCTCACAGAGGAATTTTCCACAGAAATATTCACGTAGCGCGTCACATTTCCTTCCTTGTGTTAAGTAATTTGTATTTTCCTTATCGCCTACATGGTTGATATGACGCGTCTGCTCCGCAACAGGCCAATAAGAACTTATCTTTAGTTTATGAAACATGCTACGAAATGCTGTAACAGTACTGCAGCGTCCTGCGGTTTGAAGGCATTTCCGGAACGTTTCCACGGTGCTTCCTTGCATGTCCAGACAGGTCACTGTTGGGACCTTGAAGCTAGCACTACACCTACGCAAAGCTATTGCAACATCGGTCTTTGTTGTCTCGTGTTGTTGTGACTGAAACTGGCAACTGCTACTTTGCGCTTTAGGAAATAAATCGGCGAGTTTGAAGCAAATAGGACTATTTCCTGTGCAACCATATCAAAAACCTCAATTACTTGGAGATTCCATTAAGATTTATCACAGGAGATTACATTACTTTGGCCAAAGGCATAAGATAAGATCATCAACTACTCATTGATCAATGAGTTTTTGGTTCTACCTTGGCTGGGTTTGTGTTAGATCAAATAAATTACCTGCGCTTAAAACAAATCTTTGAGTACTGAGACACGATAACTTCGGTCTAAAATTCGAGATGCCTATCAGCATACCAGAAGTACCACTTCAATTTCATATTTAAAGACCTGAGATACCGAAACCCAAAAAAGCAAGAAAAGTGAAATAACAAGACGAACAAAAAATACAGTAGTTTGAATATATTTATTGCAGTTTGTTAACTTTAGGGAAGAACATGTCTCAAGGTAATCGTAGCCTTCATTGATGAGATCTTATAGGTTGCAGACCCTTTACTGCAAGTGACACCCCACCCCCCTCCTGGTCTAGGGGACACAAAATACATTTATATCTGCAGAAGCATCAACATTGCTTACGCTTTAGTCCTCGCCGATTACACTATTTTTCTCTTGGAAGAGCAGTCGCACTTATTGAGGGAATTATGCTACATCGTTTAGAACAGAATAGTCTGTATTTAGGGATTAAGTGTAAGGTTAAACTTGGTGTAATCGTAACTGAAATATTCAGATTATAGACATAGTCTAAACAAGAAAAACAGATAACTCTTCAACGTTTTATGCACACTTGAGTGGAAGAGGTTCAGGTTATAATCAAGGGAGGTGTATAATGTTTCTCCAAGCAATATTTAATTTTAAGAAATGTTTCGACTTTATGTTTAATGCTGCTCGCTATGTAAAATGCTCTACATAGATACTTTATGACTTTTAAAGCTTATTTTATTATTTCTGTGTGAAGGAGTTGTCACATGACGTATAGTTTTAGTGATTGAAAAAATGTTTAAATTAGATACAATTTATAAAATTGCTTTTATTTGAAGTTATTTACGTTACCAAATGTTCAATATTCAATAACCTTTTAATTGTTTACATTTAATTCAAAACACCGTTGCAGTGTTTTAATTATATATGTGACGAGAAAGAAATACTTGTTCGCAGAGCATTTTGTATATCAAAAGGTGAGTAGGAGTGTGAAGATAGCAGTGAACAAGCACTTGAGTTTGATTTAAGCATAAAACCACATTCTTCTGAAGCTAAGAACCACTTCAAAACGACACTTAAACTTCCTGAATTGGAAACTACAATTTTTAATTCTCTCAAATAAACATTCATTTGAGGAAGCATACACGGCAAACCAGTTGATATGTACTTGGTTCGTATACCAAGGTTCTCTTATATTGAAGGCTGCATGGAACGAAACGTTAAAGTGCAACTGTGATGCTGGACTACTTTCCTAGCGCATAAAACATGGCTTGTAGTTTTACTTTCTTTACCACGTATGTACGTGGCAGGTAGAGAAGATTTGCATCCCACACAGTCATTGTATGTAAAGATTTCACCGGAAACACATGTTTTGAGGTTCCCTAAATCCAAAAAGAAATATTTTTAGAAAAAGTTCCGTGTGCGTGTGAACAGCATAACCCGAAAATGAAACATCCGATAAATACCATACTTGGTATTTAGGTTCCGTATTTTCTAAAGATGCGACACGAAGATTTGCAAGAGAATCCCCCCTCCAGAAACTACACTTTGTATAGAAGATTTTTGGAAACTGTGGATTTTCTCAAAAATGGCTGTAACGATTTTGATTAAAATGTCCTACGTTTATGATGTTTAAATGACAAATAAAATGCATATCTTGAATTTTGCTGGAATAGCCTGTAAAGTTCTCTTCATTCAGAAGGAATTTTATAATCTCGTACAAATGGTGAACGTTATGTGATAGACGAAAATGTATTACACAAAAAAGTAGATCTCTTTAAAACACACAATTTGTTTCTTTTTTGTGTGGCATAGGCCATTTCTGAGATATCCATTATAATGGTTCGAATGCTCAATACTTTGTCATTCTTTTAGTGCCTTTGCTATTCAGTTGTTTCTAGCGATGTCATGGAAAGTGTATGGAATTTTAAGGCCAGCAGATATCTTCAGTTGTTAAACATTTGACTATCGCTATTCCTTTCGTATCTATAACGAAATGTGTAACGTAACTATTTTTGCAAAAGTTTATTTCGATTAAAATGAAGTAGATGGGAAAATAAGCTTTCGTAAGAATAATTTGCATACCCTCTAATAAGCGATGAAGCGTAGAGAAAGTCATGTGAATGTAAGACATGTTTTTATCCACTTCGAACTATGACAGCACGCTCTTTGTTTAATCGCAATGTACCGTTGTGCGTCGAATCATGCAAGTCATTGCTTGGGATGAGCTGGCAGACAAAAACCGCCATGCAATCCGAGTCTTTCTTTGCATGCGTTTATTTTAAAAGTTTTGGCGCGGAAACAAAGAAAGATGTTGCTGCGTCTCGGTTTGCACAACCACATGCCGCGTTGGTGACAGTGAAAGTGACAAAGATCGCACTCTCAGGGTGCAAGGAACAAGGAAATGTAGTCGCATTGACACACTCGAAGGCCTCAAGGGGTTATGATCCCTTTATTCTGAGCAAATTATCACCAAGAACATTTATTAATTGTGTAAGGATTTAATCTTCTCGCAAGGGGCACCTATTGATATAATGTTCATTTTACAAGGGTTTTTCTTGTTTTCAATATAACTTCCTACTTACCGCCGCGTTGAACAAGGAATAGGATATCTGGTGAAAGGGCATTGTTGCTATTGCTAATTTCTAAACACGAGCATTGTTATTCTAATTTGTGACCGTTGATATAAATTTACTTACCATTGCTATCACATGAAGCAATTTAGCTTGTCAAATGTGAAAAAGCATAGTTTTGCATAAAGGGATTCACTCCTCCAGCGTTTAAGCTGAATAAGTTCATAGGTCACAGATGAATGTTAGGAAAGAATTCGTTTTTGGTGAGCGTAGCGAGCGCATAAAATGAATAAAATTTACATGTGAATTCTGTTGAATTGGTTACTTCTACCAAAAGTAAACATTAGATTCTACTTAGGAGTCAAATTGACTCCTCCCAGCGTTCTAGTGTTTCGATACATCTATTATCAGTCGTTTTAATAAAATTTAAAAAAACATGAAAAGGAAACTTGTGCGTTGTGTCATAGATATTTACGCTCAAATGTTGGCTCTTTACTGATATTCGGGGAGAGAAACAGGGGCAGACACACAAATTCTTAAAAACCTTTGTGTGAAATACTTTTAATTTCACAACTTCATCCAAATTCAAAGGAATATATTAGTTTGAGTAACTAGCAGTTACATTTTAGGGCATTAAGCATGCTCATAAATCTCGGACTACATTTGTTTCAAATATATGTAAGTGGTCTTAGTTTATGATTCTATAATATGTGGTTTATTTTATACATTTATATTGTGCATAAAGGATACTCAAACGGTGTTTCAATATAAGCCAAGCACTTGCAATAGAGAAACACTCTTTTTATCATTCTTTAAATATACCTACTTACCTTTTCCTCTGCAATTTCGGTTTGTTTTCTAAAAGTATAACAGGAGAAAATTTCTCTGTAGGAACCTGACTCTTAATACTAACATCATTTCATCAAATTTTAATTTACTCTGCTATTCACAAACTGCCTAATATATTTAGGAAGCGATAAATCGAGGATATAGTATCACATTTAAAAGGGAATTTAAATATCTAAAATAGTAATGTTCCTATAGAGCATACGCTTTTATCACGTGTAAATTTTGTCATGACCAAGCGATAAAGGCACAACATTATGTAGACATTCAATTCATGGTAAGGGAATAAATTTCAGAATATAAGAAGGGTGCTTTGACAATCATAAGGAGAAAAAATATATGTGCATGGGGGATTTTACACTAAATAATGACTTGATTGTTAAAAATACAGAGAACTACCAAAATTTAGGAATTACGATTTATGAACATGATGGAATGAAAAAGGAAATTCAGAATAGAAACACTCAGAGCAGCAAAGCGATATTGGGGTACTATGGGGCAGACATGTTCAAGGGAAAGCAAAAATCAGTATATTTATGATTCAGTGATTCAAAAATTTGGCCAATAAAACGAAGAGAAGAAAGGAAATTATTAGCAACAAAAATGGATTTTTGGAGAAGAGCAAATAGAACATCTAGGATGGTAGGAATAAGAAGTAATTTGGGAACAAATGGAAGTGCAATACATTATAATAGAGGAAATTAAAGAAACACAACTTGTATGGTACGTTCATGTGAGAAAGATTGGGAAGGAGAGCTTATCAAAGATCTTCAGATGGAATCCTGACAGAAAGAAGAGAGACAGCTACAAGAAGACAAGGTTTTATGGAGTGCAAAAAGGCACGAAGGAAAAAAGAAAACATTCCTGAGAAGCTACGAGAGGGCAGAGAAGCTTGGAGATTGAGAATACGGTAGGTGTAGGCATACCCACATAAAAACACCTCGTGATGATGATAAGTTTTATCATAGTTTTAGTGAAAAACAGAAGTGATATTACAATACCTCCTTAAATTAAAGTACTTCTAATATTGAAGAACTAGAAAGGAAGAAGCAGCAGGACGTCAGCAATGTATTAAAAGAACTTCCTGGAAACAAATTTGTTTTCTGGCAGTAGACGGTGGCTGCTTATGGAATGAAGAGAGTATTATCCCTCCTCCCCCCCCGAAATGCTATCTGTAGATTTTTAGTTTCTGTTTTTGTCATTTATCAGTTTTCCTGAAGAACAATGAGTATTGGAAAGGTAGAATCAGATGACTGAAAAATTCAATGCCATAGCCGGGATTTGAACCACGGATCTCCCGGTCTCCGTCCGGTTGCTCTAACCACTGAGCTACCATGGCAACATGCCGACACGACATTAAATTCTCCAGCTGATTCGCATTTTTCCCGGTAAACCACAAGGAGATCTCAATATGTATTGAGATGCCATACCCCAATGGCGACTTACATTTACTGTAAGTACTTTAAGTTCCGGGCTTTATAGTTGCAACCACTATTAGGTCAATTAATGGAATTAATTGTTTTTTCACACAAGCCGTGTGTTGGACAGGGTTGGAAAGGTAGAATCAGATGACTGAAAAATTCAATGCCATAGCCGGGATTTGAACCACGGATCTCCCGGTCTCCGTCCGGTCCACTGAGCTACCATGGCAACATGCCGACACGACATTAGAGCAACCCGGAACTTAAAGTACTTACAGTAAATGTAAGTCGCCATTGGGGTATGGCATCTCAATACATATTGAGATCTCCTTGTGGTTTACCGGGAAAAATGCGAATCAGCTGGAGAATTTAATGTCGTGTCGGCATGTTGCCATGGTAGCTCAGTGGTTAGAGCAACCGGACGGAGACCGGGAGATCCGTGGTTCAAATCCCGGCTATGGCATTGAATTTTTCAGTCATCTGATTCTACCTTTCCAACCCTGTCCAACACACGGCTTGTGTGAAAAAACAATTAATTCCAACAATGAGTATTGTTTTATAACGCGACGTGGTGTCCTCCATCTTAACATTCTTATGAAGTGGTGATAATGAATGCTGAAATGATCACGGGATCCAAGAGATGACTTCACTTGTACCTTTCAAGGATAAGAAAACATTCTTTGAAAAATCTAACCCGGGCAACACCAACCAAAACTGAAACCAGCATCTTCAGCATCTGTAAATATACATGCTACCCATTACATCACGAAGAGGGCGTTTACTCTAGTGGTTGCACGTGTCTTTGTTTATATAATGTGTGTGTGTGTGTGTGTTTGATTGACCAGGGAACGGAGCGGACACCTCGCACCTCTATCAAATGCGGATGTTTTGTGCTTACCACCCCCAGGAGGAATGATTGAGATGAAGAAATCGCAGGCCGATAGAGACGCGCAGAGGTCCTAACGAAATGGTCGCACCAGCGGACTGCACAGAGAAGGCTTCCCTCTGACGGAACCGGGAAGAACTCGACCCACCTGAGGCAGCTCAGAGAAAGCACCATCTGTCGGGGTCTAGAAGAACTTTCCAATGAGCAAACATCTGCGTCATCTGTCCAACATCGACCGACACTGCACAGCCCCTAAGCCTACCTGGCACATGAAAGGGGAAGCGAAATGATAGGAAATGCAGGAAAGGAAATTCGTCGTAGAAGAGAAACCAACCCAACATTCGCCTTGCCAACCAGGGAAACGATTATGGGGTTAGAGTGGTCGGCCACAGGAATCAAACGCAGGACCTCCTGAGTGCGAGCCCTCACATGTTACCATGCAGCTATCTTGCTCATACTCCTAAAACATTTTGCACGTGGGGAATCTGTAACAATGTCACGATCTTGTGGTGATAGAGCTGACAAATGTTAATGCTATTGGTTGGGACAGAACAAAGCTGACGAGCTATTTCCTATATACATATATAATTATGTAAAGAGGACCAACCAAGACGCACGTAAAGTCATGTGCCCTTTGTGTGCGTCACAGGAAGCAGTAGGCTCGACTTTTCGAAACACGAGCATCGGTGTACCACCTATTCGGTTAGTGCTGTATTTGCCTTAGTTTTTGGCATCATTCTTTGCTCTTGCTGTCCTTTTGGTCAATTTTCCAGTTGCAAGTTTTGGAATATAGCATTAGACGTGGGCAATCTCCTGACCTAAAGTCGTTTCTTCTTGCCTTTAGCAAAATCTCCTTTGCGGCCTAGTTTCACCGCTGTGGTGGCCGAGCTCACCAGAAGCTCTGTTTTTGCAATTTAATGAAAAACCGCTTCCTTATTTGTTGCCTATATTGTTATATGTCACGTATTTTAAATATAAGAATCCTTAATATTTGCAATATTCATGATCAGACTAAGGATCCGGGACAACTTAAGAGTGAAATGAGGTTCACTCTGCATCGAGTAGGGTGGAGTGAGGTGGCGCATTGGGGTGTTCTTTACTTGTGAAGCCGTGTACAATCCGCTTCGTGACTAGGTACAATATACTTCTGTTTCTCTTTCCGATGTGTGTGTCCAGCATGACTAGACTGTACTGTTTACAGTAGCAACTAAGACAGCGCATTGGCGTCTTTGTTTACATCAGCAGTGTGTTACGGAACTCTATAGCAAGGTTGCTAACCTGTCCTGCATCCTTATCCTCATCATCATCATCATAAAGATGTGTGGAAGAATGTGCCTAATAAATTGGTCGCAAAGTGGAACCCTTTCATTGCTCTAGACCTCAGAATCTCTGTCTCAGCCCTCTTCCCATCCTGCTCCCTCTAGTCTGACTATCCAGCCCGTTGCGCTTACTGCGCACAGTTCTTATGACGCAGTTTCTAAAGAGACGATTGCAAGACACGCCGTTTAATTCATAATAAAACTCAAACGAAGAACATTCTTGAATAGCAGCTACTGGGACAAAACGCCGAAGAGCGATACGTAATAAGCGCATAAAGACCAGAAGAACAAGAGGAGTGTTTATTATTAGAGCTACGACAGCACTATTATCGAAACCATAATATTAGTTTTGTCTAAGTATCAGGGAATTCACTACTAATGG
Source organism: Deroplatys truncata (assembly GCA_030765065.1). NCBI lineage: Eukaryota > Metazoa > Arthropoda > Insecta > Mantodea > Mantidae > Deroplatys > Deroplatys truncata. Next base: position 12,049,328 of record CM060990.1, on the reverse strand, counting down.
GGGTCTTCTTTTGAGTGCTCCATTGTGTCTGGCTTTGAATTCGCCTTCGCAAATTATTATTCTATTATGAATATGTAGACTTGTTATCATAGTTTCTTGAATAGCCAATTAATCATTCAATGTACCACTACCTGATTTCAATAAGTAGATTGTCTTGACGCGTTTATTGCATCTCACCCGAATTATTCTCGCTTCGCTTACGTTCGAGTTAAATGTGCCAGAGAGAGCATTGCTATTAATGACTTACAATAATCGCTTATGGCAAAAGGAACGTGATGGTGTCAACCTTTATTATGTAATAATTTCCTTGGTCTAAGAAATCTCCTTCAAGTCTGGATCAGTTGCTGATGAATTTCCTCAATCGCCTTCTTATTAATGTATAAATGATGATCAGGGACGGAACTTTATCCCAGTTCGCCGCGAGGTTCACTGGTACTGGTGTATGGAACACCTGTGTTTACTGGTAGAAAAAGAGCAGTTCATGGACAGCACGCGACTATTAGCTGGCATAGACCGGCGGAACAAACTTGCAACGTTTATACACGTTACCACCATCATATAATATGTATGCGCGTGGCATATGCCTTCATCATTTTACATGTTTACAATATTACTAACAGACTAGTTAGTCAAATTAAACACAAGTATTTGCAATCTAGGCACATGACTCTAATACAAACTGCATTCCGTGACAGTATATAACAATGTGCATATTCAAGTGTAAAAGTTAAAAAATTCCTTGTGTTCACTAAACATATGCTTGTACTGGGAGAAGGTTCGCTCAACATCGGACGATGTTATAGGTGCACATTTAAAATAAACACTATTGTCTGTGTTATTGAAACCGAGCTGCATGATCTTTACTTTACACACTTCTGAATAGCCAGGAATCGAATCCTATACAAATGCAAGATACGCTCGTTCTCCGACGCAGCAGAAACAGGTTGCCATTTCCTTTGAACCCATGGCTCCCGTGCCGTCGACGTAGGCAAACAACAACCAACCTAAAAGGCATCCACGCTAGGATGTTGATGATTCCAATGTTAGTGATGTTCGCTCGCGACGCTTATTTGAACACAAAAATTCGCAAACATTAAAGCCAGGAGGGATAGAAATGGGTTTGAACTGCCACTGGGCTCTGGCAGGGAGGTCGGAGATATCAAACCACCCCTATCCCTCGCAGTCTTTTGGCGTTTGCAGACAGCCGCAAACGCCAAAAGACTGGGGCCGCTTTTTACCAGCCTGACAGTGACCCTTGGCCTCTGTTATCTACAACATTCAAAACGTGATCACTGCAGGATTCTGTGTGTTATAAAGGTTTGAATGCACGTAACCTGAAGCTAACTGCTTAAGAATTCCTATGCTTGCTTATTTGATTCGATATTGTTATAAGTTTTGGGAGGTTTAAGGTTCAAGTGGTTATTCATTTATATTTTAGGAGAATTTTGAGACCTTTGCCAGCAGGCAGCGGCACCTATTTAAAGTTGAATTACTCTTAACTGTTACAACTGCATGAATCAAATGTTAGGGATACTGTGCATATTGTAGTTTAGGTACTGCAATACATAAATGAAAGTTTGTACATATATAATTTCTATGGTTTGTTAAAATTTAACCAATAGCATATTTTGTAGTTACGATTTTACCATAGTACAATTCTATGGCTTTCTCTATGACTTTTAGAAATACTTAAATTAGGAAGATTGCGCTTATTGTTAAGTATAAATGGTCGCATGTGTTGCATTCACATGCTTTTTTCCACCCACTATGATTTAGTTTTATATCTTCTTCAATCTATTGCTACAAAGGTTTTATTTTTCTCTCTACTACACTTTTAATCGAGATAAACGTTTGCAGAAACGGATTCAGCACACATTTAGTATTAGACACAAAGAGGATTCAGGAGACGCGATAGTCAAATGTTTTAAAACGGATCGCTATATGTTGACTTTGAAATGATATATGGATAATTTAATGGAGATTGGCAGTTTGTCACCGAAGACATAACACTTATTCTGTGAAATTGGTTAATGTAAAAAGTTATTTACGCAAATTTTAATTAGCTCTAAAATCAGTATTAGCATGTGCTGCTCTAGAAGGGGGCTCGCAACCCGTAGGATTGCCCTTGTTGTATTCTGCTGCGGATAGGCACGAGTAGGTGGGATAAGGTGTTTAAGGGCATTCAGTGTCTAGAATGTGCAATAGAGATGATAAACGGATGCTGACTGATTATTGGTGACGGTAGCATGGCGCACGACAACATCACCTAGTATAGGTATGTACACAGGGCGAATGTACGAACAGATACCGGTAACATTACCTTAGAGCAACGGTTCCCAAACTCAGGAATGCAACCCCTCCCCATGGAGGTGTGACATATTGTGACCGCGTGCCTCTCGACTCGGCACCTGGGTGGAGCCTTCGACCGGCAGCCGGAACAATAGCCAGTGTGTCATAATATCCCATTTAGTTCCGCTTACCTGTTCCGGAACATTTTATTCGGCATGTTCTAGTAGGTTTTTCTCGTAAGTTCCGCTTCGTATGCGGGACCTATATAAGGGACTACGCTTGCCTACATAGGCAGTTCAGTCAGTTAAGAATTGACGATGCCTGTGCAGTGCAGTTGTGTGTGCCACAGGTAACGTTTGTGCTACACTGAGTGCCCAAGTGATAAATAAAATGTGTTCCGCAGTAACTGGTGTTCTCATTTGTTACAATGTTTAATGTAATTCTAAACAACATTTCGTGCTATTTTTACAAATTTCTTTACGATATCTTGCTGTTGTCAATAACGTTTAAACTTTCTTACCTTCTCATTCCATGACTATGTAAAGTACTTGTTCATTTTAATTAAATACGAATTAATCCATAGAGTAGAGCGGGCTGTCCAGTGTAATAAATAATATTCTTTTACCTCGTATAATGCTTCCTTGTTTGCTTTTTCTATTTGTTGCCAATTTATTGAATAGATGTGTCGAAGTATCGTATTGGTCAATATTAACACTAAGGACTTAAGTATGGAAATAATGTCACATCAGATGTTTTAAGTAGATGTGAGTTTGTTTGTTAGTTTGCTGCATTTTGATAAAAGAATACGAAAAACAACTGCTAAAACTGAGAAGGTTTGTTCCTATGCGTTTGAATTCGATATATTTTTAAAACTTTATGGTAAATTATTTACTGAAGCTCTGCGCGTATTTTGTAATGAGGGGCTACCGCGCTATGCCTCTGTGTTTCGTAACTATGTGAACCGCACGCTAGTCACTGCCGGGAAGTGAGTTTGTGTGCTCATTTAAGTTGAGATAGGTCTTCCAGTAGATAGATGATCATTGATTGATTATCATGTACCGCTAGAGTCGAAAGGCGTACCCTCCTGTCTTCTTTTTCATTGGGTTATTCTAACTTTTAAGTAGGTATATTTCTGTAGCAATTTCTTCAGCTGCCAACAAAATCTTCTTTGTTTACTGACTTTAAATACGGTTATGTCCTTAAATAGACACAAGATGTGAAATAATCGACGAAACTGCAAGACAACAATTATTACAATTAAAACCCTCCTCAGGTAAAGCTTTGAAACAGCAGCTTGGCATTGACAATTTCTTTGTGTTTATACGTTTCAGCCACACACCCTTTGGTTGTTGGCTAAAATTATGAATTATCAAGTCCTGCACCTTGTTCCACATTACTTTCAAATATGAGTGCGAAAAGAGATTTGGAAAGGAGGACACTAAGGAAAGTAACCACCGGAGTCATACTCTTTTATGTATCTTTATTTCAAGGCTGTCATGACGAAAAAGGTTTGCTAGGAGAAGGGACGGAATTAAAAGTGTCTTTCTTACATACACCAAAAACTGCAAGCCAAAGAGTTTTGCCAATTCCAAGATGCTTCATGTCACTCCCTGTACAACAAAAGCTTTGAGGTGAGAAATGCGGCACTAGTTACACAGAAAAACTTAACCTTTGACCTGTTGCCTCAGTTTCCGGATGAAATTTATGGATATGAACAGCATTTCTTCGGAAGTTTTTCGCATAAAGCATGTTTTAATTTTGAATGTACGGGAACTAAACTGACGTTAGGTAATAGAAAACTGCCTTGTACGGGCTCTTGCTGTCCGTGTTTGTGTGTTTTCCATGCTGGAACCGCACGATTAGAATTTTCCTCGGTTTCTAATTATGGCAATATTATATAATGAACGTACTGGAACAAAGAATACTTGGCCTTCCTTCTCCTCCTTAACCGCAGCGGAATTGCGCTCGAAAACTGAAGTTAAAAGTTGAATGCAGTAATGGGAGGGATTTGAGGGCAGGTGCGACCGAGCGTTCACCTTGCTCGTTGAGAGGGATTTTCCAGGCGATGGATGCAATGTCTTGTATGACCACGAATTCCATTCTGCTGCTGGTACTCTGAGGTGAACGCTTGGGGTTACGGCAAGGACACGGCTGCAACAAAGCAAAACAAGTGAAGAAGGCGGGACGGGACGGTTCAGATCGAGTCAGTTCTCTGCCCACGCAGAAAGCAGTGGCGTGAGCGCTTCAACAACGCGACCGACGTTCAACTTGTTTCTTTAATGGTTAATTTCTTACGTCTTTGTTTTCCTAAAAATCAGCTTAATATCAGATTGTATTGGCATTTAGCATTCCGAAAACTAAAAGGATTCATAAAAAGAAATCACTGATCAGAAAACCTATCACTGAAAAGCTATTTGATACCTAGGAAGATTGGAAAAATGCTAGAGCAGAGAAAATGCAGAAGCAAATATTGCGAAATACAGGTGTTGATAACCATAACTAAAATAAGAAACAAATCATTTAATAATAATAATTTATTACATAAAATAACATTATTAATCCAGGCGCGAACTTTTAAAACGTCAGGAGGTGATAGACATCTAATAAATTTAGATATTAGATGTAATATCTTGTGAATATGGACATTATGAAATTGGAGCACAACTGCATTATAATTACTAGTATGAATTCACTTATGCAAGTGGCCAAGCAGGTAGCAGCGAAAACGCATCGAACAGTAAAACCTGACTTTGTTCTAATAGGAAATAATTGCATACCTACCTTGTAGCTTTCGTTTGAGTATAGGAGGGAGAGGGAGTGAGAGAGAGAGAGAGCGAGAGCGAAAGGGTGGGGGCTTTGAACAGTATTAGAGATTAGAGAGTTTGGTGGCAGAGCCAATAAACTTCACAACTTTGACTGCCAATAAGGGTGGTGGCATATAAAGCACAGTTTAGCTTGATTTAGGAATGCTAAATTGCATAGAATATATGGAAGTATTCGATAACATAACAAAACAGAATATTTTACAATAAGAATGTAAATAATAAGGTTATTTAAATATGTTTATGTCATACCGATATTTTTATATTTTGTAATAGCCTGGAACACCTACGTTTAATATTTTTTCTACCAGTACCTATTACTTGTAGGTAGAGGTAGTATTGCGTTCCACCCATAAATTCTATATTGATATTTTACCGGAAATACATGTTTTGAGGTACGTGTGTGTCTGTAAACAGCATAACTCAAAAACGAAATGTCGGATGCACACCAAACTTTTTCGATGGATTTTATTTTCTCAAAATGAGACTAACGAGCTGGATTAAAATACCATACATGTAACATATTTGCATGACAGGCAACAGTTATATAATGAATTCTCTGCAAGAGACTGTAAACTTCTCTTCACCCGGAAGAAATTTCGCATAATTTCGAATAACGGTTAACCATAACAGATATACACAAGTTTACATACTACACAAACTATTAGATATCCTTAAAACACACAATTTAGCTCATATAAGTTTTTGTGACGTCACCCATTTCCAATATACCCGTTATTATTGTTTTGGATTTCTCAATAGTTTTTTGAAGTGCTGTGGCCATTCAGTTGTTTCTCGTAATGCCATGTAAATAGTATGAGATATCAAGGCCAGCATGTAGTGGCCCACTTTTAAACACTTGACTATCGTCTGGGCTTCGCTTTCTCACATAGTCCATATCAAAGGGGGGTGTGTATCATTATCTGGCACGCATATAAATGCATCTCTAATTAACGGATGTCTTCAAGAAGCCAAAAGAAAATATCTCAACTGTTGTGTCGTATTTTAGATGTTTCAAACGCTTTTGACTCAATTGGACACAATCACATTCGTAGTTTGAAATATCCGTTATTCTCAAATAACTTACATTATTTAGTAGACGCAGTCAACTGGAAACAAGACTAAAATTGGAGCTAATAATGAGGAAGCAAAACAAATACAATTTAATTGCGGTGTACCTCAAGGATCGCCATTATCACCATTGCTATTTAGCCTAGCTATCGACTGCGTTACCCAGAATCTCACAGATATTGAATTATCGAAAGAAAGAAGGAAGAAATAAAAGAATGGCTATTCTCTCCATGACTCCTTGCCAAAATTATCTGCTTTCGCATTTGCTGACGAAATAGCCCTAGAAAGCAATGGTGAAACGGAAGCAGTATCTTTGATTGATCAAGCCAAATGTTATCTCGCAAATATAGGATTACAAATTAATGGTAATAAAAGTAAGTGCATAATTCTCAACAAGGGGAACATAACAAAGAGGCAAGGATCTATTATAACAGCTATTAGCAACAGATAGGAGCGCATAAGATGTTTAGGAGTGGACTTTAATGATCAAATTATTTTGATAAGAGGAAATTAATAACATCACTAACTACAGATCTTAATTTACTTGGACGTTCTACTCTTCTAAAACAAGAGCAGAAACTTAAGATTATTGATCAGAACATCTAGCCAAGTTAGTTTATACGCTACAGTGAGCTCATTAAGTCAGCTCTCTGATACTTTCCTAAGAAACATCCATTAAATAATACAAAGCACAGTAAAGCAGATACTACAGCTTCCTGATGACACGCCAAATGCAATGTTATATGCCCTAGAAAATAGCGGGGATTAGGATTTATAAGAGCGGGATGGGAACCCAGTCTTCAGCATTTTAATATCTGTCAGCGTCTCCAGGCAGCTGATGATGTCCACCTACATCATGTGAGGCCACTGAAGAAAGAAGAAGAATTTGCACTAAAAAGACTTCATAGTTTTAGTGATACTTTGCCACTCAACATCAAAGCTAGCGGATTCGGGAAATGTTAAGAGCTCAGTCATTTCAAGATTGGTGTCAGTTGTCATACAAACGCAAAGGTGTGACCCTATACGCAGACCACTTGAACGCCAACTTATGAATCGGCAATAAGAAAAACCTCTCATCCTCCGAACACATCGATGCCAGCAAGATGTCCTGTAACTTGTCGGCAGTCCGTTCTGTTCCAGGCAGAACCTTCAGCACAACCAATTGTCGCCATTCATGTTGCAACGAGACGAAAACTATTCGACGTGTGCTGGGGTTTTGCAGAAACGACGTCGAAACAATAGACACCATCGCATAAGATCTGTGATCGCTCAGTTCCTGTGTCAGCAAGGATGGGACGTTCATGAGGGTGTTTCAGTCATCTCTCAGCAAGACTCCAGCAGACCTGTTTATATAATGGCTATCGATAAAAAACATCTAAAGGGAATGGTTTTAGATCCAACAGTTCGTCTTGAAAAGGATTCCAACCAGGCTACAACGGTAAATGAAGAAAAGAAAACTATTTACGAACCATGTGTTCCTTTTGTGGCGAGCTGTTACAACATTCCCATTACTAACTGGTCTGTTCATGGGACACTTTTTGGAGCTCGTGATTCGCTACCAAAATTTATACTTGGTATCATGAAATCTTTTACAGTACCAGGTTTTAAAATTACTGTACTTAGCCAGATAATGAAGGGTAGCGTACAAATATTACAGTGCCATTTGTATGTCAATAATTCTTAAAGATTTTTTTGGTTCCAGTTTTACTTCAATTAATGTTTGTTCGTTTGTATTTAAATGTGTGCTGTTTTGTGGATTGTTCTGGTCAACCTCACTTGAGGTCTGTTGATTTTAATAAATCTTTATAATACATGCCCCTCTTGTATCCACAACGAAATGTGTAATTAAACCATTTCCGTAAGCTTTTGTAAGAATAGTTTGTAGAAGCTATACAAAACTAAGCTGTAGTGGTTAGAGAAAGCTATGTGGATCTAACGTATCACATTTTTATTGATTCTGTTTTATACAATTAGTATATAACATACTCCTCCACGATAGATCTCCAGTCATCCCTCGATTCTTCTGCTTGAGTTTCTATTATGGTAAATGTAAAGGTACATATCACGGGGGGCCAGAGCACCACAAGTAGGGCGTAACCGCCCTTTTTGCTTCAACGAGACTCCTGGGAGGGAGGGAGGGAGGGAAGAGGGGAGAGATCCAAAGGGCAACCAGATCCGGATGTCGACGGGCGCAAGCATGGACGTGTCCCTAACATTTGCAGATTGAACGCATCCGGCGCCGTCCTGTCCCTCTCGGAAGGAAACAACGCCCGACAGTCTCCTATTGGGTGGAGCCCACTCGGGGGGAGAGACAGCGACATCAGCGAAGAAACCTCTACATAGTGCAAGCCACCGTCCAGTCGCAAACCGCCGAAAAGCGTCGCCTGCTCCTACAACCCTGAAATAGATGACAAGGAAGATGATGGGTACAGGAAATAAGGGGCAAGAAAGTCGTGGTAGAAGGCGAACCACCCCAAAATTCGCCTGCCGACCCGGGGAAACCATTAAAAACCCATGGGTTAGAGTGGGCAGCCGCCGGGAATCGAGAGGGACCTCCCAAATGCGGGCCACAGACGTTACTGCCTGAGCCATCCCGGTCGGTCTTCTGTTATGGGAAGGATCTATCTTCCTGGTAGGACTATGTCAATCATCGATCGCCTTAGTGCTGGTGATTATAATACACTTCTACAACACGGGAAGCCCAAGTAAAAGATTTTCCGAATGCGTATGAGGAGAACACTTAAATGTTTTGTAGCGGATGCTTGCTGGTCGCACTACCTTTTGCGTGAGTCCTCTGATCATCTGGGCATTCTGAGTTTGATGTCTGTGGCTGCTCGTTGCAATCTCAGGGGTGTGGGCGAAGGCAAAGCATGACCACATGTTCATGGACTTCATTGTAGAGGCAACGAATGAAATATGTAAAACGGCTAGCAAGACTAATCTGAGTTATTTCCTATACTCGCCATTTCAATAAGTATTGGGAAAGCTATTTCTCGTCGTCACAGGCTATCTCCCCCATCCTTCACAACGCGTAGCAGATGCAGCGTCTGTTCTCACCATCAGAAGCAACGCAAGAGTGTGTCAAGTTCAGGACGAATTCCTGCTTTTATACAGAAATACCCTGACTCGAACATTCTGCCAATATTTGTAACGTGTCCTTCGATTTGCAATTGCTTAGCGTGGTATGAGAGTTAAAGTGTCCAATTTTTAGGAGTCAGGCTTCACTTGACACTTGGGGAATTTCCTTCTATCTCCATCTCTTTCATATGTCGACTTTCTCTCTGTTTCTCTCTCTCTACGACTGACACTTCCAGGAATTTCACTCAATCTCCATCTGTTTCCACCATTGGTCCTCTCTCTCTCGTTGCAGCTGCTATATCCCAACTCCCTGTGTTACAAGTTCACTAATTAATTGTCCCCAAGTTGCCAGCTTGCCTTTCCCTGGTTAATAGTCTTTACAACATTATGTACATGAAATTCTGATATTTTATAATATGAATCAGTAAAATACTATCGTATGTCGAAAACCACAGTTTTTCAGAAAACGAAATTTAATCTTTCTATTGGTAAAATAAAATACGTACACTTACTTCATCTTCATAAAATCGTTCCATGTTGTTGCACTGATAAAAGATATGCACTGTGTAGGGGGGAAAAATGGGTAAAAGGGTTTCTTGGTATCGGGTTTCTGACTCGGAAGGATTGTTGTTACCGGCTACTCAGGTAGAGGGTTATGGGTTGGGTGACTCTTATCTCAGGGAGTGTGGATAGGAGTTGAATGATACTCACAGTCCTCCTTCAGTGGCCCGTTTATTCTGATGATCCACACTGTTTTCCTTAACCGAATCCCTGGCACACAAGAATTAATTCCGCCTATCATTCCCAGTTAGTATTTACGTGCTTTCCCCTTTTCTAACTATCTTGAGATGTTAAAAAATATACCAATGTAAATTTTAATGACTGGACTTTAGTCATCTCTAGCTACCTTTCCTCACTTTTACTGAACACTAACTTTCAAACACACGAATGCTTAAGTTTCGACATCTACACTGTTCCCCTATATGACACGAAGTGCTTCGAGTTGCTACATCTATACTCTTCCCCTGTACGACACGAAATGATGTATTCTTCCCCACTGTACGACACGAAGTGATTTACGTTATGACATCGCTACTGCTTCCCTGTACGACACGAAGTGATCCATCTTACACACGTCTCAAACTGTTCCCCATCTTAGACACTTTTTCTATTCTCCGCCTGTTTTCTAGTTTCATTCCTCCTTTTTACTATGCACGTGACATTTATAATTTCTCATTGGTCGTTTCTCTAAGTTTTCCTCCGTGTTCCATTGGTTCGTTATATTTTCAAGTTGACCTTGCCCGCGTCTACCATTATCGCCTCACGCTCGCATGATTAGGTTTTCTGTGCGGTTGACTGCATTCGACTTCCTTTCTGTTGTTCTAGCTTCCTGTGAGTTTCACCAGATTTCTAAAGAACTTAAGGGTTTGCTAATGTTTCTCTCCTGTATTTTCTTAAAGTATTTCACCTTTTACAGTTTTCACTATGTGTCTCTTCCCTCTAAAATACGCGTTTTCCTACATTTTATTTCACGTTCTGATTATTTATTCGTATCTGTTCTTTACTTTATTTCTTTCGTTATGATTTTATTCCCCCCCCATTTCTAATCCTTAATATTGTATTTTATTCTTCCTTCTTATTAGTATTCCCATCCTTATTATTTTGGTTATGATGATTATTAACATTCTGATTTTATTATTATTATTCTTAGTACTATTCTGGCGGATCTTATCACTTCAACTGTGTACATTGATATGTTACCACTGATAAACAGGGCTGCTACAGTATTTTAGTAGGATATTTAGCTGTATGGCCAAAGAAAAGGGACTTAAGACAGCATTCTGTTGGAAGGGTGATGACTTTAGAAATATAAAAATGTGGATTCCAGTGCAAAGAACTTTGAAAATTACGGATTTCGTTGGGAGTTCTAATAATTAACACATTAGTAGTTTTATTAGGTTTCAGTTTACATAATAATAAGAATAAAACGTTTAAATGCTGAATACTGATTTATCATAGTAAGTGGCAAGTAAATATTCAGCTTTTATAACATATTAAAATTGTTTTACATTATGAAATGAAGAAAGAGTATAAGTTATAAAAGTGATAAGTTTTTAAACATGATTTCTTGCTTACAACATTTATGTTTTTAGCCCTTCATAAAAATAATGGTACCTTGCAGGGCTATAATTGAGACGACAGAGGTCCATAAGGTCATCTTTTTGTTCACAGGTGGTAACAGAGGAGAGTAAGCTTTCTGTAAAATGTAATTCTGACCTGGCCGCCCTCTCTGTCTCCTCCGGATGTAAGGTTTTGTGCTCCGACGTAGGAGGGTCATCTTCCGTAACTCGAAATTTTTTTACATCGTTCCACACCACCTTGGCATCATCTTCATTAATATTGAAGTTGTTACCTATCTGAGATGAAAGGGATTTCAAGTCTGCATCTCTGTTACGTCATTGCTGTTTCACTATTGTCACCATCTGGCTAGGAATGTGAATTGGTCCGCTTTGCTTTGCTATAAGTGAATGCAGTGAATCACCTTCATTCTGCGCATGGCCTGTTGTCAAATGCTTGAAAAAGCAAATAAGTACATACACAGGAGGTACTTATTTTGATTTTGTCCCCCGCAATTGTCACTGTAGAATATAATTTCTGAAACTCCTTCACAACGTTCCGACTGTAGAAATTTTAGATCCGCTTGCACCTAAAGATTCGCCCCACATATAACAGAATCCTTCTTTGCTTGGAATGTCAAAGATAGCGAAATCGTGCATTCAAAGCCTTCTCTTATAATAAAAGCTAGACACTTCACCAGAACAGCATGAACATCAAATGCGCAAACCTTCAGTTTACCAGCATTACTGGATGCTTTTCGTACATCTGATGCCTTTTCTTCCCTTGCTCTTTTCTTTTCTGCAATATGAAATTCATATTACAACCTATTTAGAGTCTACATTTCAATAAATGCGGTTTTAAAAGTCTCACACTCTGAATATGGTCTTTTGTGGGGGTGAAAAAGCATAAATTCGGTTTTGAAAATGTGTTCATATAAGTAGAGCTTCCCAAAAGGTTGATTGTCCTTTTCACATTTCATTTTGTACAGACGTTACATTTCTGCAATACGCAGACTGCCATCCAAACGCTTGCGTTCTGTTTGTGCCCTTAGGTGAAGGGACTCACTTGCAGGAAGTGAAGCAATATGTCTTCTTCTTGCGTTTCTAATTGACTCATCTGATGGTTTCCATGTTTGCCTCTATTGTCAGCCTCCACAATACCGGAATCATTGCATATACCCCAAGCTGTAGATAAACATCTCTCTGATGTGCCGAAAGCGTTGAGATGAATGTTTTACATACTCTTTGTTTTGTGTCACTAACTTCAATGCAGTAACCAAAGTTAGGGTTACGAACAGTGCCTTTCTTCTTGGTTTTGCACTCTGTTGGTAACATACATTTTGCTATAAACTCTCTCAGTCTATTAATATTTGCAAGCTTCCAAAAAGATTCGAAAAGCTTTTTCTGTCATTTCCATTAACTTTTCTGAGCACTTCAAACGACATCGATCAGAACAAGGTGGCCTCAATTTCCTTTCTCAAACTTTCCCCCCAATTTTGTGGTATAATCTTCACATGTGTTTCGATTTTCTTCTTATCCTTCTATTTTTCTGGCTCACGGATACGTTTTCTCTACTTTTTCTTTGAGTCTTCACCACTTGCTACGGTAACTATAAAAAATAAAACAGAAATAATGCAGATAACATATATTTAATTTTAACAGGGGTAAATAATACTTATACAGTTTAGTAAACAATGTTACTAAACAATCTAATTAATTGGTTAAATTACTGGGCAAAATGAAAACCTAATAGGTAACTAAAATTGGTACATACTCATGTTCTACAGAGTTTAATGTCCCACAGATCAGTTTACCTCACAATGAACATTATTAACATAAAACTAAAACTCATCGCAGACATTCCTGATTCGATATTATTGAGTGCGGGAACTTCATCGTGTGAGGATGTTAATCCCTCTTCAGTGTGATGGGAATCAGCTGATACTCAAACATTATGTTTATTGCTTTTTCATTGGTTTTAGTATCAATCTCAGTTTCAGTACTAGTAATTCTGGTAGCTGGATCATCATTAGTCATTATTCTTCAAACTGAAATAATAATAATAATAATAATAGTTGCTGTGGTGGACGCAAGAAAATAATGTTACTACATTTTGCATATTGTTATTAAGAGATAATGTTTCATTTTCGACACACCTGAAACAGCATTGCTGGATTGATCTGGCGGTACTCGAGACACTCCCTGTCGAGACAGTAATCTTTGCACTTAGATGAGCTTCACTATAAACAATGGCTTCAACCTCCGTAACTTCAGTAGTTGTATATTCAGTGGAGTTAATTGAGTGTTTTCTTCAGTATCCACATTTATGGGAAATTCCTTGACTGGAGTTAAATTATGAAATGCATTTGCCTCAAAATCTAAAAAAAATAGTCATCACACTGATCAAAGAATGACATCCTACATACAGGGTTGCCATTTTTTGTCTGTATCTGAATCATCAACTAAATCATAAGAATGTTCACTTTGCAATCAGATTTCATGATGAAAGCTCACAGAATAGAAATTTAATTTCAAACACTTTCCCCAAAAAGTGGCCGTAAGAAATAATGTGCACCTATTCTTTAAAAGCTAACATTCGAGGCTTACCTCACATTTAAAGTTTAGTTCTTTTCGATTACACTCATACGGATGTCGTTCCTCTTCACAGAAACGGAACTAGTTGATTCGTTCACTTCTGGTAAAGCTTACATAACAGTTCGCCTCAATTCATTTTAGCACACGATAATACTATCCAAGACATTAGCTTGAAAACATCACAACGATTGAAGATACTACACAAAACGCATTGAGGGAAACATCCATTGTTGCTATTGCTAGCTGTAAAATATAGCTTAATAGTAATTTAATAAAAATCATGATTTGCTGAATCCTGCCAGTAACGCATACAATTATGTAGGTTTGTTGAATATGTTAGAAAAATAGCAAAATGTGTCTAATATAACATTCGAAAAGCAGGTAAAAAGGAACACAAAAATCAATATTTCAAGGAAGCTAAATTTAGGTACTTGAACTGCATTATGCATGTTGGATAACGAATGAAAATTAAAACTGCACCCATAAAACATTGTAGTAACTATTTTACGTCAGTGTCTTACTAGGTTGATCCAATCCTAGTTGATTACCCTTGTAAGTAACTTACGACACTGTTTTACAGGATTGAGCTGTAATGTTCTAATGATAAAATAGGGAATTAAGTAAGTTTAGCTTTCAGAATACTAAAATATGCTTACGCAGTGCTTTTTTCTGGAAAATAGACTCTTCCTACAACACTAAGGTGAGTTTAACTCAAAATTGAAAAAAAAAAAAAAACGATATACGACGCTATTTTACTGGGAGTGCCATACATGCTATTTACGTCTTATTTGCCTTTACGTATATCTTCCCTGTTATTTATTCTCTGTTGTATTATTAACATGTGTGTGTTATTGATTATTATTATCCATGAATCTTGGTTATTTACATATCAATATGTTACTGTTTATAGGTAGGCGTTCTCTACAGTTTCTGTATTAGAAAATTAACGTTTTACTTTCCACTGTTTTGGAAAAAGAAAAATCAAGCCAGCACAGGAACAACCGATAATCCATCAATCAGACCGGCAGAAGTGAACTGCCGATAGCACAGATAAGAAGTAAAAACAATATCTTTCCCCTGCTGAGTTTATTATAATCCAGTCAAATTTCGTTAAATTTAAATTTAAAGTTTGTCACTAAATAAAAAAATATAAATTCCACCCACTAAAATTTCACTGTCTCTGGTGAAAGCTACCTGCAACTTTGCAACATTGAATACCAGAAATGAAGAAAACTACTAATTTGGCGCCAGATTATATCTATGGAATATTATATATAATCTTTCTCGATATTTGCATCCAGCTTGGTTCATCTTCTGGATCGACTGTGAGTACATATCACGGAACCGAGTAGAATGGCTCAGGTGGTTACATCCGTGGCCCGGGATCGATCCTCGGCGACCGCCTACTCTGCCAATAGGGTTTTTCGTGTTTCCCCGGCCGAATGTTGGAGTGGTTCATCTTCTACCACGACTCTCCTGTACCCATCATTTTCCTCGTCATCTGTTTCAGGTTGTAGGACCAGGCGACGGAGTTCGGCGGGTTGCGGCTGGGCGGTGGTTAAAACTTTCTTCCCTGGCGTCGCTGCGGCACCGCTCAGTTAGGTCTCCCCTCAGCGTGGGGCTCCGCTCCGGGAACCCTGGAGGTTGGTGGCTTGTGGGCAGGGATGCGTCTTATCTGGAAACGTTAGGGACCCGTCCATACTTGCGCCCGTCGCCCTTCCTTCCCTCCCAGGGGTCACGTTGGAAGCACAATGGGCCGCCTGGCCTGCGTGCGGGGACCCTTACCTCACACGTCACGGAGGGTGCGCATGACAGCCAGACCTGCGGGAGGATGTTTGCAAGCATGGATGGGGTATCTAATGACATCGAACGCCGGTCACCCTGCCCACAAGCCTTGCTTTGCTGCGGGTCCGTCAGCAGTCCAACCAGCGCCACGGAGAAACCTTTACAAAGCGCACCTTCACCGCCCAGCCGCAGCATGCCAAACGCAGTCGCCTGGTCCTTCAACCCTGAAACAGATGATAGAAAATGGCGAGGACAGCAAATGACGGACAGGATATTCATGGTAGAAGAGGAACCACCCAAACATTCGCCTACCGACCAGGGAAACAACGAAAAACCCGTGGTCAGAGTAGCCTGCCCGGCGCGGGTCCTCCCAATGCGAGCCATCCCGCTTGGTCTGTGAGTGAGACAAGCTTGTCATTATTTGCCCGCGTGTTTTATGTGACATTTGAATAATGAAGCCGCTCATTCTTGTAGAATTCTGAGCTCTCTGTGTTGTAAACCTTTTGGTTACAAAGACAAACACACAATGGGCTCCATTAATGTAACCCAAAATCATCATGCCCATATTTCTGATGATGATGATTTAGAATTCATGTAAACTAGAATGAAATTTCTTGTTCTGGCATGCACTAAAATACTAAGATGATTGAATAATATTGGTTATCTCATTTGAAAATTGAAGCCTTGCTAAGAAATAAACATGCTACATTTTCTGCGTTTCTTTTTTCATTCCAAAAATTTCAGACACTTGATGGATGACGTTAAATATCGTTTCCTTCAACGTATCAGGGACATGCAATACCAATTAGTGCTCCTATGAGTACATATTATCTGGAATTGGGTATTCCCATGACACTTTTCTTGGACTGCATCAACTATAAAAGTCTTTATTGCCTGAATAACAATTTCGGACAAAGGGAGCCAACGTAGCGCAGTGGTTTCGCTTCCTGCTCCCGTACTGTCCCGGATCTGAGATGACGATTTTTTAAAGTCGGCCCTATCCACGCCTTCGCCTCTGACTTGCTCATAGGTGGTGTATCCAAAGGCCCAACGTGGTTCGTAATCCACAATAAAAGCTGTAGTTCCTCTCATTCCACCGCCATCCTCATCAACCTAATATCGGAAGCAACGGACACTATCCGCTGGGTGCCTCCACCGTAGGAATGGGTACAGTCATCGCTTGGTGGAATGAGGTATTCCCGAAGGTCATAGGCCATATGGGGAGCGTTAGAAACGACGCCAATTGCGAATGTGATTCATCTGAAAAACAAAATACTACCTCCAGATCACAAGCAAAGGATATAAGAGATTACTAAATGTGCTGTTAATGATATTAACCAACATTATTTACAGTAGTTATCATAGTATTTAACATAACGTCTTATAATATAGGTCTTGTATTAACAATAAAATATAATTCACATAGCAAGCACCTTACCACTACCTTTCTCAGGTACGTGAAATCTGTGACCCTTCCGTGCGGGATGTAAATGGCGGATAAATACAGACAAGTTGATAATACGCAACGGAAGGACAGGAAACATCACTTGTCATAAGGCGGGACTCCAAGTATATTTTATAGTAACCATTATAACTCGGAAAAGTGTCGAGAACAGCATTTAAACATTATTTAGCTATTTAACGGCTCTAAATTTATTGAAAACCAGAACATTATTCAAGATTCAGTGTACCTTATTGTTGGAGTATGAATACTGATTTCCTTGTACACGACAAATAACTACCAGAGTTATTTAAACATTCATGTACCTTATTGTTGGAATATGAATACTGATTTCCTTGCCCACGGCAAATATCTACCACAGCATTATTCAATATTCATGTACCTTATTGTTAGGGTATGAATACTGATTTCCTTGCACACGGCAAATATCTACCACAGCATTATTCAATATTCATGTACCTTATTGTTGGGGTATGAATACTGATTTCCTTGCACACGACATGTATCTACCACAGCATTATTCAATATTCATGTACCTTATTGTTGGAATATGAATACTGATTTCCTTGCACACGGCAAATATCTACCACAGCATTATTCAATATTCATGTACCTTATTGTTGGGATATGAATACTGATTTCCTTGCACACGACAAATATCTACCAGAGTTATTTAAACATTCATGTACCTTATTGTTAGGGTATGAATACTGATTTCCTTGCACACGACAAATATCTACCACAGCATTATTCAATATTCATGTACCTTATTGTTAGGGTATGAATACTGATTTCCTTGCACACGACATGTATCTACCACAGCATTATTCAATATTCATGTACCTTATTGTTGGAATATGAATACTGATTTCCTTGCACACGGCAAATATCTACCACAGCATTATTCAATATTCATGTACCTTATTGTTGGGGTATGAATACTGATTTCCTTGCACACGGCAAATATCTACCACAGCATTATTCAATATTCATGTACCTTATTGTTGGAGTATGAATACTGATTTCCTTGCACACGACAAATATCTACCACAGCATTATTCAATATTCATGTACCTTATTGTTAGGGTATGAATACTGATTTCCTTGCACACGGCAAATATCTACCACAGCATTATTCAATATTCATGTACCTTATTGTTGGAGTATGAATACTGATTTCCTTGCACACGACAAATATCTACCACAGCATTATTCAATATTCATGTACCTTATTGTTGGAGTATGAATACTGATTTCCTTGCACACGGCAAATATCTACCACAGCATTATTCAATATTCATGTACCTTATTGTTGGAGTATGAATACTGATTTCCTTGCACACGACAAATATCTACCACAGCATTATTCAATATTCATGTACCTTATTGTTAGGGTATGAATACTGATTTCCTTGCACACGGCAAATATCTACCACAGCATTATTCAATATTCATGTACCTTATTGTTGGAATATGAATACTGATTTCCTTGCACACGGCAAATATCTACCACAGCATTATTCAATATTCATGTACCTTATTGTTAGGGTATGAATACTGATTTCCTTGCACACGACAAATATCTACCAGAGTTATTTAAACATTCATGTACCTTATTGTTAGGGTATGAATACTGATTTCCTTGCACACGACAAATATCTACCACAGCATTATTCAATATTCATGTACCTTATTGTTAGGGTATGAATACTGATTTCCTTGCACACGACAAATATCTACCAGAGTTATTTAAACATTCATGTACCTTATTGTTAGGGTATGAATACTGATTTCCTTGCAACACGACATGTATCTACTGGAGCATTATTCAATATTCATGTACCTTATTGTTAGGGTATGAATACTGATTTCCTTGCACACGACAAATATCTACCAGAGTTATTTAAACATTCATGTACCTTATTGTTGGGGTATGAATACTGATTTCCTTGCACACGACATATATCTACCACAGCATTTTTCATTATACATGTACCTTATTGTTGGGGTATGAATACTGATTTCCTTGCACACGACATGTATCTACTGGAGCATTATTCATTATTCATGTACCTTATTGTTGGGGTATGAATACTGATTTCCTTGCACACGACATGTATCTACTAGAGCATTATTCAATATTCATGTACCTTATTGTTAGGGTATGAATACTGATTTCCTTGCACACGACATGTATCTACTAGAGCATTATTCAATATTCATGTACCTTATTGTTGGAGTATGAATACTGATTTCCTTGCACACGACAAATATCTACCAGAGTTATTTAAACATTCATGTACCTTATTGTTAGGGTATGAATACTGATTTCCTTGCACACGACATGTATCTACCACAGCATTATTCAATAATCATGTACCTTATTGTTGGGGTATGAATACTGATTTCCTTGTACACGACATGTATCTACTGGAGCATTATTCAATATTCATGTACCTTATTGTTGGGGTATGAATACTGATTTCCTTGCACACGACATGTATCTACCACAGCATTATTCAATATTCATGTACCTTATTGTTGGGGTATGAATACTGATTTCCTTGTACACGACATGTATCTACCACAGCATTATTCAATAATCATGTACCTTATTGTTGGGGTATGAATACTGATTTCCTTGCACACGACATGTATCTACCACAGCATTATTCAATAATCATGTACCTTATTGTTGGGGTATGAATACTGATTTCCTTGTACACGACATGTATCTACCACAGCATTATTCAATATTCATGTACCTTATTGTTGGGGTATGAATACTGATTTCCTTGCACACGACATGTATCTACCACAGCATTATTCAATATTCATGTACCTTATTGTTGGGGTATGAATACTGATTTCCTTGCAGACGACATGTATCTACTACAGCATTATTCAATATTCATGTACCTTATTGTTGGGATATGAATACTGATTTCCTTGCACACGACATGTATCTACTACAGCATTATTCAATATTCATGTACCTTATTGTTGGGATATGAATACTGATTTCCTTGCACACGACATGTATCTACTACAGCATTATTCAATATTCATGTACCTTATTGTTGGGGTATGAATACTGATTTCCTTGCAGACGACATGTATCTACTACAGCATTATTCAATATTCATGTACCTTATTGTTGGGATATGAATACTGATTTCCTTGCACACGACATGTATTTACCACAGCACCATTCCATATTCATGTACACTATTGTTAGGGTCTGAATACTGATTTCCTTGCAGACGACATGTATCTACCACAGCATTATTCAATATTCATGTACCTTATTGTTGGGGTATGAATACTGATTTCCTTGCAGACGATATGTATCTACTACAGCATTATTCAATATTCATGTACCTTATTGTTGGGGTATGAATACTGATTTCCTTGCAGACGACATGTATCTACCACAGCATTATTCAATATTCATGTACCTTATTGTTGGGGTATGAATACTGATTTCCTTGCAGACGATATGTATCTACTACAGCATTATTCAATATTCATGTACCTTATTGTTGGGGTATGAATACTGATTTCCTTGCAGACGACATGTATCTACCACAGCATTATTCAATATTCATGTACCTTATTGTTGGGGTATGAATACTGATTTCCTTGCAGACGATATGTATCTACTACAGCATTATTCAATATTCATGTACCTTATTGTTGGGGTATGAATACTGATTTCCTTGCACACGACATGTATCTACCACAGCATTATTCAATATTCATGTACCTTATTGTTGGGGTATGAATACTGATTTCCTTGCAGACGACATGTATCTACTACAGCATTATTCAATATTCATGTACCTTATTGTTGGGGTATGAATACTGATTTCCTTGCAGACGACATGTATCTACCACAGCATTATTCAATATTCATGTACCTTATTGTTGGGGTATGAATACTGATTTCCTTGCAGACGACATGTATCTACTACAGCATTATTCAATATTAATGTTCCTTATTGTTGGAATATGAATATTGATTTCCTTGCAGACGACATGTATCTACTACAGCATTATTCAATATTAATGTTCCTTATTGTTGGAATATGAATATTGATTTCCTTGCAGACGATATGTATCTACTACAGCATTATTCAATATTCATGTACCTTATTGTTGGGGTATGAATACTGATTTCCTTGCAGACGACATGTATCTACTACAGCATTATTCAATATTCATGTTCCTTATTGTTGGAATATGAATATTGATTTCCTTGCAGACGATATGTATCTACTACAGCATTATTCAATATTCATGTTCCTTATTGTTGGAATATGAATATTGATTTCCTTGCAGACGATATGTATCTACTACAGCATTATTCAATATTCATGTACCTTATTGTTGGTATATGAATGCTGATTTCCTAGCTCAGGACATATATCTACCAGAGGTATTTAAAAATTCATGTAGCTTATTGTTGGGTAATGAATGCTGATTTCCTAGCTCGGGACATATATCTACCAGAGTTATTTAAACATTTATGTAGCTTTTTGTTAGTATATGAATGCTGATTTCCTAGCTCAGGACATATGTCTACCAGAGTTATTTAAACATTCATGTAGCTTATTGTTGGGTAATGAATGCTGATTTCCTAGCTAAGGACATATATGTATCTACTAGAGCATTATCCATCAATCATGTACCTGATTGTTGGGATATGCATACCGATTTCCTTGTACACTGAAAATATCGACCAGAGGATTATGCTGGGGAATAATTTCATTTCAATGACTGTTGCTCTCTGGAGTTGCCTGTACAACGCATTTCTAGTTATTAGAACGTGTTTAAATTGTACACATTCCTCAGAAGGCGTTAGGTCGGACAATAAATCTTTCTCCTGAAATGTTGAGCTCCTTACAAATCCGCTTAGTGGAACAGGAAATTTTGGGAATTTAGTAGTATAGCTCGTCACTTTGTTAATAAAGACTTAACTTACTGTTTTGTAACTATTATTTCCAAGAAACACTTTGTATACGTTACCAAAAATGGGCAACAACAAGCTACATGTGACTCAGATTGTGTACTTCAGTTGTGAGAATTTGCTGAGTTTTTTGTGTTAAATTAGAGAGTAAACACGCTGTAATCACATGGCGTTTTATTACTTCTCTCCTAAGAGGTTCTCCTCAAAGAAATGTTTCAGAATACTCATAACTCCAAGACACCTGCATTGAATTGTCAGGTGAAGAAGAACTCGGGACTCTCAGGAGCTTCAGCAAACAAAGTTGATTAATGATTATGTTTTAAATTGCGTTCCATTAGCCAACAAGGTGATGGTGTGGTTCAAACACTTGGAAAGTAACCATGTTTTGAACAGCTGAGTGACGATGAATATTAGGCTGGATGTTTCCAACAAGACTTAGCTACCGCGCATACAACTGGTGAGTAGCTGAACTTAATTCAGGAACATTTTGAAGATAGGACAGTGAGAAAATAAGTATGGCCCTCCCGGTCCCCTAATTTAACTGTATGTGATTTTTATCCATGGGGGAACTTGAAAAATAAAGTGTATGCTAGAATGTACATTCATTGGAAGAACTAAAAGAAAACATGAGGTGACATTTTTACTTAATTTCGGATATTGAATTCTCCAGTGAGGATGAAGATTTTCTGGGAAGATGGCAGAAGTGTGTGGATAGAGGACAACATCTCCTATGATAAGGTATGTGCTTATTATCGTTGTAATTGTAACTGTAGCATTGAGAACGTTAGGCGTTTGCGAGAATATGATAAATGTTTCGCGCGAGTCCGAGCTGCGACGACCGGCGCGCGAGCCACCGTGCCGTGGCCACAGCGTGAAGGAAAAGCATTGTACTGCTTTCATAAGTTTCTCGTTCCTCTTTGCCATTACGTCGGTGATTCTTGAACATCACAACCACTCAGTGGTGGCTCGTGGCCCCAGAAGAATGTTGGACCAGGAATAGCAGCTGTGCAAATATGAATAATTAAACTGCAGAAAACTGTTTAGTAATAAAGCAACTCTGCTGACTTGTTTCCTATAAACGTGAGCCGCCCTTTGTATCACTAACGGACATCCCACGAGTTTACATTGCCTGCTA
The DNA here is from genome assembly GCA_030765065.1 of Deroplatys truncata. Lineage (NCBI taxonomy): Eukaryota > Metazoa > Arthropoda > Insecta > Mantodea > Mantidae > Deroplatys > Deroplatys truncata. Next base: position 12,026,005 of record CM060990.1, on the reverse strand, counting down.
GAGTAGAGAAGGAATGCATCTACCCTGTAAGATGCAACTGAGAACTGATCGCTTGCACTTTTGAATTTGTAAGTTGATTAACAGTGTAAATAACTGCCATGCTTTGTCTTGGAACCGTCTGCCTCTGCTACCAAACATTATTCTTCAGTATGATCTTAGAATTGAAACATATCAACTACGGTGTCAACATTATTTGCTCATTTTCCTCAAATGCAACCAAGCCTTGCTCTCAATAAAGTATATTTAACCAAACTGACAAAATGAAGTTTCCATCCCTAAGAACGTTACATACAGGATTATTGATTCAAGTACCTTTTTAGAATAAAGCAAGGAAGTGAGCTCTTCTACCTACTTGTAGTAGGGAAGTCTTAGGATCTGCGTTTGTGTGGTTTTCTCTGTCACTTAACGTTTGCTCGCTAAGTGGCGCGAAGTACCTTCCGCTTCACTCGCCGGGGAGTCGAACACAAGACCTCTCCAATTTCTCGCAGTACGCCACTACCTCACTCGTGGACATATTGAGTAACCGGCAGTTTAAGTCCCCTCAAGAACAACTCGGTATCCCACTTACTACCGCAATGACTAACTGGCTCATATAGCCCTGGACTTTTCGATAGAGTTCTAGAATGTTCAGAAGTTGGGGAGAACGAAGGTTCCAGAACAATCCTTACCTTTCGTTAACGCTGTGTGAGAGCGACTTATCTCTTGAATTGGCCAGTCGGTCGATCGGTGCCTTTACGCGGTAACTGAGATCCTTAGCTGCGTCACAAAATGTGGCCCATTCCTCTAGATCGTCAAGTGTTTTCCCCTCCGCAAGGTTTCAACCTTTGACTCCACCCAGTCGGTATCAGTTCTACATGCAACTGGCCTGAACAACAATACAGGGACATACAAACTAACCAATGAACTATGCTTATAATCTATGTTAAATGGAGAGGTGGTACACAAGGAAAGGCTAAACAACTACAACATAATTCGGCCTTCTGGAGGAAGTGGTCAGGACATGCACGGTTAAACTCAACATTTACCTACATTCACGAGAGCTTTCATCGGCAACATGTTGCCGCTACTAAACGGTAGTGTGGCATGAAATATAAGGTTTAAGTGGTGACGTTATCCTTCGGCAATTCGACCATACTTTGGAGGAGGTAAAGTACCCCGCCAATGCAGGGCAAGAGGTTGTCGCACTGGTAGGAGGTGGGGCTAGATTTTATCGGTACCAGCGTAAACAGCTCCGTTCCATTATGGGTCACATTTTATGCACGCCAGTATACGTCACTCCTCAGAGATCACTAAACCACCATTATTTCAAAATGTTTGAAGACTCAAAATAATCGCTAGGGTCTCCTTCTACAACAGATTTCGAAATAACTGCGATTGGTGTATTTCGGAATAGCTTACTAGCGTTTCAACGAATCAGAAGCCGAGCTGACAGTACGTGATGTTTGTGACGTGAGAAGAGAGATGTGTTCGTGCTACGCTTGAGTCCCAGAAGTTGACATGGCTATTGGAGAAGTAGATAAAGTTCATCGCAGAGTCCGGCACTTTCCACATAATATCACCTTCATATCTCCTCTATCTTTGGGAGCACTCGTTTCAAGCTTTCTACTGGGGAGTTACGTTTGTATTTCATCTCAACTTGGTCCAAAATATTCGCTTACACCCTACATTGATAAAAGTAAACAAAATGTGTAGATAAATTTCCCTTTTGAAATGAAAATAACTAAGGATGGAGTTGAATGTCCTCTTCCGTCTCTTCATACACTAGAAGTGCAGCCAATACCGTGGATGACATGCGTGCTTTTAAGTGACAGTAAGTTCCCTACCTTCTTGGTTCAAAGCAAATAAACTGTATTAAATTCAGATAAAACAAAATGCGAAATTAATCAAGAAACCCCTCATCTTCCATCACGTGCAGGGCACGGTAATAGTATACTACAATAAACCGATAATTAGCCTGTATGTTATTAAGCTTCAAGTCACCGAGCAATTTAAACTTAGTTCATTATGCATATTTTAATCCAATCATGATTGATCTCAGTTTTTTGGGGGGAGGGGAACTCGGTTGACAGTAAATGTGTCTTTCAATTACAGAACAAAGGCTATAAGAATAATTTCCGATTCACACATCGCACATGCATGAATACTTTCAAGAAGTAGAAACATCTTGTGAGTAGATTCTATCATATTAACATGTTTAGGAAAGAAATTGTACTCAACCAAGGTTACACAGACCAGTATCAGCACTAACACGGTATCACAAAAGAGTTTAATGAACACCTACTGTACTATATCATTACTTACAATGTTAATGTTCAAACTGCTCCTAAAACACTTACAGAAAGGCCTATTGTTATTATTATTATTATTAACAATATGTAGAGTATATGGGTGCCAACACACCATTTTGATTTACAAGTATTATAGATAATTGATAATAAGTTTCCTTATATGTGCGTCACCGTAATGTTTAAAATTCAGCATTTTATAGAATAACTAAGCATTGTATAACATCCAAAGATTAATAGGTACAAAATGGAATATAAAATTATGTTACAAATTCAAGAGGTATGTTATAGAATGACAAAGCCAAAGCAGGCAAAGTACTATTTTATAATATTTCGTACTTAAATTATTGCTTAGCATCGCTTGTCTCACACGAAGTGCCCGTAGACCAATATTTTCCTTAGTGTGGTTCAAGATGTCGTAATAGATTGTTACATCTGAGTAGGAATCACCAAAAGATCAGATTCGTCTGATGAAGAACCGGTTCTATGATGAACTCTCTCAGATTAGAAGTAGTGGTGATATAACTCAAGAACGAAAATTATCATAAGGTAGTGAAGAATGTGTTGAAGGCTAAATGGACCTCGAAGGGACCTCGACTATTGGCTGTTGAAGAAATATGATGTCGCAGTTGTTGAGAATAAAAGAAAATTAATTCATCCATGTAAAGAGGGAACCAGCAATTGTCAATACTATGTTAAAGATTCTGAACTATTTCATGTACTTCATGAACCTCACTTGATAATTGGCCATGAAGGACGAGGAGGAATGTTACACGTGATGATCCTGAACTCTATAACCACTTGTGGGAACCGTACCAGAGAAAAGAAAACGGAGTTTAAAACGTTGTATGTTCAGATTTTAACTACGTTTCTTCTTTTTTTCTGGAAAGGGGAGAATGTTATAGGATTTGGCGAGGATAACGAGTTGGCCTCGTTGGGGTAGGGAAAAGTTGGGTTATGTACGCCAGGGAAAAGAAGGAAGGTTCGTGATAGGAGAAATTAAGGAAAGGTATTCCGGAGGATGAAGAATTAGCGCGGTCCCGCATATGCACCAATGCTAGTCGAGGCGAAAGGTTCATTACTGCCGCCAATGGCGGGAGCGGATGAAAGAATACTTTATACGCCACAGCCATGACCGAGACCTAATCCTTTGTCTCCCTGTTGTCGAATTTCTTTGCAGAGCTGCAGATTTCTTTGATGTTAGGTGGAAAGTTCTCTGGGTGAAACTATTCTGGGTGCTGTTGGGGTGCTTCTGGTGCTGAGTCCTGAGTTTGTAGTGTAAACATCTGTTACCGAAGGTTTCTGAGGGACTTTGTGAAGTTCTGTGGTGACGTGTTGGTGGAAGTGTGCAAGTCTTGAAAGCAATTTGCAATGACTTGCAGCTGTTGAAACAGGTGATCTGTGGGATGTAGAGTCTGGGCTGTGGAGTTGAAGGCGGTGTTCTTCTAATACTGCGTTGAGGACAGCAATATGCTCCTCAATTGTTGCTAGTAGGGTGGTGATGTTCAGGACTTCAGCGTGAAGATCCTGAATTTTCTCATGAAGTGATGATGAATGATGTGTTGCAACGGCTGAATTTAGCTGCGTAGGTTGAGTTTGTTGATGATGTGTTGGTGTTGTTTGCTCCTCGGGATTAGAGACACTGCACCTGACTCGTACCCACAGGAGCCACAGAAGCGTCGAGTTGGTTGCAAGTTGTGAGGCGTGAAGTCGATGCCACCATGTTAGTGGCTTCCAGGTGCCGAGGAGCAGGCTTCCTGGTTGGACCCATAGGCGCAACAGCGTCGGCACGGTGTGTTCCTGGTGCTTCTGCTTGCCTCAAATTTCAGGATACGTCCTGAAAACGAAAACCCTGTTGTTAAAGTAGCAGAATAGTAGGCTGTGTCAATAAACAGAAGCTGTAATACTGGATAGGCCCTAGCGATGAGAGGATCCTTTTGGAAATGAAGGTCATTGCCGATGTCCTTATTCAAGCATCGAGGTAGCTGTCTGTGGACACCAACCAGCACAGCACTAAAAGTGCCGTAGTGACATCCGGCAGCCTCTTCCTTTATGCCCCCGGTGATTGACCGGCAACTGCTTACACAATTGTCATTGCGGTTCCGGTGGCGGCGCGAGAGTTTGAGGCAGTTGACTCCCAATTAGGGACGCCACTAGGGGTGCGAGAGCACCCCATAAAAATTACAAACACCCCAATGCGCACATCTAAAGGATATTTAAAACTATGATATGTGAAATTTATTTAAAAGAATATGTATAAATCAATTTGAAGAACACAACGTTTATATCCACTAAGAAGTTGAATTCATTTAACGCGAGATGAAAATTATGAATTACTTATATTCTGCATAACATTTTACATAATTCATATGAAATATAAATCAACGTTATTTTGCTATTTATCACTAATAATATCGTTACAGGTGCTTGAGTATGATTGACATAAACACGTGGTGCTGCAACGCTCTCAGTAGAGGATATAGGTCCATTCTGGCGCAATTTTGCGTTTATATGGGAAAGGATAGGGAAAACGATGGTATATGCGGAGGAAAATGCGTTTATATGGGGAAGATAGGGACTACGAGGATCGATGCTAGGCTAAGACATGGGTTGAAGGACTGGGGGATGTGCTTTATATGAGAGATACGGGGAATACGAGAAGAAGTGTTATGCTAGACAGGGCTTGAAGGGCAGAATATGACTTTTATATGGGAGAGCTGCTAGACTATTCAGAGTTTGAAGGGTAGAGTATGGCTTTTTATATGAAGAGACGAGGAAAACTAGGGGAGTAGCTAGGTTGAAGGAGCGTTCAAGGAGGAAAATGCGTTTATATGGGAGAGATAGGGAAAACGAGGAGAGTTCTGAGGTAGAGCAGGGACAGAAGGAGGGAGAGATATGCTTTATACGACAGAGATAGGGTATACGAGGGGAGGTGCTAGTGTAGACAGAGGTTAAGGAGTACGGTATACGTTTATATGAGGAATATATGGAAAACGGGGACAGATGGTATGATAGACAGAAGGTAGGCTACTTTTTGCGTTTATATGGGAAAGGATAGGGAAAACGAGGGTAGATGCGACAGTTCAAGGAGGAAAATGCGTTTATAGGGGAGAGATAGGGAATACCAGGGCTGATGCTAGGCTAGTCAGATGCTAAAGGAGGGAGGGATACGCTTTATACGAGAGAGATAGGGGATACAAGGAAAGATGCTATACTAAACAGGACTTGAAGGGTAGAATATGGCGTTTTATATGAGCGAGATAGCGAACCGAGGAGAGGTATTAGGCTAGGAGTTTTGAATGATACAGTAGGCGTTTATATGCGAGAGATAGGGAATACGAGGGTCGATGCTAGGCTAGACAGGGTTGAAGTAGGGAATGCGTCTTATATGAGAGAGGTAGGGAATATGAGGAGAAGCGCTAGGCTAGACAGGAAGGTCTGAATGACAGAGTATGCGTTTATATGGGAAAGATAGGGAAAACGAAGGTAGTGCTAGGTTGAGAGAGTCTTCAAGGAGGAAAATGCATTTATATGAGAGCGGTAGGGGCATATGAGGAGAGGTGCTAGTCTAGACATGGGTTGAGGAGCAGAGTATACGTTTATATGGGTGAAATATGGAAAACGGGAGAGATACAAGGATAGACAGGGTTTGAAGGAGAAGGAATGTAGGTTTATACGGTAATATAGAGAGTAATTCGATTATAAAACTTTTATCATCCAGCCTTACAACACTTTTATATACTTTTTTCTAAACCTTACAAACTTTTTATATGTTAAAGAGTAGTGTGCGAGACGGAGAGAGACAAACTGTATATCGTTTCACAGTGAAGTATACGTCCTAACCTATTGCCACCTTGTTTGCTCTGGATCTTCTCATTGTCTATTCATTCCTATCATCATCTAACGTAACCACGTAACAAGACGTAACACAACGTAACATAACAGCATGACAAGACGTTACACTACGTAACATAAGCACGTAACCACGTGTCAAGACGTAACACCACGTAACAAACTCATCACGCTATGTAACAACCTGTTCGCGCTATGTAACAAAGTGATCACGCTATGTAACAACCTGGTTGCGCTATGTAACAAACTCATCACGCTATGTAACAGCCTGATCACGCTATGTAACAGTCTCATCACGCTATGTAACAACACGTACCAACCATGTAACCACGTAACAAAACGTAAGAACAACACGTAACCAATCCATTGCTAAATCAATCTAAACTAATTCATCCTTCGTAACTTAGACAATAAGTACGAGAGCCTAGCCTAGATTAACCCGACCAATCCTAAACGTTCCTCTCATCATCTATTCTACTCGGTCATCGACTAACCTAATCTGGCTAACCAAAGATAACCTCAACTTTCTTTTAGTGAAATTGCAATGTTTTATTCAGGTTTTATTATTCGAGAGTTTTAATTGAAAAGTTTACGTCAACATACCTTTATTTTAATTTGTTGTAGGCGTCTCTCCCCTTTTTATCTAGGCTTGAGACTAGCACTAGGATTGCTCCTAATGGCAGGGTTACCACCTTCCCTTCCATCTTCTTCTTTCTTCATCGGTCGTCAGCTAGCTGCATATACAGCACACGGATAACCTTCATTTTTTTAAGATTGTAGACTCACGAGAAAATCTTCATATTCAACTTAAATTCTCTTATACACTACTTGTAATGCTGTAATGTCCATAGGCGTATGTCGTTATTCCGTCCTCAGCAATAATTCTTTTATCGTCGTATGGTGTCAATGTAATTTTATTCACTTGTACTGTGGCAAGAGCATGCTGTCGCGACAGGATCAGATTCATGGGCGTTCTGGTAATTTCTCTGGTTTTAAGGCAGTCAGTATAGCTCTCGAACGTGACGTACTGCTTAATAGCACTACGTTTTATACCTTTAATCTTTTTTATCATTGAACCGTCGATATCTAGGGCATACATTTTAGGTCGTAGCCCTACACAGCGTTGAATGATTTTACCATTAGCCTCATCTTTAAATTTCCCAAGTACCTTCTTGTTTAGAGGTGAATAGCATATATGGCTTGTAGGATAATCAGCAGTATCTAGGTGCTCAAGAAAACGTAGCTTATCCTGGTACACATCTTCAGTTGTAACACGATGAATGAACGAATCAGTGTCCATATACATAAGCTTCAGGTTTTCAGCTCCATAATACGGTAACAACACATCATAGTGATACCGGTACATTAATGTCTTGCCCCTACCGCTCTCATATAAATGCATTTTCCTCCTTGAAGACTCTCTCAACCTAGCACTACCTTCGTTTTCCCTATCTTTCCCATATAAACGCATACTCTGTCATTCAGACCTTCCTGTCTAGCCTAGCGCTTCTCCTCATATTCCCTACCTCTCTCATATAAGACGCATTCCCTACTTCAACCCTGTCTAGCCTAGCATCGACCCTCGTATTCCCTATCTCTCGCATATAAACGCCTACTGTATCATTCAAAACTCCTAGCCTAATACCTCTCCTCGGTTCGCTATCTCGCTCATATAAAACGCCATATTCTACCCTTCAAGTCCTGTTTAGTATAGCATCTTTCCTTGTATCCCCTATCTCTCTCGTATAAAGCGTATCCCTCCCTCCTTTAGCATCTGACTAGCCTAGCATCAGCCCTGGTATTCCCTATCTCTCCCCTATAAACGCATTTTCCTCCTTGAACTGTCGCATCTACCCTCGTTTTCCCTATCCTTTCCCATATAAACGCAAAAAGTAGCCTACCTTCTGTCTATCATACCATCTGTCCCCGTTTTCCATATATTCCTCATATAAACGTATACCGTACTCCTTAACCTCTGTCTACACTAGCACCTCCCCTCGTATACCCTATCTCTGTCGTATAAAGCATATCTCTCCCTCCTTCTGTCCCTGCTCTACCTCAGAACTCTCCTCGTTTTCCCTATCTCTCCCATATAAACGCATTTTCCTCCTTGAACGCTCCTTCAACCTAGCTACTCCCCTAGTTTTCCTCGTCTCTTCATATAAAAAGCCATACTCTACCCTTCAAACTCTGAATAGTCTAGCAGCTCTCCCATATAAAAGTCATATTCTGCCCTTCAAGCCCTGTCTAGCATAACACTTCTTCTCGTATTCCCCGTATCTCTCATATAAAGCACATCCCCCAGTCCTTCAACCCATGTCTTAGCCTAGCATCGATCCTCGTAGTCCCTATCTTCCCCATATAAACGCATTTCCTCCGCATATACCATCGTTTTCCCTATCCTTTCCCATATAAACGCAAAATAGCGCCAGAATGGACCTATATCCCCTACTGCTCTCGACAATGAACATTACCGGATGTCGGACTCATTATTTGTATAGGCAACTTTTTTGTTTGTTGAGTACGTTATTATTATTCTTATGACGATGAACCGAGATTATAATGATTATAACCTACTTAGAATGAAAAGCTATCTGTGAACTATCAAGAGGATTGAACTAATTTGAATTTCCATATGACGTCACCTTATTTGTTAAGCTGTATTACCAAGTATGATGACAATAACGAAAGAGAGTCTTATCTATATCAGCACAGTGCAGCGGTGCCTGTTACAGGATTTTGTTCATGTAGTAGAATCTTAGTGTATTGGATGTGAAAGCCTAATTCTTCAGTTATAATGTTTACCCAGCAAAAACAGAAATATTACGGATTTCCTTGAAAAATTGACGCAGAAACAAAGAAAAGTACGATAGAATATGAAAGTGAAGCTTAATGAGAGTGCTAAGGGTTTCCGCCTCATATCACTAATTTAGCGGAGACTAATCCGGTCGTCATCAGCCAGTGGCAAGTGCACACCCGAAAACAAGTTTCCAATCTGAAACTTTCCCCAGGCTGGAGTATTGTGTTTCTCGAGATGCTGCGTTTTATTTCGCGTGCTACTGAGAATGGCCGTGGATCACCAGTTGGAAAAACGCTTTCCTCCGACGCAGGGATAGAAAAACATGACGGTGTGGGTTGTGCTGCTGTGAAGGAAATAATATCTGTTCGAACCTCGATGAGCCAGTTGGACGCAGTTAAGGTGCAACAAAGTCGTACGTATGTTGGACAAATAATAGAAATTTCCAGTTATGCCGCTGTACAAGGCATTTCATGTGGTGAAATCCGCGGAAATTTCTTAAGAATTACTACAGCTGATATCTAAACAATCCCATTGTAAAAAACATGCTCTAAGAGGAGCCAAAAAATGCTAAGTATACGCACACTCACCCATCAATTCAAAATGAAGTTTGAAATGTCATTGCCATTGAAGCTGTGAAGAAACAAATAGACAGCGCAATTTATTTTGCTATTATGGTAGCTGAAACTAAAGATATAAGAAAACCGAACAGTTAACAATGGTTGTCCGATTTTATCTAAATTTCAAAGTTCATGAACGCTTACCGAGCGAGGTGGCTCCGCGGTAACGTGTGAGACTCGCATTCGGGAGGTCCCGGGGTCGATTCCCGGTGCCCGCCCATTCTGACTATGGGTTTTATCGTGGTTTTCCCTGGTTGACAAATGCGAATGTCGGAGTGGTGTATTCTACCACGGTTCTCCTCGCCCCCCCATTTCCTCTATTTCATTTCCGTTTCATGTTGATTCCGAAGCTGTGGTTCGGTCGGTGTCGGGCAGATGGCGCAGAGGCTTGCGTTTTGGAAATGTTTCCCCGGCCCCAAGGAGGGACGCCTTCGAGCGGCCCTCCCGTGCCCGGGTGGTCAAGCCTGGAACTGTTAGGGAACTCTGAGCGTCTCTGTCCACCTGCAACCTGCATGTCTCCTGTAGTTCCTTCATCCCATCCGTTCCTCCCGGGGATCGGAGTGTTGGGTGTCCCCTCCGTTCACTAGTCAGTCATGATCGGTTTTTAGGCTTTAGACGTCAATTGAGTTTTCTTTGACTCAAAAGAAACTTTGAGTAGGTGTAGTATAAACGTTCAGAACTGTATTGCGCAAACTTATGATGGTGCAAATGTAATGAAGGGATTACTTAGGTGTACAAACTCTATTTAGAAATGGTGTACACCCAAGAGATTTACACCCATTGTGCACATCATGTACTAAATTTAGTTATTGGTGATGTTTGTAAAAATGTTCAAAGTGCAAACACCTTCTTCTCCTTGCTATTGAAGTTGTATATCTTTATGTTAGAATCAGCTGCGTATTCTCTGTGTATTAACGTTCAGCAAGAAATGAGTAAAGCTGTTATAGAACTGAAACTCTGAGTGAGACGAGGTGGATTTGCCAATGTGCACATCTGAACAGTGTGGCGCAGATGAACCTAAAGAAGAGGAAGAAGTCCCCTTTTTCTCAAGTACCGATCGGGCCACAACCCAACGCGAAGAGAATAAAAATACTGGGGTTCAGACTCTTGAAAGTCAACACCCCTCTTTCTCAGAAGTAATTGTGCTTTGTGTCTGCTGGAAAGAAAGTATTAGTGCCCACACATGCCGAGATTATGGCAGAAAACTGCATTAGGTCGTTGGATGTGCTTTTCGAGATGGCGAAGTTCAGGAAATGGTTACGAGTGCGGTTGTACGTAACCTTTGTTTCAACAAGTACAAGACTGTGGAAGAAAGAAAATATAAATCGAATCTGGAACGCAAGGCAAACAAAATGGAGTTAAATTCTGACAAAAAGTTTCCTCCGCCCTACTCATTCCTGACTTCGACAAGGAAAAGTATGATTCTCGCAATACTTTGGCAGTTGTGATGAAGGTGTCTGAGGATGGGTCATTCCAATTAAGAACAGCGAGCGGGATCCTGGAAAAAGCTTCATTCGAGGTCGCAGTTCATAGTGCGTCCAAAGGAATTAGTGAGTATTGAAGACGTCCCGAATCACGAAATTGCAATGCCAGCAGCTGCGACCTCCCAGTCAACAGGAGGAGGCCAAGGAGTCATTCGATGCATGTGCAAGACCAGTGCGGAAATACGAAACGTTTCTGCATGAAAAGGAAAAAGCAGTGCAATTCCAATTGTCATTGATCTCTCCCTTTTTGCAACAAATAGGACGCTTTGATTTTGGCAATTTAATATTTTTATGCTTTTCATTTAAAGGTATAATTTGCATAGTAAAGTATTCATATTTGTAGAATAGGTTTCTGAAAGATTTCAGTCTTCCTAAATTGTAAGTCCCACTCAACTCTCCCTTGTTGCATGCAACAAACGGACTAAAACGGCCTATACATATACACTGCCGTTTGTGAAAATTGCAACACTAAGAAGGAAACGCATGAATTCAATGAATTTACTACCACAGGTTAAGTACATGACAAGCAACAAATAATAAACTTTTCAAACGTATACATGACCTTTGAGCCGTAATATTCAGTATTTGGTGTGGCCTCGATACGCTGCAACTAGAGCTGCTATGCGCCGTGGCATTGAATCAAAAAGGTTGTGAATAAGTTCCTGAGGGATTTCCCTCCACACAGTTTGTATTCGAGCTCACGAATTACTGGAGGACCGTGACCAACCATATCCCAGACATGTTCGATGGGCGACGTGCAGGCCAGGGAACCAATGGTACCCGTCGCTCTTCCAAGAAGGCTTTGTACATTCCTCACAATTTGTGGCCGGGCTTTGTCCTGTTGCAATGTGGCCTGTGGAGATGCCTGAAGCAGGGGGAGTACCTCAGGCTCTACAACCACTATTAGGCTTTGGTTGCTGTTCAAAGTACCCTCAATTAGTAGGAGGCGAGATCGGTTGTTGTAACCAATGGCGCCCCAAACCATCACACCTGATGTTTGTCCGCTATGCCGCTCAACAATGCAGCCCTCCAGGTTGTGCTCGCCAAGGTACCGACGGACACTTATGCGGCCATCATTGTAGGACATGTTGAAGCGGGACTCTTCCAAAATGACTACATTTTGCCACTCAGCACCCCAGTGACGGTGTTCACGTGCCCATTGCAGTCGGAGGAGCTTGTGGTTTCTGGTCAATGGAAGAAAACTTAATGGCATGCACGCAACCAGTCCGACCAGCAGCAGACGGCGACCAACTGTTGTTGCAGACAAGTTCACAACTGTTGCAGTGCTCCAGCGTCGAGCCAACACTGTGAATGAAGCTGTACGGTCCGTTATGGCCATTCGGACAAGATGTCGGTCATCCCGTGCTATGGTCATGTTTCGTGGTCCAGTACCCGCTCTTCGCTGCCTACGATCTTCATCTATCCGCTGCTTCCACACACGCATCACTGTCGTAGAAACATGCCCTGTACGAGCCGAAATGTCACGGTATGACAAACCCGCTTCCCGGGGACCGATCGTTCTGCCCCGCTCGAACTCACTCACATGCCGATATGGCTCCTTTTGACGTCGACGAGACATACTGGCAATCACTTTATTGTTTCCACCTTGTTTGACAGCTCTGCTCTGACACTGGGCGCAACACTGACCTTGTCGGACCGACATGAGAGGGCTCTGCTCGACCTACATGTACCCTATCTCTCTGCAAACCTAATCACTTATTTCTTGCACACTCTTCTACACTTCCACGAACTTTGGAGTTATTCGGAAAATTCTTTCTTTGTGTTGCAATTTTCACAAACGGTAGAGTATACAGGGTGAATCACCTAAAACTTGCACCGCAAATATATCAGAAATGGAAAGTGCTATTGATATGCAGTTTTCACAGCATTGCTGGTAGTCAGGGGCTCGTACATGTAGCCTATAAACAAATTTTAATAATACTGAGAAATTGTATTTTTTTGAGCAAACATACAATTTTTAAATGGAACAATGACTAGTTACATCAACAGAATAAAGGTAGGGTAAATTTGAATATCAGTGGCGTTTGTTGCAAGATTCTAGTGCAACTGATTTACGAGAAATCTTATTTTGAAACTTTTACGCACCGACACTTGTACAACCTGTGGTAGCACAAATTACAGAAAAACAAAAGGGAATTACAATACTTCTGTGGATTTTCACAAGTAAAGAGAATATAGCTCTTCAAACGTTGTGTTCAAAATGACCAACCGAAGGTTCAATACACGCTTCTAGTCTGCTATGGAAAGACTGCTGCACACATTCTAGCATTTCAGCGGAAATTTCAGAGCAGGAAACAGTAATACGTCGTTTCATATCGTCTGGTGTAGTTGGTATATCCTTGTAGACAGTGTCTTTCAGCCTTCCCCACAGAAAAAAGTCTACAGGGCTCAGATCCGGTGAACGGGCCGGCTAAGTTACCGGTACTCTTCGTCCAATCCAACGATTTGAAAACAATCCGTTAAGACAAGCTGTAGTACTTCATGCACTATGAGCTAGACAGCCATCATGTTGGTACCACAAGTTCCTCCTAGTCTGCAAATGAACTTCTTCTAGCAACTGTGGCAGATGGTCTGTCAGGAGGCTGCGATACTTGTGCGAGTTCATTGTTCCTTCTATGAACAAAGGGTCTAAGAGCTGATGGTTCACTATCCCACACTACACGTTTAAACTCCATGGACGCTGACGTTCCACTTGACGAAGCTAACGGGGATTGTCAACAGACCAATAGTGCATGTTTCTGCGGTTTACCTGACCATGATTAGTAAATGTTGCTTCATCACTAAACAAGATACATGATGAATCTGGAGTATCACGTCTTAATGCCCATGTACAAAGGTTAACACGATTCCCAAAATTGTTTCCATGCAGCTCTTGATGGAGAGAGATGTGATAGGGATGGAACCTATGTCGATGGAGAATGCGCAGTACGCTTGCCTGACTTATGCCACTTCCACGTGCGATTGTGCGGGAACTAATTTGCGGATCTACTGCAACGGCAGTCAAAACATTAATTTCTGCCTCTTCTTCAGTCACTTGTTTGTTTCTGTTACGTTTTCTAGGTGTTACAGTACCACGTTCACGTAATTGGTTGAAGAGGTTGATAAATAATTTCCGAGATGGTTGACGTCTATTGGGATACATTTCCGCATACACCGTACAGGAACGAACTGTATTCTTCCTACACTCTCCATACACCATGAGCATGTCGACTTTTTCTGCAATAGTAAACCCATCTTCCACTCACGACTTACGGCTTGAACTGTCACAAACTAACTGACCAGAAAGTCACAATGCAATCCATGAACAGAAAACACGATGCAAACAAACATAACAACATCGTACCTAGCAACTAAGCCAGGATGAATGGGACATACAATTGTCGGGGTGGAAAGTTTTCAAAATAGGATTTCTCGTAAACCACTTGCACTAGAATCTTGCAACAAAGACCATTGGCACACTAATTTACCCTACCTTTATTGTGTTGATGTAACTAGGCATTGTTCCATTTAAAAAATTGTATATTTGCTCAAAAAACACTTTCTCAATATTATTAGAATCTGTTTATAGGTTAAATGTACGAGCCTCTTAAATACCAATCAATGCTGTGAAAACTGCACATCAATAGCACTTTCCATTTCCGAAATATTTGCAGTGTAAGTTTTAGGCGATTCACTCTCTCTCTCTCTCTCTCTCTCTCATGTTTTAACCGAGCGGGATGGCTCAGGCGGTTACGTCTGTGGCCCGCATTCGGGAGGTTCCGGGATCAATTCCCGGCGACCACCCACTCTGGCCCATGGATTATTCATGGTTTCCCTGGGTCGCCAGGTGAATGTTGGGGTGGTTCATCTTCTAGCACGACACCTCTTCCTCTCATCTCCTGTGCCCTAAATTTCCCTCGTCATCTGTTTCAGTGTTGTAGGGCCAGACGACGGCGCTCGGCGGGTTGCGGCTGGGCGGTAGTTTGCGCTCTGTAAAGGTTTCTCCCTGGCGTCGCTGCGGTACCGCTCGTTTAGGTCTCTCCCCAGCGTGAGGTTCCGCTCCGGGGGAACCCTAGAAGTTGGTGACTTGTGGCCAGGGACGTGCGACGTTCTATCTGGAAACGTTAGGGACCCCGTCCATGCTTGCGCCCGTCGCCCTTCGGGTCTGCGTGCGGTGCTCTGCCCCGGTTCCGAAGGCCCCTCCTTGATACATATCTTTACCTTTAAAGCATGTTTTAAAAAATACAGGAATTTATACCTCGCCAAAACTGGTCCCTTATTTTATATGATGTTTGCATCATCTACAGCTGGTGAGATGTAAATATCCCTTGTAAGAAATACATTTTTGTAACTATTGCGGATACTTATAGAATGCTCCTACAATTGAACCAACCTGTTGTTCTTCTCTTCACGTAGGCATGGAGCGCATTTTCCCATTTTGTTTGCATAATGCTCCTTGCATATAACCCCCCCCCGAATAAAATTCCGTTTCCGCTACTACACTCTCGTTTTGCCCACAAATACTAAACTGAAATCCGAGGTTTTGCTCTCATGAATACAGGTGGGGTTTCTCTGCCTTAAAATCTTCGTTTCCCAGCTCATGTTTTAGTCCTATATAAAACTCCACTGCCGGCCTCACGCAAACATACGCACGGAGAAGTGGGCGATCATCCAACCAATCCGGGGAAGAGATATGACCAGCATCACGCATGTTGGCTCTCAAGGCCGGGGGTCACTGTTTATCGCAGCTCCTCGCTTTCCTCGCGATGCTGAGTGGTGCAACGGTCCTACACCCTACGGGTGGAATCGAACCCGGGAGCATTCCGTGGCCGTGAACCAGAGCACCACGCTCCAGCCCACTGGGCCACGGCGCAGGACTCTTGTACCGTATAATATATAATTATTGTGAGTTGTGTTTTTCTCGTTATCTTTAGGAAACTTCTGCAAACATTGATTTGACTGGCCAGGTAATTGACACCAGTCAAGCAAAGGTACGTGCCTCAACAATGCAAGAGCAAAACTGACCTATGTTCTTGTTTAGTCCTCAACAAAAGGACAAAACTAGTACACGCAGAATTGAAACAAAGTAAACTAATAATATAATGTGCACATTAATTTCTATTTATAGCATGGGTCATTTCATTTTGCATCTGTTTTTTTTAGGTGATGAGTGCCCGCCTAAAAACTCAGATGTGCAATAGAATGAACGAAAGTGGAGGAACAACACAACTAGCATATTCCTCTCAGAATGAGGAGAACTGCAACTGATTAAGACAAGCGGGCACTTCACACAACATCGGTTTCAGAAGTTTGCTTCGCCGTAAACTGGATCGAGACCGAGACCTTGCTGCAGGCTAGGTTGAACAACCGTTCCTCCACTCTGGACGTCGCATATGTTACATTCCTGGCCGACTGAAACATCTCTTGATAAAGCAGTGGCGTGTTCTGGCTTGAGGGAAGTTCTTACTAACTTATCGGTGTCATGTCGAGCAGCTCTTTGTTCACTCATCAAACAACATTGCCTGTTATTGAAGTGCTAAGGCAGAGCGACCCGACACTTCCGAGACTTTCTCTCGCATAACTGTTTGATTGTTTGACCTGGTCGGTAGGCGAATGCTGGGGTAGTTTCTCATTACCACGATTTCCTTTCCAGAATTTCCATTTCATTTCGATTCCTTCTCATCTTTACGGCCTGCTTCCTGGTTTCGTAGCGTATGGCGGCGCCGGAGAGACGGCGCGTCTGCTTGCCCAAAGGAGATACTTTCCACAAACACTAGCCGGCTTCTTGGTCGACGGCTCCTTCATCGCCCTCTCTAGCCACTTCCAGCAATGGGACGGATCTTCCAGTCTGGTATTTCCGCGTGGTTCTGTGGTTTGTCTGCCTAGGGTCTGTTGCCGCCTGTGATTCTTTCACTTCATTCCTTCCTACTGGGGGCTGTAGCCACCATAGACGCCGTAGGTCGAGGTGTGCGAGGTATCTCCCTCCGTTGTATAACCCATAACTGTATGATCAGTCAAAACACTATTACATGTGCCTGGGCGACGTGTATCTTATGTCGCTTAACTGTTTGGTCAGTCAATATGACACCATTGCGTGTTACTGAAGTGCTGAGACTGAGCGACGGGACTCAAGAGTGACTTTCTGTAACTTAACTGTTTGGTCAGTCAATATGACACCATTGCGTGTTACTGAAGTGCTCAGACTGAGCGACGTGACTCAAGAGTGACTTTCTGTAACTTAACTGTTTGGTCAGTCAATATGACACCATTGCGTGTTACTGAAGTGCTCAGACTGAGCGACGTGACTCAAGAGTGACTTTCTGTAACTTAACTGTTTGGTCAGTCAATATGACACCATTACGTGTTACTGAAGTGCTCAGACTGAGCGACGTGACTCAAGAGTGACTTTCTGTAACTTAACTGTTTGGTCAGTCAATATGACACCATTGCGTGTTACTGAAGTGCTGAGACTGAGCGACGGGACTCAAGAGTGACTTTCTGTAACTTAACTGTTTGGTCAGTCAATATGACACCATTACGTGTTACTGAAGTGCTGAGACTGAGCGACGGGACTCAAGAGTGACTTTCTGTAACTTTGTTTGGTCAGTCAATATGACACCCTTACGTGTTACTGAAGTGCTCAGACTGAGCGACGTGACTCAAGAGTGACTTTCTGTAACTTAACTGTTTGGTCAGTCAATATGACACCATTACGTGTTACTGAATTGCTCAGAGAGAATGACATGACTCAAGGGTGACTTTCTGTAACTTAACTGTTTGGTCAGTCAATATGACACCCTTACGTGTTACTGAAGTGCTGAGACTGAGTGACCTGACTCAGGGGTGACTTTCTGTAACTTAACTGTTTGGTCAGTCAATATGACACCATTGCGTGTTACTGAAGTGCTCAGACTGAGCGACTTGACTCAAGAGTGACTTTCTGTAACTTAACTGTTTGGTCAGTCAATGTGACACCATTACGTGTTACTGAAGTGCTCAGACAGAATGACATGACTCAAGAGTGACTTTCTGTAACGTAACTTTTTAGTCAGTCAATATGACACCATTGAGTGTTACTGAGGTGCTGAGACTGAGCGACGTGACTCAAAAGTGACTTTCTGTAACTTAACTGTTTGGTCAGTCAATATGACACCATTACGTGTTACTGAAGTGCTGAGACTGAGCGACGTGACTAAAGGGTGACTTTCTGTAACTTAACGTTTTAGTGAGTCAATATGACACCATTGCCTGTTACTGAAGTGCTGAGACTGAGCGACGTGACTCAAGAGTGAGTTTCTGTAACTTAGCTTTTTGGTCAGTCAATATGACACCATTACGTGTTACTGAAGTGCTGAGACTGAACGACGTGACTCAAGAGTGAGTTTGTGTAACTTAGCTGTTTGGTCAGTCAATAACAGGCCTTTACGTGTTACTGAAGTGCTGAGACGGAGCGACGTGACTCAAGAGTGAGTTTCTGTATCTTAACTGTTTGGTCCGTCAATAACAGGCCTTTACGTGTTACTGAAGTGCTCAGACTGAGCGACGTGACTCAAGAGTGACTTTCTGTATCTTAACTGTTTGGTCCGTCAATAACAGGCCTTTACGTGTTACTGAAGTGCTCAGACTGAGCGCAATGTCTCTAGGGTGACTTTCTGTAATTTAAGTGTTATGTCGGTCAATAATACACAAATACCAATTAATGAAGGGCTCTAACTGAGCGGCGTAACACTTTGTGGTTTTTGGTTCTATGTGACTGAACTGTCGCCCTTCCTTTGGTATTTTTGAGGTCATGAGTACGCATGGCTTTTGTGACTGTTTCCTCTTTCAAGCATGCAATATGAGTACTTTTACAGTGTAAGGTGATATTACTTATTTTCTCAAAACCGACTATAACGATTTGTATTAAAGTATCTCATGTTCGCGGTATTCGCGCAAATATTCAAGGATTATTCTTCAATTTCCTTGCAATCATATAAGACATTTATTGTTCAAGATATTTGTTCCAGTTGTTCAATTATTTTTAAAACGCCATTGAATTAATTTTTTGTGTTAAACGTTACTAATAGCAACAGTAGCCTACCCTGGTTGAGATATTTTGTATGATATATATGGTGGTTTACCACATCGTTAAGGGTAGACGGGAGCAAAAACCTTTCAAAATATAGATTTAACATTTATCATATAAGAATTTTGATAAAACATTCGTGATTTATCGTGATAAAGAGCTTTTCAAAAATGACTAAATGTTGTTGCATATGCGTTCCACAACACATTATTCATTAGCATGAGTAGGATATATATGGGGCACGTGGCACACTTTTGCGTTTAGATGGGGAAATATAGGGCAAATGAGGGGAGATGCTAGGCTAGGAGAGCATTCAAGGAGGAATATGCATTTATAAGGGGGAGATAGGGAATGTGACAAGAGATGCTAGGGTAGACAGAGCATGAATGATAGAATATACGGTTATATGAGAAAAGATAGGGAATACGAGGAGAGATGCCAGGTTAGACAGCGGTTGAAACGGCAGAATGTACGTTTTGTAAGGGAGAGATAGGGAAATCAAGGAGAGATGCTAGGCAGGACAGGGATTGAAAGGGCGGAATATACGATTTTATGGAGCAGATAGGTAAAAGAAGGAGAGATGCTACGTTAGACAGTTAAGTGGCAGAATATGTGTTTTATATGGGTGCGATAGGAAACCGAGGAGGGGTGCTAGGCTAGGTAGGTAGGGGACTAGAAAAGGAATTTTTGTGATGCGATAGGGATTACGAGGAGAGATGCTAGGCTAGACAGAGGTTGAAGGAGGGAAATGCGTTCATACGGGAGAGATAGGGAAAACGTGGAAATATGCTAGACTAGGAGGGAAGAAGGTGTCGAGGACATGAAATGCGTTTATATGAGAAGAGAGGAGGAATACGAGGACAGATTCTGGAGAAGACAGAGAGTGAAGCTATTCAGGAGTGTTTTCCAGAAGGGTGGGGGACAATTTCAGGGTATTTAGAGCACAGGCACAATCTAACTACGAGGGCTGATCAATAAAGACTCAGACTGATTTTTTTTTCACAGATATTTATTACTCCATTTCAATGTTGACATGATCTTTTTCAAAGTAGTCCCCTCCTAACTGAATGCACTTTTTATAGCGTCTCTGCCAGTCCTCGAACACATGGTGCAGGCCATTCTTTGTCAGGTCTTTGAGAATCCCCTCAATTTTCATTAGTACTGCTTCAGTGCTCTGAAATCGAATGCCCCGGTGCTTTGCCTTTAGTAATGGGACTAAACAGAAATCACAGGGGGTAAGACCGGGACTTTAAGGCGGATGCGGCACACAGGTAATGTTGAATTTAGCCAAAAATTCCTGGACTTGATTTGCGACGTGAGGCCGCGCGTAGTCGTGATGAAGTCGCCACCCATTCCGATGATGTTCTGGACGTTTCCTTGTAATGTGCTTCCTCAGTGTAGCCAATACTGACGTGTAGTAGCTGCTGTAACAGTAGTGTGTGAGGGGGAACTGCATGCTGGTAAATCATTCCATTACGATACACCAGGTCACCTTGCTTAGCACAGAGAACTCGCCCTTCTTTGAAGTCCTTGAACCACCTAAACACCGTTGCACGAGGTAGTGCATCTTCACGGTATGCTTGCTTCAGGTTTTCGAAAGTTTCAAGGCTGTATGATTTAAACGAAAATGAAATTTTATTGCGCTGTATTGCTCCTCTCGTGTCACCTCCATTTTGTGGTATGCGAAATTCAAGTAGGGTCAACAATATATAGCATTACTACCAGCCTACGGTTACAAGAGTGCTGTCGCTTATGGACATTGTACATAAAACCCTGCTCTTTTCAAGTATTCGTGGTAGAGACATAAAACTATGAAGGAAACTACAGAAAACATCAGTCTCTGTCTTTATTGATCAGCCCTCATATTTCTGACGGCACTAAGAATCCCTTTCTGGGTACATTAGCTTACTTTGCAGGTATTATGGTCGTGTTTTGATGCAGTGGAACACGTATTTGACATCCTTTTACTGGCTTTAGGACATTTTTAGACACAGAAACAGGTATTTTAGGGTGTTGGTGTAAGCATTTCGAAGGTATTTTAGCCTCTTTTGGGAAGGTCCGAAGCTATTGGGTAACTCCACGAGCCCAGTATCAACTAAACTGAATATTCCTCATGCAAAAGAAGGTTATAAGAATCATTTCCAGCACCCATAGCAGACACTCTTGCAAACATCTTTTAGAAGATTGAAGATATTAACCCTATCTTGCATGTATATATTTTCAGTCTTAAAATTCTATGTATGCAATCGAACCACATTTATTACAAACATGGAAATTCATGAGATAAACACTAGATACAATGGTAACATCCATCATCCCAGTGCAAAGCTTTCTTGCTTCCGGAAAGGTGTATATTACGAAACCATAAAAATATTTAATACTCTCCCTAATGATCTTAAGAGAAAAGTTGACAATTTCAATGTCTTTAAAACTGCTTTTAAAGAGTACCTATGCTCAAAGGCATATTATTCTGTACAAGATTATCTGAATGACAAATTATCTTGATGATAATTAGGGTTAGGAAGTTCATGCTCTAAAAACTCTTGTAATATGCAAGCAAATATGCCCTTAAAATGTGCCAAATATGCCCTAAACGTTATTATATTTAAATACAATGTGCGAATGCAAACTTACATATATTGCTGAGAAGTAGATGCACATGACTCCGCATCCAAAATGCGGGATGAATTACAATTTACCACTACTGCATGACGGAGACTTTCCATGGTATATATTCCTCTGTTGTCTCAATATACTTTTTATCTTGAAAAACTTGTTTCAACGTCACATGAGGATATTGGTGCATACTTAAAAGTTGATAGTTGTTCCACAGAAAGAGACAAGTCTTCAGGTATCCCTAAGGGCTTTCCTTCAAGAATGTCTCGTATTTTGGAGATTTGTTTATACCCAGGGTTTCTTAAAAGAACATGGATTACTTTGTCTTTTATTTTCTGCCCTACATTACCCGAAATTGACACCAAACTGGAAATGGTAGTATCAAATGCATTTAATGACTGATTTAAGGGAAGACCTGTTGTTTCTAAGGATTTAATTGCTGCAGGCATGTTGGAAAAATGTGGTACTAAAGAGGCAAGATTTCCTTCAAGCTCGTCATCTGAGAGAACATTCTGTGCTATATGAATTGAAACAGCATCATCTGATTCTAATAAATTAATAACTCTTCTGACTGACGCTAAATGTTTAGCATAATACAATGCAGCTTTATCCAACTCCCCCAACGGGTTAAAAGAGGTTCAGGTGGTAGTGGAATATTAGGCACCATCTTTTTGAACAGCTGGATCCTAGATGCAGATTTAAGAAACACTTTTTCACATTAGAGATTAACTTATGCACTTTAGGAAAAATAACCTAAATATTTCTGCAATGCGATGAAGGGCATGAATATGATAAGTTAAATGAATGCTCTTAGGAAAAATTTCTCTTAGTGTTTTCCCTGACTTGATCATATAGCTTACTGCATCAGTTAAACATAAAAGTACATTGTCATATTTTATATCACCAGGCCATATTAATTTAATGGAGTCAATCACAAGTTGACTCACTGATGCGCTGTTAGTAACTTCTAACTGAGAGCAAGTTAAGAGATAGGGCACACCTGCCTCTTGTGATTTAAGAACACCCACTATTACATTTGTAATGAAACGTCCTTGTACATCAGTTGTTTCATCTTTTGAGATCCAGAGAAACTCATTTGCTAACTTAGTTTTGCAAGGTAGACATTACATTATTGTAACAACGAGGGATGTATGTTTTACGTAAGGTACTTTGGTCAGGCACATGTTTGGTGTACTTTTCTAAAACAATTATGCAAAAATGTGTTATTTATTTTCCATAAAGGTATGTCAGCTGCTAGGAATGCTTCACAAAGGTCATATGAAAACTGTGTAACTCTACTTCCCGTACATTCGACTGGTAGACGTTTGGACACTTTCACTTCTGTCACTTTTTTCACAATCACTGTGCTTTGCAGTATTAATATGTTGAACGACCTGAAACAGTTTTTCACTCCCAATATTTTTTTCATGTGCCTTACAGTATAAGACTCTACCATATGTACTAATAAGATCACTAGAAAATTCACTTTGTAAGCTCTTAATTCTGCTTGCATTACTTGGTTTCACCTTTGGAATTTTTAATGCTGTATGTATTTATACCACCTTGTCAATTTCACAAACAGGCTATAGTGGCTGCTCGATCGACACACTGCCTTATTGCTTAATTTATTTCCCAGTACAGCTGGGATTTCCCTATCTTAAAGGCAAGCCATCACATGATTCTTACCAGAATTGCATCACTCACTCTTCACATGATCAATGATCATGAATCACTTGCATCAGTGACATTGTCAGAGGGTGAAACGGGATCCTTTTGTTAGCATCAGTTCACAGAAAAACAAGTTGACCATTTAACCAAAACAACTCATTTTAAAAAATATTTCCAGTTTAAGTGCTGAAGTATCCAAATAAACATTCTATTTACTAAATATGATGCACTTACTTAAAACAGCATAAATATGCAATTATATGCCCAATAAAATTCACTCAGAGCACTAGAAAATTCATAGTTCATGAAAATAATTTATCAGCATATCACTAATATGCTTTGAAAAAAATATGCAAATGCATGAACTTCCTAACCCTGATGATAATACATATATAGCTCTGTAAGTAGTATTAGTAAATATTAATGACAATTGTCAGTTATATTTGATGCCTGCTCTAGAATTAATGAAGCTATTTAAATGTATGTATATTCAGAACTGACAGTAAATGCTATGCATTACAAATCAAATAGAACAAAATGATGAGACGAACAAAGGTACAAGTCTAGTGAATGTTAAAATAACTGTTCTTGCCTATACGTATGTTAACCTTATAACGGTAAGGAGGCATTTGACTCTGTACAAAATTACACTTGATTTGTTTCATTTTGTATATAATATTTCTTTATTTTATTTTAAATGTTCTGTATACTATGTAATATTTATGTATATATGTAACTTTATTGCACATTTCCTTGACACGCATATAGTATAGTCTATTTTATTCCAAATGTTCTATATTCTGTGTAATATTTATGTTTATATGTAATTTTTGTACATTCCCTTGACCTGTTCTATGTTCACAAGTCTTTATGGCTGCTAGTGAACTCGCAGAATACAATCCAATCCAATCCAATGTAGTAGGCAATGTTAAGCGTTTTAGCATCATTTACGGGCTTTTTTAGGCACAGCTACAGGTACTTTTTATCGTTTTTAGTGTATTTCAGGTACGAACACAGGCTTTCAAGGCATTATGGAACACGAACAGAAGAATTTCAGATGTTTTAACTATCAGTGCAGATGTCTTTACGGTTTTGACGCTAGTTTTGAGGTATTCTGAAAGGTTTTCACAAACCGATGCAGGTATTTTCATGCCATTGACAAAAGATTCTTGAACATTTTGAGGCATTTTGTGCTGTTTTAAAGTAGTTTGACTCGTGTATAGGTATTTTTTTCGAGGGTTCTGGTAAGAATATTGGAGGCTCTTTAGGCGTATTTTAGACTATGGAATTAGGTTAGGGCACAGGCTTTTAGAACACCTGGTACACGGTAGGAGAATTTCAGGTGTTTCAAAAACATTTTGGGAACTGGAGCAAGCACTTTCAGAATATTGGTACAGGTTTAGATTTTTCAACACATTTTGAATGTATCTTATGTTGCTTTTAAAGTATTTTCAATATCCATGCAGACATTTTTAGGGTACCGGTAGGAGTATTTGTGGCTCTTTAAAGGCAGTTTAGTCTATGGAGTTAGGATAGTGGCACAGGTTTTCAGGTATCCTGATGGGTTCTAGAGTGACAGCGGTTTTTTGAACATTTTGAGTTATTTTATGATGTTTTAAAGTATTTTGACGCTTCCACGGGCAGTTTTAGGGTACTGGTAGGAGTATTTGTGGCTCTGTTAAGGCAGTTTAGTCTATGGAGTTATGTAGTGGCACAGGGTTTAAAGTACCCTGATGGTTTTTAGAGTGACAGAGGTTTCTTGAACATTGTGAGGTATTTTATATTGTTTTAAAGTATTTGACAATTCTACAGGCATTTTAGGGTACTGTTAGGAGTATTTATGGCTATCTAAAGGAATTTTAGGCTGTGGAGGTAGGCATAGGTGCAGTCTTTTAGAACACTTTGGTACACGATCAGGAAAATTTCAGGGTGTTTCAAGGACATTTTCAAACTGGAGCAGGTGTTTTTAGGTATTAGTGCAAGCATTTCGAGGGATTTTAACCACTGCACTAGGAATTTTAGAGGATTTTAGTGTGAATTTATAAGCTTTTTATACATAGTTGCAGGTATATTCAATCATTTTTTTTCCTGTATTCTGATGGCTGTTACAAAACAGGACCAGGAATTTCCATAGCATTTGTACTAGGTTTTGAGGCATTCTCTTGTTTTATAGAAATTTTCTGTTGTATTGGGCAGAGCTTGTGATGTTGTATAACCATTTCTATCGTTTTTACAGTCAATTCCTTTGCTTTTAAGGATTTCTATATATTCTAATGCTAACATTTGATAAACTATGTAGAGATGTCTTTTCTAACCCAGCCTTAAGCTCCGCTAGCGATATTATTGTTTTATTAAGCTTTTCTACTTTTATGTGGTTATATTTTTGGCTAAGCGTATTGACTTTACCATTTAATTGATGTTTTGTTAGATAAGCATTGTAAGGATATAGACGTCTTTCCCCTTTATCTAGGCTTGAGACTAGCACTAGGATTTGCTCCTAATGGCAGGGTTAACGCCTCCCCGTTCATCTTCTTTATTCATCAGGTGTCTGCTAGGTGTATACACAGCAGTTGAGTAAACTTCTACTTTTTTAAATTGTAGACTCACGTGAAAATATTTATCTTTACGTCACATTCTCATAGGCGCTGTTTGTAACAGTGTAATGCCCATATACATATTTCGTTATTCCATCCTCGCCAATAACTCTTTTATCGTTGTATGGAGTCAATGTACTTTTATTCACTTATGCTGTGGTAACAGCATGCTCTCGTGACAGTATCAGTTTCATGGACGCTCTTATTATTTCTTTGGTTTTAAGACAGTCTGTGTAGCTGTCGAATGTGGTGTACTGCTTAATAGAGCTACGTTTTATGCCTTTAATGTTTTTATCATTGAGCCGTGGATATCTAGCGCATACATCTGGTCGTAGTCCGACTAGGCATTGGATGATTTTACGATTAACATCATCTTTAAATTTTCCAAGCACCTTCTTGTTTAGAACTGAATAACATATATATGCCTTATAGGATAATCAGCTGTATCTAGATGCTCAAGAAAACGTAGCTTGTCCCGGTACACATCTTCAGATGTCACTCGGTGAATGAATGATTTAGTGTCCATATACATCAGCTTCAGGTTTTAGCTCCATAATACGCTAACAACACATCATAATGACAGCGGTACATTAATGTGTTGGAGACGTCCAAAACACTCATTCTAATTTATATAGGCCTATTGAACACGATCTGTCGGGAGGCCATGTGCACAGCAGTTAGATTGGTAGCATATATTGTTCTGTCGATAAACGTAGGCTTGGCAATTAACTTTTCCAGGGTCTTCTCGTTTGTAACAAACCATATATCCACATCATTACGCAGGTTCTCCATAGTTCTCCCAAACATGACATTATTGAACAGTTGTAGAGAAATTTCTAAAATCATTTGCAACTTGTTGTCGTAGCCTATTGTTAAATTCTAAACAAGGTTTTAACCACTGAGACTGTTGGAATTGTAGCACAACATGGATTTTTGTTAGCCGTAGTCCATGACCAAGAGCTTGCTTCAAACTCATATAATGTACTACACACAACTTCCGAGGCCCAAGATGGGGTATCAGTTTCTTTGTAGTTGAGTCCTTAGGCTTCATACACTCAGGCAGGAAAGGTATAGGAGTGAATACTCATGAAGACGGAGAATGCGTCTTTCATCCATCAGAAATTAAAGAAAATTCAATCTTTATATTTGACGATGTCATCCCAGAAAGGCAAGCCAAGAATGCCTCCTTTTACAGCATGGGCAGGCATCGAAGTGTGGATTCTATATATCAAGCACAATCCTATGCCAAAGTCCCAAAGCATCTAATTCGAGATAATGCAAACATGATGATACTCTTCAGGCAAGATAATTTAAACTTGATGCACACATATAAAAACTGACATGTCGTATACGGAATTTAAAGATTCGTGCAAAGGTGTTTGGGAGCACTCTTCAGAAGGAAGACCCTTTATGGTAATAGTTCCCGAATTTCCCTTGAATGACGGTCGATACAGGTGCGAATTCGATGTATATATTAAAGTGGATAATGAAGAAATTGCTCATTCTTAGTACGTCATGAGTATTGACAGGTTTGGTTCATAAAGGGCTGCACCAGTTAAAAGGTCGCTATATCAGTACATCATAAACGGAGATGAAAAAGGATATTATTAATTCAGGAACAGAGACCACAAGAGGAAGACGACGATGGAAGCACTAAACGCTACGTGGATGCGCTTACGCTTTCTACTGAAAATCGAATGCAAGAGTTCACCGAAAAAACGACATATGATCGCATGGGCGAACTTCAAATTATGCTTAGGGATCACATCTAGAAGTCACTAGACATGCAACATTACGCTCTAGTGGAATATCTGAAAAAAATGCTCTTAAAAGCGACGATGGGAACATCATCCTGGACACTATAAGATTGGGGATAATACTACCATCTCAAGAGGATCATGATATGCCGGATAAGAAACATGCATTAGAATATATAAATGCAAGAACATCATCGCTCGATTCATACGGTAACTTTTCATTTGAAAAAAGAAGACTAATAGAAGTAGCAGATCCTGTGGATCCTCATGGAGCAACAAAAAAGTTTGTTAAAGTTCTCGTGGGAAGGAAACAAACTGAAATACAGCAAAAGTTAAACAGCAGGCTTGATTCAATAAGTACCACTGTTACAGAACCAGTGGGAAAACACATGGAAACAATGGCGAACCGACAGAAATCAATGGATAAACATCTGACAACTACAATGGATAATGTCGATACCTTTAAGTCACAGATGAAAGTCATAAATGCATTAGTAGTGCAAATGAGAGGGGAGCCCACAATTATATTCCAGGCGTTGCATTTCAGGGGGAAATCGCAGAGGTATATGTAAACATCAGATCTGGAATATTACAATTCAACTGTAAACGGAGAGATAATTTCTTGCTATATGACATTGCTAACACCGGTTACTGTAAGACCTGATACATTATTTGAAATAAACAACAAGACGGTTAGAGCTCTGCCTGCACCAGTTGCAAATCGTGCAAAGGATGGTCATTTTCTAAATACCGAGCTCAAAATATTCTATAAACTGAACACATCTAAATAAATAGGGTATATACTAATGCGAAAGTCTAATTTCAGTGTCAGTTGAAGATGGGCAGCGAGAGCATACGGCTTAAAGAATCTGTGGCCATGCACACGAGGGCTATATCAGAAAAGTTATGATCTCTTAAAGATCAGCAGTTTGAAACCCAGAGAGTAATGCGAGAGGCTCTTCAGCCAGTGGCAGAACCACTTCAAGATATACTGGAAATACAGAAAAAGAATATTACAAGCAAGGAGGAATCACCGAAGGACGAGAATGACGAGAGACTCTGCAACTACCTTAATAAAGTTCGAAATAAGGATATAAATGAAATGGATGCATTATATGGGGTAGGATATGAGGATGGTAACTATATGATCGGGAATAAGATAATTGATTTCGTTAATAATAAAGTCCGAAAAGGTGACGAAAAGTATGAAACTACGCCTGGATTGAAGGAGCTCATCTTCAAAAGAATACCTGAAATGCATGCCTACACTGAAGATGACCTTGAAACATACAGCAAAATACTGAAAGCGACGCATGTTCATCGAAGAAACTTCAGTAGGCACGGACAACTGAGGTCGGGAAATTCCTACAAGTATAAAAGCGTTATACGGCCCCAGCAACGAAACACAAGGGATTAGACCTGCAGTGGAAAGAACATCACCCTAATACGAAGCAAGACTACATCTACTGGACCGACCCTAATGATTTGGTGGATCGTCTGAGGCTACTTGTAGCATCCAGAGACGCAGGCAATATCAATCATACTCAAGAAATTGAAGAGATTATTTAAGAACTAAAAGCGGCAAGGATTATAGCATGGTAACAGTGAAGCAAAATATAGCAAGCGACCTCCATGCCCCAGGCCGGAGAAGCTTTATGTGCCGAAAGATTATCAGCAAGGTTCTCCACGACCTAGTACAGGTCAACTTGGTGGAGGTGATACCACATGCAAAAACCAATAGGAATTCAAGTACATCCTCATTGCAATGAACTTCTACTATAAAGTGGCATACGCGAGACCGCTAAAGGACAAGACAGGACTTCAAGTTGCAAAGGCTATGGAAGACATACTGCCAGACATACCCAAGAACATACAGAGTGATAATGGGAAAGAATTTTAAATTAAGCAATTTAAAAAGTTAATATCAAAATATAACATCAACCACTATAGCACTTATACGCAGGTGAAGGCAGCTGCTGTTGAAGGATTACACTGGGGAACAGTGATTTTGGTGCCTTACAATTCTGACCTATTCCTGACTATATTTGGGTCTCTGATTCCAGAAACACTCCCAGTTTTGCCCTATCAGCTCTAGTTTTTGAGATACAGCTTATTTGCGTTATACACCAATTTAACATTACTGGTCCGCATATAGAACTATATTACTTGCACACAATTAAATACTGAATACATTTGGATGGATCAAGCACATTCTTTTTCATGAAGCAACTTTCTCTCAACTACCATAATTTATTTATACACTAGTCGCATTACGTTCATTGGTTTTCTTCCATCAGGTCGCTGAATTCGCGTTTATGTGATTTCCTCCGATGCAATGATATTGGATGCAATAGTCTGCCAATATATGTATATCCCATCGTCCACGATACTGTTCTTCCATTATACTTATTTCCTGGTGAAAACGCTCACCCTGTTCCTAGCTCACATCTCTAAGACTGTCTGTAAATCGGTCCAAATGACTGTGCAGGTAGTGTAATTTGATGCTCATGTTACAACCAAGTACACAAAAGCAGTGAGCATATTCTTAACCAGTTCTTTATAGTTAAGAGCCTTATAGTTTCCAAGGAAATTCTTTACTACCATACAGAACGACGACCACGCAGCTGCCTCTGTATCGTTCATTGACTCTTGATATTTCTCATCATTTATGAGTTGTCGGATTTGTGGTCCATCAAATATACCTGCTTTTATTTTCCCCATACTCAATGCAGGAAATTTTGTACATATATAACCAAAATATGCTCCATCTCTATTCAAGGCCTTGATGAATTGCTTCATTAACCCAAGTTTGATATGCAGTTGGGGCAATATGGTCTTGTTTCTGTCAACCAAAGGTTCTGTGATGTTTTTTTTTCTCCAACGATCATGCTTCCTCTAAGAGGCCACTGTTTTGTCACCCAATGTTGATCTTTAGCTCTAGAGTTCCATAGGCACATAAAGCATGGGTATTTGGTGTACCCACTTTGTTGCCCTAGAAGAAAATTCATCATCTTTATGTCGACACAGATAACCCTTTGGTGATTACGGTATGAGATCTTCTCTAGGACTGTAGCTATTGTAGCTTGATTTTCATGCATAGTAATGGAGGGACCCATTGGTAATTGACCTGTATTTGTTCCCATTATGCAAAAAAACACATTTCAAGCTGCATTTGGAGCTATCAATAAATAACCGTCACTCCGTTGGTGTGTATTTTCTTATACCCAGTTTCATTAACAGTCCTTCAACATTGATGCAGAAAACAAATTGGTTTTCTGTTGTGAATATAGGAACATTTCCACTTATTCCGGTTTTTGCTATTTATGCCCTTTACATTTACTGAACAAAAGTAACAATTGTCACTATGGTTTATTGATTCCCGTCATATCATTGGTTCCCCAAATTTCAAGCACTTCCACTTCCCATTTTTCCACTGTCGCAGATGCTCTGTGAATATTTTACATACGATGTGAGATGCCAAGCCTTATCTTGGTGTCCAAGTTTTAGTTTGAAATAGGCCAAATAAGCTCTGTTTACAAAATCGGTTATGCATTTTCTTTGCTGGATGAATGTGTACTCCCCACAGTTGAAACAAAACATATCAGGATTATTCACACATAATCTTCGATATAAAGCCATATCAGTGCCTATTAAACAACACATTGCCTATAAAAAGGAGATGTAAATGTTAGAATAGTTAAAGTACATCTGCAAACAACATGAATAGACCTTGGTTAAAATAAATTAGTATAAAACAAATAATATAATCAATTTACCAATGGTTCTGTAACACAAAGTGGTCATAAGAGCAATTTATAAAGACATCATCAGTATCTCATTCACTAGAGCTGCTAGGATGAAATGGAAGACATTTTCGGAATCAGCAGCAACTAAATACACAGAATCTGGTGGAAAATTCAAGGCACCACGAAAAAAAGTTTTTTGGTCCCCAGTGTTATTAATAACGTTGAAGAATATGACGTATCATGAGTTTTTAGCACAGGGAACATACAAGTGTAGATATTTTACCTCAAATCATTGCAAAGCACAATAATACTTACTACACTACCATTTGCATGAAGCCTACCGAAGTGAAGAACAATGATCTTCTCCTCACTGTATACAACTACAATCAAGATCGAAGAGAGAAGAGAGGTGCAAGAAAGTTTAGTGTTGGTGATTATGTGAGGATATCTGAGAATAAGGGGCATGTTGAAAAGCGTTTTGAAGCTAATTGGGCTGTTGAAGTATTTCAAGTTGCTCGTATGAAGCGCACCAATCCTGCTGCATACATACGAAAAGACAATGACGGTGTGGAGATAAAAGGATCCTTTTATAGACATGAAATTCGCTCTACTCTGTGCCCTAATACATTTCTAGTTTAGAAGGTGATACGACAGCAAGCAAACAGAATTCTTGTAAAGTGGAATGGGTTCCCAAATACTCAATGGATTCATAGAAAGGATTTATCTAGGGAAGAAAATAATGATGAAAATAAAGGGATGTTTAATTTCCACAATAGCAAGGGAAATTTACCCTTTACCTTTCCTAAGTTACCATAAACAAAGCGTGTTTTATTCAGAAAAACCTTTGCTAAGATACCTTTGTTAAAATGCATTATATTCACGAAAAACTTTGAATGTGAATATCCACAGGAAAACAATTGAACAAGTCATTTAAAATAAATCCAATATACAGGCTGAACCACCTACAAATTGCACCGCCAATATTTCGGAAATGGAAAGTGCTATTGATGTGGAGTTTTCACAATATATGTTGGTAATCATGGGTCGTACATTTAGCCTATAAGCAGATTATAATAATACTGAGAAAGTGTATTTTTTGAGCAAACATACACTTTTTAAATGGAATAATGCCTAGCTACCTCAACAGAATAAAAGTAGGGTAAATTTGCACATCAGTGGCGTTTGTTGCAGGATTCTAGTGCAAGTGGTTTACGAGAAATCTTATTTTGAAACTTTTGCGCACCGACACTTGTACAACCTGTGGTAGCACAAATTAAAGAAAAAAATGTGAATTACAGTACTTTTGTGGATTCTTACAAGTAAAGAGAACATATCCCTTCAAAGGTTGTGTTCAAGATGACCACCGGAAGGTTCAATACACGCTTCCAGTCTGCTATGGAAAAACTGCTGCACACGTTCTAGCATTTCAGCGGAACTTTCAGAGCAGGCAGCAATAATACGTCGATTCATATCGCCTGGTGTGGTTGGTACATCCTTGTAAACAGTGTCTTTCAGCCTTCCCCACAGAAAAAAAGCCTAAAGGGGTCAGATCCGGTGAACGGGCCGGCTAAGTTACCGGTCCTCTTAGTCCAATCCAACGATTTGGAAACAATCCGTTACGACAAGCTGTAGTACTTCGTGCACTATGGTTGGTACCACAGGTTCCTCCTAGTCTGCAAAGGAACGTATTCTAGCATCTGTGGCAGATGGTCTGTCAGGAGGCTGTGATACTTGTGCGAGTTCATTGTTCCTTCTATGAACAAAGGGTCTAAGAGCTGATGGTTCACTAGCCCACAACATACGTTTAAACTCCATGGACGCTGACGTTCCACCTGACGAAGCCAACGGGGATTGTCAACAGACCAATAGTGCATGTTTCTGCGGGTTACCTGGCCATGATTAGTAAATGTTGCCTCATCACTAAACAAGATACAGGATGAATCTGGAGTATCATGTCTTAATGCCCATGTACAAAGGTTAACACGATTCTCAAAATTGTTTCCATGCAGCTCTTGATGGAGAGAGATGTTATAGGGATGGAACCTATGTCGATGGAGAATGCGCAGTACACTTGCCTGACTTATGCCACTTCCACGTGCAATTGCGCGGGATCTAATTCCGGATCTACTGCAACGGCAGCCAAAACATTAATTTCTGCCTCTTCTCCAGTCACTTGTTTATTTCTGTTACGATTTCTAGATGTTACAGTACCACTTTTACGTAATGGGTTGAAGAGGTTGATAAATAATTGCCGAGATGGTTGACGTCTATTGGGATACGTTTCCGCATACACCGTACAGATACGAACTGCATTCTTCCTACACTCTCCATACACCATGAGCAGGTCGACTTTTTCTGCATTAGTAAACCTCATCTGCCACTCACGGCTTACTGCTTGAACTGTCACAAACTAACTGACCAGGAAGTTGTAATGCAATCAATGAACAGAAAACACAATGCAAACAAACATAACAACATCGTACCTAGCAACTAAGCAGGTTGAACGGGACAAGCAATTGTCAGGGTGGAACCGTTTAAAAATACGATTTCTCGTAAACCACTTGCATTAGAATCCTGCAATAAAGACCATTGACATTGTAATTTACCCTACCTTTATTCTGTTGATGAAACTAGGCATTGTTCCATTTAAAAGATTGTATGTTTGTTCAAAAATATACACTTTCTCAGTATTATTAAACTCTGTTCATAGGCTAAATGTACGAACCTCTGACTACCAATCAATGCTGTGAAAACTGCACATCAATAGCACTTTCCATTTCCGAAATATTTGTGGTGCAAGTTTTAGGTGATTCACCCTCTATACATAAACTTAGAAAAACAATCAATTATAATGCTATGTTAACATGAATAAGAAAACTAAAAGTACAATTTAAAAATATGAATTATACAATATTTACAAACAGTTCATTAAAAAATCAGTATGTAAAAATATAACATACAGTTATATAGATATATACACCTAGGTGTCAGCCATGCGCAGGTAATAGTGGTTCCAAGCAGTTGTCCGGTCTGAGTTTTCTTTTATCATCTCTAACACAGAAAGTGACCTTATTCATCTCTGTGGCCGAGACCATGTTTGAAGCTTCGAGATGAAGTTATTTTGCTAAGATTGTTTTTCTAATATCATTTAGACAGCCAAAATAGTGTTCAAAATTTATATTTTCCATTCTGGTCTTGTTGATGCCCTTCGCGTTCATGACAGTTTGGTCCGCATATCCGTAGGCGTATAATTTGGAACTTAACCCTACATATTCAGTCATGGGTATCCCTGAAGGCTCATCCTTAAACAATCCAATCACTTTCTTGTTTTGAGGAGTAATTCCGTAGACGTTGTTATTGGTGTAGTTGGACGTGTCGAAGTACTGTGTTTTTTAATGAATTTTTATATGTATATAGTAGTCTGAAAGATAAACGAATCAGTGTCCATATAATTTAATTCCAAGTTCTGAAGATATGGTTTCATTATATTGTAATAGAAATGGTACATTATGGGTTTCGAAATGTCAAGGATGCCTTGACCTATATAGATAGGTTTGTTCAGGAGCACCTCCTCTCTTGAGGGTTCTCTCCCTACAAGATTTTCCTTAAATATACTGCTCAGAATGTACGTTTGTCGCGCAGTCAATTTCTTGAATTGCTTCCAACTTGAAACATTTTGGAAGTCATTATAGTTACGCACATTCGCAATGTATTTGTCATAGACTTAATTATTCATTTTCTGGTCGAATTTGGAAGTTTCCCTTACACGTCTGTCCGTATTTAGTTGTATGCAGAATTTCAGCCATTCTGACTATTCATATGCCACCGCTCTATGGATTTTCTTTAACGTCTGGCCTAAATCGATGCACTGCTGCAGGTTTCTGTAGTGCAAGCTGTATCTTTCTTTATGCTCCAGTGTTGCCAGCAGTTTCTTGTATTGGCCTCCTGGTGGTATTTCGTTTTTTGGGCAGAGAGGAAGGTCATAATGTGCGTCGTGGAGATTTTCAGGGTACTCAAGGTCAACCTCCAGGACGTATCTAGTTTCGGAATCAGGGGCAACAGCAGAGAAGTTTATCGTTGCTTCTGTGTGCTATGGGATTCGACATTGATGAACCATATAAGTTATTAATATCTAGAAAGCCTAAATAGCTGCCTTTCTGCTTTTTGTCATGGTATTGTAGGTATTCATTATTAGCCTTTGCATACTTCTTCGATGCAGTGCACATACCACCCCTGATTCCGCCCGCAAAAAATTTAATCGTTTATTCGTCGCTTAACTTGGGTGACCTTGAACATCGAGTCGAATGCAAGGCCTGGTAGGGTGTAGTACCAGCAAGCGTCCAAATTATACATCTCCAAAGAGAGATCCCTAAACTTTTCGAAAGCATCGGCCAACAAGAGCGTATCTGTCTTTAGGTACAAATCGCTGTATTCACCCATATTTTTTATTTTAAATGTATTCCAGATTTTGACGGCATGCCCATAACACAGTCACAGACGTGAGATATTGATAGTAATATAACAACAGTGGAGGCGTTAATACACCAAACCAAAGATGAAAATAATCAAAATAGTGAAATTAATAAGAAAGAGAAGATGCCGGAATTACCACTAAAAAGGAATACATAACATTGAGGAAGAGATCGGAATTAATATAAGAAAGAAAATTTCTGTGGATTATGACGCTATCATTAAGAATGATTCAAGTAGAGAGGAAGAACTGGGAAAAGAAAATAACATAAGAAATACAGAAATTAAACTTTTAGAAAACGTCTGGAAAAGAAGTGAATTGAAAAAGACAGTATGTGGGTTAAAAGGCAGGAATGAGAACAGAAAAGAATATAATAAAGAGGAGATGGGAAATATTACATTTTGCGAGGAGGATTTAAATGATACAGCGACGGTAGAAAATCACATGCAGGAAACAGTGAGACGGTGTAATGTCGCAATCTGCGATTAATGCTCCTGGAGTGTATGACCATTTTGAACTGACACTGCAATTATCCAGGCTTGAGGAACCAAATATGCTGATCGCGACATGGAGACACTTGATTAGGACGATATATGAGAATGGAGAAGAAATATTGTTTCCTTAACCAGGTACTGTTGATAGAATTGAGCTCAAAGCTAAAAATATACCAACAGTACCGGGAATATTACTACATATACTGGAACAAGTATATTCAAGGAGAGGTGAAGAATTTAATTTAGGTGAAATTTTTAGAGATTTTGTTCTTCGTTGTGGTAGGGTGGTTCTTGACCCAAATCAAACCTGGCCGCATTGGTATGTCAGGTATGGGGGACCAACCTATAAAACGCCCACAGCAATAGTACAAAAGAGAGAAATTACAGTCATTAAAAAAATGCTACAGTGTTTAAACCCAACATTGAAATTCGAAAAATAAACAGGTACAAAGTACCAAAGATTGTTGAAAATTAGGGTAATATTATAACTGGATTTCTAAATGAGTTAAATAAAATTAACAAGGAAACCAAATCAAAAATTAACAAACATCAAAATAAGAAAACAAGTGCTAACACGCAGCCCTTTAATATGAATATGGCAGCGGAGGTAGCAGAAAACAGGGCGAATTTTTCGAAGATAAGCTGGGAGAAATTTAATACCTAAGTAAGAAAAGGAAAATGGCATTTTTAAGAATTGCGCAAATAAATGGTCAAAGCAGCTAACTAGTTATGGTAGAATTAAAGAAGATATTTGAGGACCTGAATATTGATGTTATGTGCATCCAGGAACCGTATATAATAAATGGCTTTGTAGCACACATGCCAATTTTAGCGAGACAAATTGTATTAGGTAAAACGCCATGGCTGCAATAGTTGTAATAAACCCAGAGCTACAATTAACTAATTTAGCGCAATATTTGAATAGTCATGTAAACTGCATTGAAATAAGGCACAAAAATGGGAAAATTATATTATAAATTATTATTTTCATTACAGTCTACCCATAGAGCCCTTTTTATCCCAAAGGGAGGATATCCATATCAAATACAAAAACACAGAGATTATTCATGTGTGTGACTGTAATGCCAAATCGAAATGGTGGATTAGTAAAGTAACGGATGAGAATGGTGAAAAATTAGAAGTAATTTCCGAATTGGACTTAGTAATTTTAAATCAAATAAACAAACCCCCACATTCCAGAACAGAGCAGGTGAAAATGAAAATATTGACATCACACTGTGTTCAAGGAAAGCAGAATATAAAATAAAAAATTGGAGAGTGGGTTAAGGCCTAACAACAAGTGATCATAATATATTTTGGATATAGTATTATAGAAACTAAAGCAAAATATAATAGAAGAGGAGATACGCTGTATAATTATAAACAAACAAATTGGCAACAAATAAAGAAGGATTTTCCCAAACCTAAACCTTTATAGTGGGCATTCAGTCGATGAGGACGTAAAAATCTTAACCGAGACCGTTAAGACAGTAGTTAAGAGTACAGTTCCAAAAATAAGACGTAAAAATTCTTCGAAAAAGTATGGACAGATAAACTGCAAAAACTACATCATTAACTACGAAATTAAGACGTATTATCAAAAATCGGCTATTTTTACACAACGGGAATTTAATTTACAAATATACCGAGAGGCTAAACAAAAATACAAGGAACTATTGGAAGAAACTAGAAGGAAGCATTGGGAGTCCTTTTGTTGAGGACAAAATTATACAAGATGTATGAGACGTTCCATATAAAATTATTATGAATAAAACAAAAAACCAGAAATTATAACAACCCTAGATCGAGGTGACGGTACCATAACTGATAATTGGGAAGAATGTTCTAAACTAATATTGAATACCTTATTACCAGATTATGAAGTTGATACGGACGAAGAAATAAACTCGAGAAGCAGAGTGGAATTAGAAATACACTGCAATAACGAAAGAATTATATTCCCAATAGATATATCGGAAATACAAATTATACTTAATACTTTAAAGGCAAAAAAGGTACCAGGACCTGATGGTATTATAAATCAGGTGTTGTTTAATTTAAAAGATAAAATAATACCCTTCTTGCAAATGCTTTTTAATGATTGCTTATAGAAAGGATGATTTCCAGACATTTGGAAAGAGACACGAGTAGTAATACTTAAAAAAGGAAATGATAGGGATTTAAAACAACCAAAATCATATAGACCACATGTTTATTAAATACCATGGGGAAAATTATAGAACAATTAGTCTATAAAAGAATTTCAGGAATTTAGAGAAATTATTGGGGAAAATGACAAACAATTTGGATTTAGAAAAGGATTATTAACGGAGGATGGGGTTATGTTGTTATTAGGAATTATTGGGAAAAGTAAAAAACATTATGTAATTGGGGTTTTAGTTGACATATCTGGAGCATTTGATAACGTATGGTGGCCTTATTCTTTCGGCAATCTTAAAGAAAAGAATTAACCACAGACTCTTTATAAGACTTTAAAGGATTATTGTACACATAGAAAAGTGTATATTAAAGGTGTTAATCAGATAATTTGTAAATATATTACAAAAAAGATGTCCACAAGGTTCAGTCCTGGACCCACATAGTGGTGGAAACTATAATTCAGCAAATAGAAAATGATAAGAATATATCAAATACGATTGCATATACGGATGATTTGATCTTTATAATTGAGGATCAAAATAGAAGGGAATTGGAAACCAACGCATATAAATTGACAGAAAAATTAAGTAATTGTTTTAAGAAATCTAAACCTAAAATTTCATTCAGTAAATCGTGTTATATGTTGTTTAAAGGAAATTTGAAAAGACATCCGATTATTAAGATAAACGATGAAAATATAAGAAGGAAAAAATGCCAAATATTTGGGCATTATGCTGGGTGAAAAATTGAATTTTAAAAAAGTACAGAATATATTCGTAAAAAATAAGAAAAAGTAATGATGCAACTTGGTAGAATTACGCCGAAAAATTTTAAAATATCAATTAAAAACCTCCCAAAATATAATATTTGCGTCCATTATAGCATATGCGGCGGGAACCAGTGCAACCCGTATGGATGAAGTAATTATTAGAAAATTATTGAGAAGGACGCAAAGAAAAATATTATTACGTTTTTCCGGTGCTGTAAATACCACACCAACAATGGATTTATTAATAACAACGGCAATATGGCCAATTGATTATTTCATACGTTTGAAGGGTGCTAGGTTTTGGGTTAAAAGAAAAGATTTGCAAGTGGTAGAAAAAATAATTGGAGTAAAGTGCAATACTTTATTAGATATTAAGCAAAATTTGAAGACAAGATGGCAAATGGAATGGGACGAAATAGAGGAGGGAAGAAGAGCTTTTCATCTATTTTCAAATGCTCAAGAAAGATTACGACTAACATACATACAACCAACAACATGGTTAATACACTTTATTACGGGAATGGAAACATTTATGAGGATATACCCCGTATACAATTTTAAGACATCCTGATTTAATGAAATATCTACAAAAACTAACAAATGATGTAGGTAGAACAGCGTAGGAAAAAGATATATTACCAAAAGTAATGAGATAAATTACCGAGAGGGAGAAAGGAAGTTAGAAGATCTGAGAGGATTAGAATCATAAATCAAAATTTAGATACGGGAGAAGATAAAAGCATAAGTGAAGAAATGGTTAGTTTACAAACGTTGACACTGGCGGAGAATGAAGAGGAAGAGGAAGAATGGGTAGAGAGAAGATTTTAATTAAGACGACGGGAAGGACAGAAATGTGGTGATTATAGAACGAGGATGGGGGAAGAAGAGGAATGGAGAGAAAATGATGCTGGTGTTGGGGTACAGGTTTATTATTATTATTATCATTATTATTATTGTTATTGGTGGAGGAGTAGCCAGCAGTTTCGCTATCTTTGGAGAAGAACTAGCAAGTTCGCCACTGGAGGGGTAGTTTAATGTGGTTAGGGAGCGATAGTGAATGGAGTTATGTTAGGTGCATGGAGATGTGAATTTGTTATTGTTACTAATAGGAGGGGAATTTTGAGTTTATGTAGGTTGGAGGTGGAGTTGGTGTTAGAAGAAAGAAGAAAGAAAATTTAGTGTTTGGTTAAAAGAGATAAAGGTTTAATATACAGGATGAATGACCTAAAACTTGCACCACAAATATTTCGGTAATGGAAAGTTACATTTAATGATTCGGCTGCCGTATGTGCTAATGCAGAATCATGCAATAAGAGAGGTGTTTGATGACAGAATAATTAATGTTGATTTGTGGCCCCCTCGTTCTCCTGATCTAACGAGTTGTGATTTTTATTTATGGGGTTCTTTAAAATACAAAGTGTATCGTTCCATTCCTCGCACACTACAGGAATTTAGAGAAAACATTGTGCAAGAAATCACAAGAATTCCTGCTGCTGAGCTTTGGAGAGTGAGTGAGAATATTTACACGAAGTATGCTGCCTGTTTGAGAGCAGAAGGTCAGCATTTGCAGCATCTCTTATAAGGTAAGGATTTTAGTCCGCCTCTGTAGGCGTAATTTCCCCTGGGACTGCTGGGTGTCTCGCGCAGTAGAGAGAGGCCGCGAGTGGGTTCGAATATAATTTAACTACCCTATAGAATTTAGAATTGTAATTAATTTTTTACGCCTTTGCTCTATTCTAATAATTTCTATTTTTCTTTCTTTTATTTATTTTT
Organism: Deroplatys truncata; assembly: GCA_030765065.1. Lineage (NCBI taxonomy): Eukaryota > Metazoa > Arthropoda > Insecta > Mantodea > Mantidae > Deroplatys > Deroplatys truncata. Next base: position 11,984,854 of record CM060990.1, on the reverse strand, counting down.
TATTTATCATTATATTATTATTTTGTAGACATTGTGCAGTTTGTAGTTATTTAATCTGAAAAAATGTGATGTAATCTAAAATGTAAATGTGTTTGTGAGAATAAATATAAAGTTTGAATGTATATACTTGTATAGTAACCAAGCTGCCGGGGTAGTACATTCAGATGTTATTTATTTTATTTGTTCATTGTGTTGAATGGTTATGTCTTCGATTTTGTCTATTACAGGCAGTTTGGATTCATTTAGTTTTGACGGGTGGTCAGCATAACTGTAGGAGAATATCCGCTTAGATCTCACTAACTGCTGATGTTCAGGATTGGATTACTCAGAGTTAGTGATCCTGAATTCATCCTCACTCAACATACAGGCTAGATTAGATAGCTTATCGTCCAAAAGCTTAAAACTATCTAGAAACCTGAATGAGATACTCCTGTACCTTTTACTGAATGAGATATATCTCTCTGAGGATCTTGAGTTGCACGAAATGGGCTGATCGTCATATGTCAGGAGTTGCATCAGAAAATGGCTATCATAATTGCTAAGGCGATTAAAGAAGATGGGTATAAAATTGGGCACCCGTCTATTAAAATTGCATGAATTATGAGCGGTCCCCAGGAATACACCAGTCACGTGACAGTAGTCGCGGAGCACAAATCACTCGCCTCAAACACATTCTTACATATGTGGCAATGACACGCATTGTGGAAATCAGTCACATCCTGCGCAGTCAAGGCCATTTCTTCATTGCGGTTATATTGGGCAATGACCATGTCGGTTATTGCCCGAAGCCGAATGAAGAATTCCTTGATCGCTTCAGGACCTCTAAATAACTTAAATTTCGACAATGAGGGTCATGGCGGCATAGGAGCTTGAGAGATATCGATATAGACTCATGATGCTGGATAGCCCGATTCCAGCTCTGATGAGCCGACGGCTCGCAGGACTGATCTCTGGCTAGCACGTTCTCAATATTGGTATACACAACAAAATTTACAGGAGTACCCTTTAGTATGATGAAAACTCGATCACTTTCCCCTGCATATGCCTTTTGAGCACCTGGCACTGCATGCACTTCTACTGATGCTTTTTAAAAGCATCTTCGTTATTGTATTGCTTCAGGCAGGGCTCGCATAACCGTTTCCCCTTATGTTTACTGATCTGCTCACAGTCAGCCTTGACATATCCTCAATCAGACGGTACTGAGATCTGGCATCATGCTCGGTAAATAATAGGTTGATATTAAATTCATTCTGTTGTCTGTGTTGATATGGGGGAATAATTATGCTCTCGCTGTCTAGTCAAAATACACAAACTGAAATATCCTGGTTTTGCCGTTCAAATTCTGGAATCTGATGAAAGCTTACTGGGAAGTCTATACCGCTGTTATTGTGTAGGGTGAATAACTGCTCTACAGGGTATTTGCTCGTTCTTTAACCGTGAGGCTTCACAGAATACTTTGCAGGGAGCAAGCAGAATGCAAAACAGTATTCATAATTGTTTTTTATATCTAATACAGCTCGTTTATTCCTGATTGAGGCAGGTAGCTCAATGTTTCGCGTCGCATTCAATGTGTCATAAAAACGCATTCCAATAACAAGAGCCAGGACTGGGAGCAGAGATTTTGAGCATCTCCCTCGAAATTAGATATGTTTTCTATCATTTCATCGATCATAGAGGTGTATAAGGTATGAAGATCACTTGACTGGTCTTGGTCTTACTATTGAAAAATATGGTTTCAGCGTGCTCTTTTTCAAGGAGTTTGAATTAAATATGTCACCTCGGTTGAGGAACTTATTTTAAATCCTGATGGGTTCCTCCTGTGCAGAGAAGCCATCTCCCTGAATACAAGATGTCTGCATTCCTGCAGAAATTGACGGGGGTCAACTTTTTCTAGAACGTTCTCAATTTGGCTATTGAAAAGCCGCCCCTTGAACGCCGATTCGAAAACTATACATTATAGCTGTGCATGGCTAACATTTAGTCTTTTGTTGTTGACGGGTTGGGGTGGATTATGTTGACCGATGCCTGATGTTCCTGCAGTTGGCTTAACCATGGCAGAGGAGGGACCTGGACGGGGGATGTGGGTCATTCCTTGACCGCGCTCTTCTTCTTCCGCTTCGCGAGGTCTCTTGGAACCTCGGAGCAATGATTGGTTGTTTACATCCTCAGGCTGCGGGTTCGTGACCATTATAGTGGATTCTATAACAATAAAGAAACAGCATTAATTGGAATGTAAGTTAAAATGTAATAGAAACCTGAAAAAATATATTTATTAAATCATTAAAAAACGATTTTAATAGTTATGTGTTAACGTTGCGTTAATTATTAATTTGTATATTTTAATAAATAAATGAGGAAAAATAGAGTAAGAAACGTTATGCGTAAACGTTACGATAATTATTTTATGTAACTGTATATTTAATAAATTGAAGAAGTCAATTTAAACAGCGAGGTGTTAACGTTACGTTAATTATTTATATAACTGTATATTTAATCAATTTGAAGAAAGGCGATTAAAATAAGTTACGCATTAACGTTACGTTTATTATTTTATGTAATGTTGCTACAGGTAGAATAAATAAGGTTAAAAACTCACCATTAAATTCGCGAAGCATCTGTATGAACACGGCCCTGTAGGCGCAATTCACACATGCGCACGCCCCTTCAGCATGAATAATCATCCAGGCATCTCCTATAGGCCTCTGGGCCACGTTCTCGAACCCAGGAGGAGGTGGAGTCAGCTAGTTTTGTGAGAATATTGGCGAAGGCAAGCTGCCATCCTTGTCCATCTCCTCAGTCACACTTGAAGCCTCTTCAGGAACTACAACAATACAAGTAAATAAAACAGAATTAGCTTCACATCGAATATTTTGTTAATTGAAAAGAGGCCTGTAAATTGAATGTTTCATTTAATAATTGAAATTCTGGAGTAAACACAAGTTGATCGCTGGTTATACATGCATTAAAGAAAGTTAATATTTTTTTAGAAAAAACAGTTTAAGTGAGATAAAAATATCTATACTTACCATTCGCATCGTTAGGCATCTGTATTAGAGCAGTCCGTATTCGCAGTTAATACACAAGCAAAACTCCTCTGCAGCGATGGCAGTGTTGGCATTCCCGTCTCTAACGGGAGTGACATCCTCAAATCCTGGAGGCGGCGGTATGATATAATCACCCCCCGATAAGATTGGTGACGGGGGCCACTAATATCAAGAGCCTCAGGGCTGCTATGCAATGACACAGATGATGACTGACCTCCTGCTCGGGTTGCTGCCATGATATCGGCATTAGCTGGTTCTCTACGACGCAGGGCTTTAAGGCTAAGCCGTGAGCCTCCACCTGTGGTGAATGAGGCTCTGGAGTCTCCATTGGTGTTTGCAGTGTTACCTGGAAAAATTTGTATGTAAGCTCGATTGGTTCTTATAACTGTTGAAAAGATGAATGAGTAGAGAAATTCACGTGAGTGTGACTGGAAGAAGAACGTGTAGAGAAATTCAGGTGATGTGAAAAAAGAGCGAATAGTAAAAATCGTGTGAATGTTAAAGAAAGAAGAATGTGTAGAGTAATCCCTGTGATGTGTAAAAGAGTGTGCAGAGAAAACTGTGTGAGTGTGAATGCAAGAAGAGTGAGTAGGGATAACCTATGAATGTTAATGGAAGAAAAGTGTGCGTAGAAATCCCTGCGAGGTTGAAAAAAGTGAGTAGGGAAAAATGTATGAATGTAAATGCAAGAAAAGTATGTGTAGAAACCCTTTTGATGTGAAAAAGAGTGAGTAGGAAAAATCATATGAATGTTAATGGAATAAGAGAGTGTGTAGAGAAATCCCTGTGAGGGTGAAAAATTGCGAGTAGGGAAAAACGTGTGAATGTTAATGCTTTAGGGCCTAGAGAACTATTTGCACCGGCGATGATAACTACATTTTTTAAAAATTTAATTTGCAAGAGAATTGTTAAAAAAATGAAGTTCGAATGAAAATCTGATTCTCTTGCACATATTCGTCTTTCATGCACTATATATCGTTTAAACAAAATTAAAGGCATCGTAAAAGTCAACACTGATTTATATAGTTATGTAAAAACTCACCTACCTTGCATTTTTTATTGATGATGAATGCTGTCTAGGAAAACAAAATGCTCGTACTTCTTCAATTAAACTGTAGCACACGTGTTTTTTAATTTTAATGCAGAGTTAATAAACTCACAATCATTTAACAAGACCCGCGAGCTGTTTATATAGAGCCCTAAAGCCCCCGTTGCAATGCAGGCACATCGTTGTGGTTGGAGTGTTTACATGTCATGTGATTATTGCATCCAGTGGAATTATCTCCTGCTGCACATGCACAGAGACTCTCAGCATTTTCTACCCCTACGAGCGGAGGGGGTGATACAGGTGTGTGTGTTTGAAGGAAATGGTAGGTATAAAGCAGAGAATGGAATGCAGAGGGGGAAGGTGATTGATGCAGGTGTGCGTGTGTTTCCTATTGCACAGGTGTTCGGGTACTGCGGAATGGAAGGGCGAATAGAACCGCGTCTGCCTTTTGTCGAAGAACAAAAAGCCACAACCATAACAATAGCGATCAGGGTGGTCCGTATAACACAGGTGAATGTTACCTGTCATTCCTTCGTCCCGCAAAACAATACAAAAATTTATGGCTCCCAGGTAGTCTCTGGAATGCAAGTGGTCCGGGGTAAACAAAGGAAGAATGGAATGCAATTGGTAGGGGAACAGAACCGCGTCTGCCTTTTGTCGGCAAGGATAACAAAGAAAAGACATGCCAGCCAAAATAGCAATCAGTGTTGTCCGTATAACACAGGTGCATGTTACCTGTCGTTCCCATTGTCCCGCAAAACAATTCAAACATTTATGACTCCAAGGTAGTCTCTGGAATGCAGGTGGTCCTGGATAAACAAAGGAAGAGTGGAATGCAAGGGGTAGGGGGAAATAGAACCGCGTCTACCTTTTGTCGGCAAAGATGACAAAGAAAAGACACGCCAGCCACAATAGTAATCAGGTTGACCGTATAACACAGGTGCATGTTACCTGTCATTCCCATTGTCCTGAAAGAAAACCTAGCAAACATTTATGACTCCCAGGTGGTCTCTGGAATGCAGATAGTCCGCGGTAAACAAAGGAAGAGTGAACTGCTAGGGGTAGGGGAAAATAGAACCGCGTCTGCGTTTTGTCGGCAAGGATAACAAAGAAAAGATAGTCCGGCACAATATCAATCAGTGTGGACCGTATAACATAGAGATATGGCAGGCTTTTGTTCGACAAAAACAAAATTTATGGCACACAGGTGGTTTCTGGAATGCAGGTAGGCCTGTGGTCTGGGTAAACAATAGGAGAGAGTGGAATGAGGAACATATCCGGCGCGAATGTATACGCCATTCAAGAGACAACCAAGCATAATTTATTACACACATTGTTCCCTTTGACAGAAAGCGGGGAACCTTATAACACAGGTGCATGTTACCTGTCAACCTTTTTTCCCACTAAACAATACAAAATTTACCCTCATTGTCCCATCGACAGGGGGCTGGGGACAAGATTGATTTATGCACATTCTATGCTAATTTTTTGCCGTCGTCCTGGATCCAACCGATGCTCGCTGGTCTAACTTCCGCAATTACTAACTACTGTATGTATTCCCTAGACTGTTCTACTTGAAAAATGAACGGCAATGTTTCGTTTGTATGTATTCGCTAGACTTTTGTACTTGGAAGATGAACGCCAGAAGTTCGTTTGTCTGTATTCCCTAGATTGTTCTACTTGAAAAATGAATGGCAAAGTTTCGTTTCTATGTATTCGCTAGACTGTTGTCTTGGAAGATCAACGCCAGAACTTCGTTTGTCTGTATACCCTAGACTGTTCTACTTGAAAAATGAATGGCAAAGTTTTGTTTGTGTGTATTCCCTAGACTGTTGTACTTGGAAAATGAATGGCAAAGTTTCATTTGTCTGTATTCCCAGGAGTATTGTACTTGGAAAATGAATGGCAAAGTTTCGTTTCTATGTATTCGCTATACTGTTGTCATGGAAGATGAACGGCAAGGTTTCGTTTGTGTGTATTCCCTAGACTGTTGTACTTGGAAAACGAACGGCAAGGTTTCATTTCTATGTATTCCCTAGACTGTTGTCTTGGAAGATGAACGGCAAGGTTTCGTTTGTATGTATTCACTAGACTGTTGCCTTGGAAAATGAACGGCAAGGTTTCGTTTGTATGTATTCACTAGACTATTGTCTTGGAAAATGAACGGCAAGGTTTCGTTTGTATGTATTCACTAGACTGTTGTCATGGAAAATGAACGGCAAGGTTTCGTTTGTATGTATTCACTAGACTGTTGTCTTGGAAAACGAACGGCAAGGTTTCATTTGTATGTATTCCCTAGACTGTTGTCATGGAAAATGAACGGCAAGGTTTCATTTGTATGTATTCACTAGACTGTTCTCTTGGAAAACGAACGGCAAGGTTTCATTTGTATGTATTCCCTAGACTGTTGTCATGGAAAACGAACGGCAAGGTTTCATTTGTATGTATTCCCTAGACTGTTGTCTTGGAAAATGAACGGCAAGGTTTCATTTGTATGTATTCACTAGACTGTTGTCTTGGAAAATGAACGGCAAGGTTTCATTTGTATGTATTCCCTAGACTGTTGTCTTGGAAAATGAACGGCAAGGTTTCGTTTGTATGTATTCACTAGACTGTTGTCATGGAAAATGAACGGCAAGGTTTCATTTGTATGTATTCCCTAGACTGTTGTCTTGGAAAATGAACGGCAAGGTTTCGTTTGTATGTATTCCCTAGACTGTTGTCTTGGAAAATGAACGGCAAGGTTTCGTTTGTATGTATTCGCTAGACTTTTGTACTTGGAAGATGAAGGGAAAGGTTTCTTTGTATATATTTCCTAGAGTGTGGTACTTGAAAAGTGTATAGCAGTATTTTATTTCTATGTATTTACTATAGTACTGTACAAGAAAATTGTGCAGTACACAAGTTCCGTTCAGATATGTTTTATTCGTAACTATAAAAATGCTTTACTTCCATTTTTATGTTAATTAAAACGTTCCACAGGACGTAAAAACGCCATTTTATACAATAAAAGGATTAATTCTTTCACTTCTGGCAAAGGAACAGAACTGTCTTATAAACGAGTTTTATAAATTTACTGGCTGATTTGATAATATTGTTATGGATCTTTTTAGTGTTATAATTTAATGATACTATGTCCTTTTGATATAATATTTTCATACTGAAATCCGGAGTAAAATTAGCATTCCAGAAGAATACTAAGAGTTCTCTTCTTTATTTCTGAGATTTTGTTGGAAATTTAAACAAAACTGGATAGTGCTGAAAAAAATACAATAACATTATTAAAGTGACAATCTTACAGATATTTTTAACCTTTAAAGCAAAAAAATTAACCTTAGAAATATTATGGCTAATGTTCATTTAAACATCATCTTTATTATGTAATAAACAGTGAAAACATACGTAATACTTTCCCGATTATGTATGTGTGTATAGGTATTTATGTATTTATTTATGTATGTATATATATATGTGCATGTAGGTATGTACATATGTGTTTATTACTATTAGTATTATTGCGAATTAGCACGCTGGTATAACAAGTGACATAAAATGGGTTGTGAAATGAATTTAAAACCAAGAAATACATAAAAGATTAAACATCTAACGCCGTACTCTGTCGTTGGATGAAATACAAATGACTAAACAGGAAACGGGACACACTTGTACTGGAACTTGCAAGGTTGGAAAGCTTCAGTGTCACTCATTGGTCTTCCCGAACAGCAGCAGACCAAGCAAGACGTTGCGTAACCCAACGGTTATTACATCTTCCAGCGAACCTGGTCATAATCGGTTCAATAAGGACGAAATTTCCATTATACAACGTCAAGAGTTTCGGCCTTATGACTTGGCACATCTCACGGGAAGTACGAATGACGTCATAAGTACGTTCGGTGCATTGCTCGCAGAGTGAACGTCCTGCCGATTCACGTGGCATTGCGCTGCGTGACCCCAGTGTTCAGCTTTTGAGGGCACAAGACTGTAAACAGCAATGATTTGGCAAACATAAGATGTTACTTAATTTTAATAAGTTTTCCTTGCCACTCCTCTCATTCGAAAGGTGTGATGAATTTCCAATTAATATTTTACATACTTAACATTTTGAAAGCAGCCGTAAGATGCGCCGGAAATGAATCAGTACAAATGCTTTTCTTAAATGTGCCCTTTGATTCCGCATTTGCCTTCCTTATATTAATTACACAAAGATTTGCGGTGGTCTTTCCCATTTTGTTAATTCTGTTTCCTATTGTATTATCTGCATTTATATACAAGGACACTAATGTTTGATGGAGATTAATCACAATGTTTTTTTCTCAGAATATTACTGACCTTTGAAAACGTTCCAAACTTAACAATCAATTCCCTTTATCTGTATTTTTTCAGCTAAGTGTTCAGAATTTATTTTGAGTTAAAGTTATGTACACTATTTGGCCTAAGAATTGCCGCATAAATTCTTCTGCTTATTATTCCTAATATATGTTCTTATTGATTACATTTATTGAACCATTGTGTGCAAAATCATTAATTTTGTTCACCATTTTACATGTGCTATGAAGCAAATATTCATGTATATGCTTTAGAACAGAGCAAACGCAAATTGTTACTGCAGACCCATTAATAGAATAATAAGGTTAATTACAAGAGACACAACAATCCTGGATAGCTAAAAGTTCGTAGCTCATTCGTTTTATGAGCGACCCCGGCCTTGAAATTGCTCGAGTTCAACACACTAGCTAAACCTTTCACTTACCGAGCGAGATGGCTCCGCGGTAACGTGTGAGGCTCGCATTCGGGAGGTCCCGGGTTTGATTCTTGCTGGTCGCCCACTCTGACCATGGGTTTTTCGTGGTTTTCCCTGGTTGACAAAGGAAGTAATGTATTCTACCACAGATTTCTTCTCATTTCATTTGCCTTTCATGTTTCAAGTTGACTCCGTGGAGGTTCGGTCGGTGTCGGGCAAATGGGGCAGAGGCTTACGACTTGGAACTTCTAGGCTCTGCCAGAGAGAAGCCGGTTCAGCCTTCACTGCTGGGTCGTGCTTCCCGGGTCCCACTAGAGGGACGCCTCCGAGCGACCCACCCATGGTCGGATGGTCAAGCTTGGAACTATTAGGCAACTCTGCACGCCTCTGTCGACTTGCACCGGCCTCGTTCTGCAACCCATATGTCTCCTGCGGTTCACTCCGTTCCTCCCGAGGGCGTATGCACAAAATATTAATTAGGGGTAGAGGTGCTGGGTATCCCCTCTGTTAACTAGCCCTATCCAGTCCTAATGTTTCATTTCACCCTAGTAGGGATAGGATAGAATAGGACCAGAATGGAACATCAAAAGGGCTATGTCCAATGTCCAATAATTGCTTAAAATTCGTTTTAAGAGGTTAGATATTTAATGCTTCATAAACATTCTGAACCGGAAATAAATATATGTTCCTCTTTTCGTAAAGAAGTTACGCGATTTTACAATTTTGCTTCCCTTAATCACACCATTCAATTGAATAGGTATATTTATCCTCTACCAGAAACGTTTAAAGTTTCTTAACTATGTCTTCTTCTTATTCTTCTACGCTCCAAAGTCTTGACATTTACATCGCAGCAACTGAAGGCCAAGATAAGCCATGTCCGATTTTAGCTTCAAATTTATTTTCTAATGCCAAAATGGCTGCATCGTCATTTTCAAAGTTGACCCACGCGCACAAAATCTTCTCCTTCGACCATATAACTTTTTAAATAAAAGAAAATCATGATGCTTATGGAGATGGTGTTTTTATGTCGGGATACACATAAACAGCATTTTCCCAGTAATTAATGGTTGTAGTTAATAAACATATGCACACACGATCTTCGTTCTAGTAAACTCAATGTAATGTGAAGTGCAAGAGGATATTCCTTGAATTCCTCGAGCGACGCAGACCTGCCACAAGCACGTCCGTGCCCTTGCCACTAGTTGTCAAGGTCGCACACTGTTTTTGTTGATGCCGTGTAAAGCAAACCACAAAATAAAGCAGCTCTTGCTCAAACCGCGGTTATCCCGACATTTTGCCTAAGGCCCAGCAGTCCACTAGGGAGGAAATTGGTTCAACGTGTTTCTGAACACGTCAACAGCTAATGTTCAGCGGAAGAGTACATCAAAACTGCATCGTTTATTTCATTACCACATCCTATGTATGTACTAGAAGTGTGCTTGCATTGTTTGATACATAAACGTTAAGTCGTTCCAGGATGATGCGTTTTAAAACACGTATTTTAGTTAGTGTACAAAGAAACAGTACCTTACGATGCAATTTTCATACCTTTTAAACAGTATTTCAGATTTATGTTGCTTATTGAGCTAGAAAATAAGTTTGTTAACAAATACATTTTCTTTTATATTAAAGGGTTGTAAAACAATTACTCAATTGTGAATTTCAGCTATTGAAAAACATATACTTATCAATCATGGATGAGCTTGATGGCTTTATATCAATAACTGCACAGCAAGTGTTAGTTAGCATGTATTGGGGAAACTGTTTCCGAAGTTTCACTTTGATAACTTAAAAATCGCCTCGTAACGAGCATTTTAAATGTTGAAAAATGTCTAAAAACTGCAACCGAGAAAAGCTCACCAGAAAATTTACCCATAAAAGCTGTTCTGAAATTCTGCTTCTTATTTTTTATTAAATAATGTAAATTCTTACTTCAAATACATAATTTAGAGACTAATTAACATATGTGTAGCTAATTTTGTAACAAGAGTTCTAGAAATCGATACAAGACGATGGACCGCAGTTTGACTGTACCTGCTTCGTTGCTGATTCTGCTGCCATGTTAGCGTAGCTCGTGGGCCCACGGCTCTAGTGGTTTGCTATGAGTATTTTCCCTCGGGGTATGCGTGGATGTATCGTGAAGGACAACACCAGTTTAAATTGACAGAAGTTCATTGTTGAAGTGATTGCCGACAGTTTTAAATGAACAAACAGACTGATTATGAATCGTAGCACACGAAATTGTAACAACTAAATTATTAAACCGGCTATCTTCTGCAGTATTAAAGTTACGTTGAAAAAACTGTTTCCGCAATAAATGAAACTACAGGCGTAAGCTGCCGTGAGTCGCTAAAATGTTACGACAGGATTTTCCGCGATAGCCGCTACTCACACAAGCTCGTCACTGGACGCATAAAATATCACACGAGCAAGTACCGCTGACGGTACCAGAATCAGAGTAACCGTCTGATTCAGATGCCCGCCTTCTTATTACTTAAGCCGCGCCTACATTAGAATTACTCGCATCAACATCATTTTTACGCGCAACCAATGTTTAACTCCTACGTGTGCCTCTTACCTTTGATACCATGGGACTTAGCTAAAATTTCCAGAATGTAAGTGCCTTTCTCTTTTCATGAATTGGCCTACGTGGCTCTGTATAAGCGTGCTGAACGTATAACCTAACTGCGTTCTCAGAAATCCTTATACTAATGTGCTCGCTGCTTCGGCTGTCGCTACTGACTTTGGCTACAGTAACTTCCTAATTACCTTCGTCTTTCCGGACAAAATATTTCAACCCAAACTTGTTTTATTATACATTGATTTAATATACGGAAACTATTTTTGGAGTTATTTATTTATCTTACTATTATTTCCTTATTTAATTATTTATATTTTCCCGCCCATAAATACTGTTTCAAAATTTTAGATAGAATGTAAGAAATATAAGGATACACCTCAAACGCCCAACCACGCCCTCTGCTCAGGCGCTTTAAAAATCACATAACTCTCTGATCTTTGCTTCGTTAACAAACATATTTATACGAAATCGTTCCTGTAGAATCGGCTTGATATGAACTTAAAAAGCCTATTTTTTTTATCATTTTTGGCCAATTTTCACCGATTAGTCTCCTTAAGGGAACAACTTAAGAAATTCAGAAGGAAGGCCAGAATCAACATTGTGCCAACTATAGCAGTCTACCGCTCCTTGTAGACTAACTGGTACAGGATGGTAGCGTCCGATTGCGTATCGCAATGAAGTTTTATTTCTTTTGGCGTACAAATTCGTCAGCACCCAGTGCAGTGAAACGTATTGTGACAGTTGAAAAACTGGACAAAGTTACAGTGTTATTTTTGAGGCAGTAGCCAGCTTTAAGTTACATTAAACAAACTACAGATGACACTTTCACTATAAGAACTAACACTCAATGGATCTGCTGGTGCCAGGATCTGAGATCAGGACAGTTTGTTCCAGTTTAATTTTCCCAGCTTGGGACTAGAGAGATGTAGTGGCCGTTTTTCATGTGAGCACAATGGATCTGCGGGTGTCAGGATCTGAGATCAGGGCAGTTTGTTCCAGTTTAACTTTCCCAGCCTGGGACTAGAGAGATGTAGTGGCCGTTTTTCATGTGAGCACAATGGATCTGCGGGTGTCAGGAGCTGAGATCAGGGCAGTTTGTTCCAGTTTATTTTTCCCAGTTTGGGACTAGAGAGAGAGAGATGTAGCGGCCGTTTTTCATATCAGCACAACGGAATGCGGGTATTAGGATCGGAGATCAGCGCAGTTTGTTCCAGTTTATTTTTCCCAGCTTGCGACAAGACAGAGATGTAGCGGCCGTTTCATGTCAGCACAATGGATCTGCGGGTGTCAGGATCTGAGGTCAGGACAATTTCTTTGGTTTTGATTTTCCCAGCTTGCGACTAGAGAAAGCGTAGAGACTGATTCATGTAACGGCCGCCTTGAATAGTTGCTACAGTGAGGAGTTTAATATGGATTTAAAATATACCGTGCGCGGGAACGAGAGCGAGAAAGTTGAAACATGGCCAAATCTTGTTTCCCGTTCCCGGGACTCGGGGAAGCTTCCCCTTAACTCTGAACACTATTTATAAATTCGCTAATGTGATATGTTGTAATTCTTTTTCTTTGAAAACTTAAACTGTTTTTGGAACTCTTTATGAAACTCACATATTCTCCCTACAGTTTATTGGCACGTCCTTGGAATCAAACCGTAGTACTGCATAATGGAATACTCCTCGCCCGAAAGTCAATGGAAGCAGATCTTGAGGTGAAACATGTCAATATGTACAGACGGCTCCAAATGTTTTCGGTTCAACCGGTACCGAGCCAAGCGGGGTGTCTTATCGAGAGGTTATACCAGGTGCGTTAGCTCATACCTGCTGTACAAGGAAGATTAAAAGATGTAATAGGCTAAAGAAAATATCATTCCAACACATTTCCGTTAGACTTGGCTGTAAGAATGTAATAACTGTGAAAAGAAAACAGCAATAACATTACAACACAGCGACATAAGCAGTTTACAAGCTAATTTTTAGGAATTAGAAGCATCATATCATTGTATAACAAGCAAGTGTTAAAACAAAATGGTTTGGTTTTCAATATTTACTGCTTTCTATACGCATTATCAACTAACATATGTTCTTTATTTTCATAATGTCCTTATAAAGTATGGTTTTTCCGTGCATCGTGACAACAATTTAGGCCAGAAATTATTTAAAGTTACACTTTTCCTATTTGGTTGCGTGCAAGATGCCGTAACGACAACCAGCCGCTTATCTATTCCACAACTCATCTTTTTACTGTCTCCACTATTTACCTATAATAAGTAGGGAAAGTGTTGTATTCCACCCAACAATTAAAAAAAACCAGATTCATCGGAAATACACTTTTTGAGACCCACTGAATCCAAAGAAAGCATTTTCACTTTCTCCACTACGTAGTTACAGTAAGTAGAGCAAGTATTATATTCCACCCAAAAATCAAATAACGAGATTGATACTCGGAACGGAAATATTCGTTTTCAGACTCCCTGAAACCAAACAAAACGTATTTACTTTCTCTACTACGTGGTTACAGTAAGTAGAGCAAGTATAGTGTTTCAACCAAAAATTAAATAACGAGATTCACCGGATATACACGTTTTGAGACCCCTGAATCCAAACTAAGCATGTTTACTTTCTCTACTACGTAGCTACAGTAAGTAGACAAGGTATTGTGTTCCACCTAAAAATTCAATGTCGTAATTTCACCAGAAATCACGTTTGTGATCCCCTGAATCTAATGAATTTAATTTTAGAAAATGGTCCAACTGCGCGTGTGTGTGCGTGTATGTGTGTGTTTGTGTGTGTATCCACGAACAGTATAACTCAAAAGCAGAAGGTTGGTTAAAAACCGAACTTAGTGTTTAAGTTCAACTTCTTCCAAGAATGCGACACGGAGATTTTAAAGAGAATCCTCCACTCCAAACTACCCTTTACATCGGATATTTTTCGATATTTTTTATTCTTTCAAAAATGACTCTAAGGATTTTGTTTAAAATACATATGTTTAAGCTATTTTCATGATAAATAGAATGTATATCTTTCATTTTCTAGCAATAGTCTGTAAATTAGGCTTTATTGTCAATGACTTATGATAATTAGTAAATCGTAACACAGAGACAAAATCTTCCTGCACAACTATTGTAGATCTTGTTAAAGCACAACATTTATATCAAATAACATTTTGATTTTATGTCAAATACCTTATATTTTATCTATTCTGAAATGTTCTTTGTTATTAGTTTGAATTTTCAAATACTTTATACTTCTCTCAACTGCAAATAGCTATTGTTTTTACTTCCTTCCTTCCTTCTTTCCTTCCTTCCTGCTTTCTTTCTTTCTTTCTTTCTTTCTCGTGTTCATACAAAGAGAACAGAATTTCAAAGAATTTCTGTGGCTCGCATTCGGGAGGTCGTGGTTTCGGTTCCTCTGGCCTTCCTGGTCCATGGGTTTTTTCGGGGGTTTTTCTAGGTCGCCAGGCGAATGCTGGGGAGGATTCTCACATCCCCGAATTTCCTGAACCTCCATTTCATCTCCATTCTCATTTCCCTTCATCTTTCATCCGTTGGTCTCTTTCAGGGTTGGAAGTGTCAGTGATGGTGTTTTGGTGCAGTGTGGTAGGAGAAAAGGATGCGTTTTGTGACTTTCTCCGTCCCTCGGCTTTCAGCTGGCTGTCGGGAGTATCCTAACTTACTTGAGAGGCATTGGGGTCCCGGTGTGCCTGTTCGTCTGACAGAGAGTCTATCTGAAAACTTAGGGACCCTGCCATTCCTGTGCCTCATTCCTGATTCCGGACGCCCGGTGTCATGTCTCGCCTCATCCTTCCTCCCTTGTGGGGCGTGTCCACAATATATGTGGATGAGTGCCTAGCCCCCTCCGTAGCCAACCAATCCAAAGCTATTACACGGCACTCAGCTTTGAGGGGTTTGGCTATCGCTTTAACTTAATATGTTCCACTTATACCTACAACGACTTGTGTAAATAAGTGATGCAGGTTTATCGGTATTAACATGACACAGGCGCAGAATAAGCTTTGTAACAATAGTTTGTAGAAGGGTGGGTAGAGAAAGTCATGTGAATGCAACACATATTTTATAGCAAAAGCTCCATATGCCTGTGTCTCTGTGAACAACATAAATCCAAAGCGAAAAGTCGGTTAAATACCAAACTTGATATTTAAGTTCAGCATCTTTCAAAGATGTGACAAGGATTTTCAAGAAACTCTCCCCCATTCTGAACAGCCCTTTACATGGAAAAATATTCGACATTTATTTTCTCAAAAATGGTTCTAATGATTTTGATTAAAACACTTTCTGTTTAAAATATTTTCATGACAAAGGAAATATATATTTTGAACCTACTGAGAAGAACCTCTCAACTCTTCTTCATTCTAAATGACATTTTTATAACTGGTAAACTCTACAAGATTGGACAAGGTTTCGCTACACCCCGTTAAAACACCAAGTTTGTTATACATATATTTTATGAGATTAACTATTTCCCTGATATTTTTTGTTATTGGTTTGAATACTTTTTGTAACTCATTGTAATTCGTTTTGTTGTCGCCGTCATACAAACAGCATGCAATTTCAAAGCATCACGTAGTGACATGCTTTTTGAAAATGTAGCTATCGCTTTATCCCCGTATACCACAACGAAATGTGTAAATGTGAACTTCTTCTTTTGGTACTTAACCGCGTAGGCCATTACAGACGGTGAATGAGCGAAATGGTTAAAATGATGCTCAAATAGGCCCGAGGTCCCTGGAAATTAGAATCTAACATTTATCTTCTCGGGATAAGAGGAAACCCTGGAAGTAACTTTACCAAGGTATTCACTTTAACCGAGATTCGAACTCGGGACCTCTTGAATGTGAGGCAGACCCCCACAACACACAGATGGGCTAAATGTGATTTGCAAGTTTATCTGGATTATAAGAAGTAGACAGAAAAATGAGAATTAGAAAAAAGGATTTGTAGAATGGTGAGAAGAGAAAGTTATGTGAATGCAACA
Source organism: Deroplatys truncata (assembly GCA_030765065.1). Taxonomy (NCBI): domain Eukaryota; kingdom Metazoa; phylum Arthropoda; class Insecta; order Mantodea; family Mantidae; genus Deroplatys; species Deroplatys truncata. Next base: position 11,968,449 of record CM060990.1, on the reverse strand, counting down.
CGTTAGACTTTTCTCGTGGTAATGTAAAGAGCGTGGAGTTTCAAAGACACCACATAAAAATCTGACTATCGTTTGAGCTACTGCATTCTTCTTATACTTACAACGAAGTTTGTAATGGCAGTTCATCTCAATTAACAAGAAGACTCAAGCCGTGTGTAGGACAAGGTTGGAAAGATAGAATCAGATTGAAAAATCCAGTGTCGTAGCCGAGATTTGAATTACGGATCTTCCAGTTTATGTCCAGGTGGCGCCGTGGTGACGCGTGCGACTCACATTCGGGAGATCCGTAGTTCGCTTCCCGGCGACCACCCAATCTGACTCACGTGTTTTTTTCGAGAGTTTTATCGGGTCGTCAGGCTAATGCTGATATGATTTCTCTCAGCCCCCGAATATCGTTCCATTCCTTATTTCATTCATCCTTAACCCCGTTAGATCTGTTTCAGGGTTGGAAGTGTCAGCGATGATATTCCGGTGTGGCGTGGCAGGGAAAAATAATGTTCTCTGTGGTTATCCGTCTCTCGTTCTTCGGCTGGTTGCCAGGGTATACGCTCCACTTCTTGTGGGGGCGTTGGACCCTCTGTGTGGGGTGGGGTCCCCGGTTTGCCTGCCCGACTGTCAGGGCGTCTCAATCTGTAAAATTTAGGAACCTTGTCATTGCTGTGCCGTCACTCATGGTTCCGGCCGCCCGGCGTCTCGGTGTCTATCACCCCGTCCCTCCCTCCCGGGAGCGCATCCTCGAGGGGCACAAACACAGTATCCTCATTCACTGGATCGGGGTCCAGTCCTCTCCGTTACACATCCCATTCCATTCCAGACCAGAGAACAGAAGCCGTTTGGTGACCCCTGTAATTCAGCGACAGAGCACTGTGATGCGCGAATCTATCTGTCCTAAAAGATTGAGTTTTTAGGTAGCGAGAGATCATAAGACATTTAAGGTTTAATTTCTGCATCATCTTTTGGTAAGACAATTCTTATTCCGATCGCAATATTCGTTAAACTTTATCTACCAAATACATGACGAGGATTTATATAATTCGACAAGCTCGATAATAAGTTGCTTGGAATGGGAACGTACATCACGCCTCTTGCACAAAACTTCCCTTCCGGCTGAAGGCACGGCTTGTACACTGTCCACACGCACACGCCTATGAGTTAGTGCAAACAAAATCTTCAGCACGCAAACTTGACGCAAGCCGAGCTTTTGGCTTCGTGAGAGCTACCGTCTTGCAGTCCACATGCACACGCCTAAGAGTTAGTGCGAACCAAATCTTCAGCACGCAAACTTGACGCAAGCCGAGCTTTTGGCTTCGTGAGAGCTACCGTCTTGAGTCCACATGCACACGCCTAAGAGTTAGTGCGAACCAAATCTTCAGCACGCAAACTTGACGCAAGCCGAGCTTTTGGCTTCGTGAGAGCTACCGTCTTGAGTCCACACACAGGCATGTTGTTCTCGATACAAAGTGGTTTGCGCAGTTAAGCGCGCGGTAAGACCCGCCGGTGTAGCAGGAGCATAAGAGGACTCGCCCGCCAAGAGGCTTATGGTGCTCCGTGGCTTAGGGGTTTGCAGGTTCCAGGCCCGCCTTTGACATGTGTGCTTATATCCGTATGGGTTTCTGCAAATATATGGAATGTGAAACAGAAAAGAAAGACAAGGGAAAAACAAAAAATTAAGAAAGCGTCGGGCGGATTTTACTTTATTGTAGAGGACAAGGATTTTCCCTACTTAGTCTCTAATACCGGTTATAATAATACAATCTCACTAACAGTATCACTTCCTTTTTCATTTGATATGAATTGAACAGCAATGAAACAAAATCTGTACATACACTTCTAGGACTCTACTGAATGCTGCCAACTGAGTTTTGTTTAAACAGGACGAAGTCAGTGAGATACGTGCATTCAAGGCAAAACTGTAGTCTTTGGCGTATGGCAAACTCCCTTTAAAGAGTTATAGCTCCATACGCTTGCTTTAAAAGAAATAATCTATAACTGCACTTATAGCTTCTCTTACCGCTGGCAGATCATCGAGGACTAACCTGAAACATTATACGTATCATGTCATAAAATACTCCTTTACGTTGTTTTTGCTAAAATCCGGTGCTCGAATGAATGATCAGGGAACGGAGGGACTCCTCGCACATCGACCCAAATCGGATCTTTTGTGCTGACCACACCAGGAGGAACGGATGGGGTGAAGGAACCGCAGGAGGCTATATGTGTGACTGTGACCGAGGAACGGAGGGGACACCTCGCACCTCGACCCAACACGGATCTTTTGTGCTGACCACACCAGGAGGAACGGATGGGGTGAAGGAACCGCAGGAGGCTATATGTGTGACTGTGACCAAGGAACGGAGGGGACACCTCGCACCTCGACCCAACACGGGTCCTTTGTGCTGACTAACCAGGAGGAACGGATGGGGTGAAGGAACCGCAGGAGGCTATAGGTATGACTGTGAACAAAGAACGGAGGGAACACCTCGCACCTCGACCCAACACGTATCCTTTGTGCTGACCACCGCCAGGAGGAACCACAGGAGGCTATAGGTATGACTGTGACCAAGGAACGGAGGGAGCACCTCGCACCTCGACCTAACACGTATCTTTTGTGCTGACTAACCAGGAGGAACGGATGGGGTGAAGGAACCGCAGGAGGCTATAGGTATGACTGTGAACAAAGAACGGAGGGGACACCTCGCACCTCGACCCAACACGGATCCTTTGTGCTGACCACCGCCAGGAGGAACGGATGGGGTGAAGGAACCGCAGGAGGCTATAGGTGTGACTGTGACCAAGGAACGGAGGGAACACCTCGCACCTCGACCCAACACGGATCCTTTGTGCTGACCACCGCCAGGAGGAACGGATGGGGTGAAGGAACCGCAGGAGGCTATAGGTGTGACTGTGACCAAGGAACGGAGGGAACACCTCGCACCTCGACCCAACACGGATCCTTTGTGCTGACCACCGCCAGGAGGCTATAGGCCGCAGAGAGGACAGAGACGCGCCAAAGTCCCTAACAATTCCAAGCTTGATGACCCCTACACACCGGCAGGCTGCTTATAGAAGGCTTTACTCTGGCGAAACCGAGAAGAACTAGACCCACATTAGTCGGCCCAGAGAAGCCTGCCATCTGTCAGGCCCCAGAAGAACTTTCGAACGAGCGAGCATCGGCGCCATTTGTTCCACACCGACCGACACTACACAGCCCCTAATCCTAGCTAAGACATGAAGGGGGAGGAGAAATGCAAGTAAATGAGGGGAAAGGAAATTTGTGATGGAAGAGAAACCACCCTAGTATTAGACTAGCCAGAGAATGATGCGAGTGCCCGGCCCCAGGAGCCTGGCACGTTACCGCGGAGACATCTCGCTCGGTAACTCTGGTCCTTAATAAAGCTAGTAATGCAGGATAAGATACATGTACACGTTTACAGTGTACTAAACTAAGTAGACAGCCCACGTGAAACACGATTCTCATAAACAAGGGAAACTAAGCAATTTGTGGAGAGTCGGCTAGTCTGGAAGAAATACTCGCAAAGTGAAGTAACAAATCTAAGATTTTTCATTTCTTTTGATGAGGTGATGAGTCAGCGTTAGAAACGCTTGTGTTGTTCTACATTGGCTTAGGTATTCAATACATGATTGATTATGATGGAAGTTAGGTAAGGGTAAGCTCAAAATGAAAGTAACAGTAGACAAATGTTTAAGGAGAGGGGTTATTATGTTACTTCCGGTTCATAGATTACTGCCTTGTGGTAAATAGCTTTCTCTGTTGGCCTAGCTTTCGGGGCCACAGACACGAGTTCGTTTCCCTTTTCCAGCAACGTGGTAGAGATCAACCGTTCACCATCCCTTTATCTCTCGAAAGACGTTAGTGTTCCTTAATTACGGCTATAAAATAGCATCACCAAACTTTCTATGCACTCCGTTTCATTCCAAAGAAACGTTCCTGTGCAAGAGGGATAAAGCATTATAAGTTTTCAATTTCAAAAGTATGTATTAGAGAATTAAACTTCTGTTTGACGTTATATGTTGCGAACAAACCTAGGTTATGTAGTCAATTTAATTTTACTAACTTTTATGTGAAAAAAGGCCAATTTACAGCGAATATTCTCTTAATATTTGGAAATTAAGCAAAGAGAAAAATTTCTATTACTCCATTACCCACAGCCAAGTAACTCCGTGAAACATATTCTAACGTACATGTTCTAAAAAGTATGAGTATTAAAGAGAGATTAGTATTGAAATTGGAAGCGAGGTAAAAAGTGGAGCTGACCGTTCATCAATACACCTTATGGCACCACTAAGTGTTGAACCTCTTTAAAAGCAATGTGATCTGCACATCACTATTCTTGTCAGGAGGAGAAGCAAGGGTTGAAGGTGAAAGACAAAGGCGTCCTCCGTGGTGTAGTGGTTAACATGCTAGACTTTGGTTCCCGAAGTCGCGGTTCAAACCCGGCGGAAGGCGATGCATTTTTTGGGCGTAAAAATCCTTAGCATGGCTTGCATCGAAAGGGAAGTAAAGCCGGTGGTCCCGTCTAGTAGATTTACGCCACGTAACAGAATCTCAAACATAATAAAAAGGCCTCTGAGAAAAATTACAGGTCTTTCACGTCCAATATACAACGCAGCGCTGGACCACAGCAGTTAAAGGGCGTCCATAAATGAAACTAAACCTAATTTCAATTTTGGTGTCCCTAACGTCTACAGATATTACACCCTGACGCCCCATCCACAGACCCAACATTCTCTAATATTCCGTCAGACATCCAACGTGAGAACAGGTGTTACATCCTGACACTCCCAACACAGGCCCTTCCATTTTTTGATATTCCATCACACACCAAGTGTGAAGGCAGACATTACATCCTCACGTCCCCTGCACGGTTCTCTGATGTTTCCTCACACAACGAACATAAGGGCAGACATTACATCTTGACGCACCTTCCACAAGTGCACCTCTCTCTGATGTTCCCTCACACAACGAACATAAGGTCAAACATTACATCCTGACGCACCCTCCACAAGCGCACCTCTCTCTGATGTTTCCTCACACAACGAACATAAGGGCAAACATTACATCCTGACGCACCCTCCACAAGCGCACCTCTCTCTGATGTTCCCTCACACATCGAACATAAGGGCAAACATTACATCCTGACGCACCCTCCATAAGCCCACCTCTCTCTGATGTTCCCTCACACATCGAACATAAGGGCAGACATTACATCCTGACGCACCCTCCACAGGCCCACCTCTCTCTGATGTTCCGTCACATATGGAACATGAGGGCAGACATTACATCCTGACGCACCCTCCACAGGCCCACCTCTCTCTGATGTTCCGTCACATATGGAACATAAGGGCAGACATTACATCCTGACGCACCCTCCACAGGCCCACCTCTCTCTGATGTTCCGTCACATATGGAACATGAGGTCAGACATTAAATCCTGACGCACCCTCCACAGGCCCACCTCTCTCTGATCTTCCGGCACATATGGAACATGAGGGCAGACATTACATCCTGACGCACCATCAACATGCCCACATCTCTCTGATCTTCCGTCACATATGGGCATGAGGGCAGACATTACATCCTGACGCACCCTCCACAGGCCCACATCTCTCTGATCTTCCGGCACATATGGGCATGAGGGCAGACATTGCATCCAGAACGCACCCTCCACAGGCCCACATCTCTCTGATCTTCCGTCACATATGGGCATGAGGGCAGACATTACGTCCTGACGCACCCTCCACAGACCCACCTCTATCTGATATTCCTTCCCATATGGAACATGAGGGCAGACATTACATCCTGACGCACTGTCCACAGACCAACCTCTCTCTGATCTTCCGGCACATATGGAACATGAGGGCAGACATTACATCCTGACGCACCATCCACAGGCCCACCTCACTCTGATGTTCCGGCACATATGGACATGAGGGCAGACATTACATCCTGACGCACCCTCCACAGGCCCACCTCTATCAGATCTTCCGGCACATATGGACATGAGGCCAGACATTACATCCTGACGCACCCTCCACAGGCCCACCTCTCTCTGATCTTCCGGCACATATGGAACATGAGGGCAGACATTACATCCTGACGCACCCTCCACAGACCCAACTATATCCGATATTCCTTTACATATGGAGCATGAGGGCAGACATTACATCCTGAACGCACCCTCCACAGACCCACCTCTCTCTGATCTTCCGGCACATATGGAACATGAGGGCAGACATTACATCCTGACGCACCCACCACAGACCCAACTCTATCTGATATTCCTTCACATATGGAACATGAGGGCAGACATTACATCCTCAACGCACCCTCCACAGACCCACCTCTCTCTGATATTCCTTCACATATGGAACATGAGGGCAGACATTACATCCTCAACGCACCCTCCACAGACCCACCTCTCTCTGATATTCCTTCACATATGGAACATGAGGGCAGACATTACATCCTGACGCACCGTCCACAGACCAAACTCTATCTGATCTTCCGGCACATATGGAAGATGAGGGCAGACATTACATTCTGACGCACCCTCCACAGACCCACCTCTCTCTGATCTTCCGGCACATATGGAACATGAGGGCAGACATTACATCCTGACGCACCCTCCACAGACCCAACTATATCCGATATTCCTTTACATATGGAGCATGAGGGCAGACATTACATCCTGAACGCACCCTCCACAGACCCACCTCTCTCTGATATTCCTTCACATATGGAACATGAGGGCAGACATTACATCCTGACGCACCGTCCACAGACCAACCTCTCTCTGATCTTCCGGCACATATGGAACATGAGGGCAGACATTACATCCTGACGCACCATCCACAGGCCCACCTCTCTCTGATCTTCCGGCACATATGGACATGAGGGCGGACAAACTTCCTGACGCACCCTCGACAGGCCCAACTCTCTCTGATGTTCCGGCACATATGGAACATGAGGGCAGACATTACATCCTGACGCACCCTCCACAGACCCACCTCTATCTGATATTCCTTCACATATGGAACATGAGGGCAGACATTACATCCTGAACGCACCCTCCACAGACCCACCTCTCTCTGATCTTCCGTCACATATGGACATGAGGGCAGACATTACATCCTGACGCACCCTCCACAGGCCCAACTCTATCTGATCTTCCGGCACATATGGAAGATGAGGGCAGACATTACATCCTGACGCACCCTCCACAGACCCACCTCTCTCTGATCTTCCGGCACATATGGAACATGAGGGCAGACATTACATCCTGACGCACCCTCCACAGACCCAACTATATCCGATATTCCTTCACATATGGAGCATGAGGGCAGACATTACATCCTGACGCACCCACCACAGACCCACCTCTATCTGATATTCCTTCACATATGGAACATGAGGGCAGACATTACATCCTGAACGCAACCTCCACAGACCCACCTCTCTCTGATATTCCTTCACATATGGAACATGAGGGCAGACATTACATCCTGACGCACAGTCCACAGACCAACCTCTATCTGATCTTCCTGCACATATGGAAGATGAGGGCAGACATTACATCCTGACGCACCCTCCACAGACCCACCTCTCTCTGATCTTCCGGCACATATGGAACATGAGGGCAGACATTACATCCTGACGCACCCTCCACAGACCCACCTCTATCTGACATTCCTTCACATATGGAGCATGACGGCAGACATTACATCCTGAACGCACTCTCCACAGACCCACCTCTCTCTGATATTCCTTCACATATGGAACATGAGGGCAGATATTACATCCTGATGCACCGTCCACAGACCAACCTCTCTCTGATCTTCCGGCACATATGGAACATGAGGGCAGACATTACATCCTGACGCACCATCCACAGGCCCACCTCTCTCTGATCTTCCGGCACATATGGACATGAGGGCGGACATACTTCCTTACGCACCCTACAACAGGCCCAACTCTCTCTGATGTTCCGGTACATATGGAACATGAGGGCAGACATTACATCCTGACGCACCCTCCACAAGCGCAACTCTCTCTGATCTTCCGGCACATATGGACATGAGGGCGGACAAACTTCCTGACGCACCCTCGACAGGCCCAACTCTCTCTGATGTTCCGGCACATATGGAACATGAGGGCAGACATTACATCCTGACGCACCCTCCACAGACCCACCTCTATCTGATATTCCTTCACATATGGAACATGAGGGCAGACATTACATCCTGAACGCACCCTCCACAGACCCACCTCTCTCTGATCTTCCGTCACATATGGACATGAGGGCAGACATTACATCCTGACGCACCCTCCACAGGCCCAACTCTATCTGATCTTCCGGCACATATGGAAGATGAGGGCAGACATTACATCCTGACGCACCCTCCACAGACCCACCTCTCTCTGATCTTCCGGCACATATGGAACATGAGGGCAGACATTACATCCTGACGCACCCTCCACAGACCCAACTATATCCGATATTCCTTCACATATGGAGCATGAGGGCAGACATTACATCCTGACGCACCCACCACAGACCCACCTCTATCTGATATTCCTTCACATATGGAACATGAGGGCAGACATTACATCCTGAACGCAACCTCCACAGACCCACCTCTCTCTGATATTCCTTCACATATGGAACATGAGGGCAGACATTACATCCTGACGCACAGTCCACAGACCAACCTCTATCTGATCTTCCTGCACATATGGAAGATGAGGGCAGACATTACATCCTGACGCACCCTCCACAGACCCACCTCTCTCTGATCTTCCGGCACATATGGAACATGAGGGCAGACATTACATCCTGACGCACCCTCCACAGACCCACCTCTATCTGACATTCCTTCACATATGGAGCATGACGGCAGACATTACATCCTGAACGCACTCTCCACAGACCCACCTCTCTCTGATATTCCTTCACATATGGAACATGAGGGCAGATATTACATCCTGATGCACCGTCCACAGACCAACCTCTCTCTGATCTTCCGGCACATATGGAACATGAGGGCAGACATTACATCCTGACGCACCATCCACAGGCCCACCTCTCTCTGATCTTCCGGCACATATGGACATGAGGGCGGACATACTTCCTTACGCACCCTACAACAGGCCCAACTCTCTCTGATGTTCCGGTACATATGGAACATGAGGGCAGACATTACATCCTGACGCACCCTCCACAAGCGCAACTCTCTCTGATATTCCTTCACATATGGAACATGAGGGCAGACATATCCTGACGCACCCTCCACAGACCCACCTCTCTCTGATCTTCCGGCACATATGGAACATGACGGCAGACATTACATCCTGACGCACCATCCACAGGCCCACCTCTCTCTGATCTTCCGGCACATATGGACATGAGGGCGGACATACTTTCTGACGCACCCTCCACAGGCCCAACTCTCTATGATGTTCCGGACATATGGAACATGAGGGCAGACATTATATCCTGACGCACCCTCCACAGACCCACCTCTATCTGATATTCCTTCACATATGGAACATGTGGGCAGACATTATATCCTGACGCACCCTCCACAGACCCACCTCTATCTGATATTCCTTCACATATGGAACATGTGGGCAGACATTACAACCTGATGCCCCATCTACAACACACCCATCTCTGATGATCCGTCACATAAATAACGTGAAGGCAGATGTTACATTTTGACGCTCCCCTCCAAAGGCCCACCACTCTCTGCTGTCCTAGTACACACCGAACACCAGGGCAGATAATATTTCCTGGCGCTTCCTCCACAGGACCACGATTATCCGATGTTCTGTCGCACACCGAAATTGAGGGCGGACATTACATCCTAACGCACCCTACCGCAGGCCCACCTCTCTCTGATGTTATGTCACACATCGAACGTGGGATCAGACATTACATACTGAAGCACCTCTCCGCAGCCGCACCTCTTACTGATGTTCTGTTACACCGAACACGAGAGCAGGTATTATATCCTGACGCTCACATCCACAGGCCCACCTCTTTCTGATGTTACGTCACATAAGAAACGTGAGGGCAGGCATTAGATACTAACGCTACCCTCCAAAGGCCCACCTCTCTCTGATGTTCCGGCACACACCGAACACCTGGCCAGACATTAGCACTTGTTACCCCCATCCACATGCCGACCTCTCTCTGATGATCCGTCACATACGTAACGTGACAGGAGACGTTACATTCTGACGCTGGCCCCCAAAGACCTACCACTCTCTGATGTTTCGGCACACACCGAACACCTGGCCAGACATTAGATCCTGAGGGCCCCCATCCACAGCCCCACCTCCCTCTGGTGTTCCATCACACACCGAACACCATCGCAGATATTACATTCTGGCGTCACCCTCCACAGGCCCACCACTCTCTGAAGTTCCGTCACATAAGGGAAGTGAGGGTGATCACTACATCAGGACGAACCATCCACAATCCCTCCTCTCTCCGATGAGAAAATGAGGGCAGGTGTTACATGCCGACGGCCCCTCCACTGCTCCACCTTTCTCACGTTCCGTCACATTACGAAAGTGATGGCAGATGTTACCTTCCGAAGACTCCTCCACAGGCCCACCTCAGTCACGTAATGAACGTGAGGAAAGACATTACATCCCAATACTCGCCTTCATAGGCCCACCTCTCTTTGATCTTCCGTCACAACGAACGTGAGGGCGGACATTACATCCTGACGCCCCCCTCCACAGGGCAACCTCTCTTTGATGTTCCGACGTACACCCAGCGTGAGGGCAGATATTAGATCCTGACTCCCTGCTCCACAGGCCCTCCTCTCTCTGTTTTCACGTCACACCCCGAACGTAAGGGCAGCTGTAATATCCGGAAACTCCTTCCACAGGCCCACCTCCCTCTGACGTTCCGTCACACCTAATATGAAGGCGGACATTATTTGGTGACGCCCCCTCCACACGCCCACATCTACTTGATGTTCCTACACAACGAACTTGAGGCAGACATTACATCCGGAGGGTCCCATCCAAGCTCACTTCTCACAGATGTTCCGTCACACTGAACGTGAGGACATGCATTACATCCTGATGGCCCTCTTTAACCTCATGTTTCACCACTGTGTTGTTCCGTTAAATAACGAACGCGAGGGTAGTCATTACATCCGGACGAACCCCTCTACAGCCTTAGCGCTCCTCACGGAGTTGTCCCTCTGGTGTCCCGCCACACCTAAAACCAGGGCAGATATTACATCCTGACAAGCCCCTCCACAGGCCCACTTCTCACCGATGTTTCGTCACACACCGAACGCAAGAGCAGGCATTACATTCTGACGATGCATTCCACAGGACTAGCACTCCTCACGGCGAGGTCTCTTTGATGTTCCGTCACACACTGAGCGCCAGGGCAGACATTACATCCTTACTGTCCCCTCCACAGGCCCAATTCTGCTCACGTAGAGGTGTCCCTGATGTTCTGTCACATACCGAATGCCAGGGCAGACATCACTCCTGACATCCCCCACAGGCCCATTTGTCTCTGATGTTAGTCCTATACCGAAAACCAGGGCAGGCATTACATCCTGGCACCCCCTCTACAGGCCCGCCATTCTGATCTTCCGTTAGATTCCGAAAACCAGGGAAGACTTTACATCCTCACTCACCACTCCACAGGCCCTCTATTCATGTAAATGTATCTCAAGTTCCATCAGATACCTATTGCCAGGGCAGGCTATACCTCCTGACACAACCCTCCACAGACCCAGCTCTTCTCACGGTGAAGTGGGTCTTATGTTCCGTCACCCATTGAGAGCCAGGTCGGACGTTACATTCTGAGGACTTCCTCCTTAGGTCTAGCTCTCTTCACGGTGAGGTCTCTCTGATGTACCGTCACACACTGAAGGCCAGGGCGGACATTACATCTTGATGAACCCCTCCACAGTCCTAGCTCTCCTCACGTAGAGGTCTCTGATGTTCCGTCACATACCGAAGGTCAGAGCAGACATTATATCCTGACGATCCCCTCCACAGAGCTAGCTCTCCTCACGTGAGGTCTCTCTTTTTCCGTGTCACACTGAATGCCAGCGCGAACATTACATCGCGACGACTCCCTCCATAAGCCTAGCTCTCCTCAAGGATAGAACCCTCTGATGTTCCGTCACATGCCGGACATCGGGGCAGACATTTTACGTCCTGTCGAGCCCCTTCACAGGCCTATATCTCCTCATAGAGAGGTCTCTGTTATCTTTCAGATACCGAAAACCAGGACAGACATGACATCCTGTCCATTCCCTCCATTGGCCTAGCTCTCTTCACGGAGAGGTCTCTGTGTTGTTCTCTGAGATACGGAAGCAGGACAAACATTACATCCTGACGAAATCCTCCACTGTCCTAGCTCTCCTCATGGGAGGTCTCTCTGATGTTGCATCAGATACCGAATGCGAGGACAGACATTACATCCTGACAACTCCCTCACAAACCTAGCTCCCTCAGGGAGAGGTCTCTGTGTTGTTCTATCATAGCGAAAGCCAGGGCAGACGTAACAACCTGACGACTGACTTCATAGTCCTAGCTGTCCTCACAGAGAGGTCCATCGGTTGTTTTGTCGGATTTCGAGCACCAGGGAAGACATTATATTCTGACCAGCCTCTCCACGGTCATGTCTCTTTTCACCGTGAGGTGTCTCTATTCTGTCACCCACCGAACGCCATAGCAGAGATTACAACCTGACGATCCCCTCCACAGGCTTAGCTGTCCTCACGGAGAAGTTTCTCTGAAGTTCCGTCACATACCGAATGTCACGGCAGATATTTGATTCTGACAGCCCTTCCAGAGACATAGCTCTACTCACGGAGAGGTATCTCTCTTCTTTGAAACACCGAACACCAGGGAAGACATTACATCCTGACGATCCCTCCATAGGCCTAGCTCTCCTCACGGTGATTTGTCTCTGATGCTCCGTCACACACTGAACGCCAGAACAGATATTACATCTGGACGACCCCCTCCACAGGCCTAGCTCTCCTCACGGAGATGTCTCTGTGATGTTCCGTCACATACCGAACGCCGGGACAGACATTACATACTGGTGACACCCTCCACAGCCTAGCTCTCCTCATGGTGAAGTCTCTCTGATGTTCCGTCAGATACCGAACGCCAGGACAGACGTTACATCCTGACGAGCCCCTCCACAGACCTAGCTCTCCTCACGGAGAGGTCTCTCTGCTGTTTCGTCAGATACCGAACTCCAGGACAGACATTACATCCTGACCATCTAGTCTATAGGTCTAGATCTCCTCACGGAGAAGTCTTTCTGTTGTTCCGTCAGATACCTAATGTCAGGACAGACGTTCCATCTTGACGACCCCCTCCGCAGGCCAAGCTCTTCTCGCGGTGAGGTCTCTCTGTTATTCCGTCAGATACAGAACGTCGTGACAGACGTTACATCTAGACGACTCCCTCCGCAGGTCAAGCTCTGCTCACGGGGAGGTCTTTCTGTTGTTCCGTCAGATACCGAACGCCGGGACAGGCGTTAAATCTTGGCGACCCCTCCGTAGAACCACCAATCTCTGATGTTCCTCTCACACAGAACGCCAGGGCAAACATTTCCATAAAGCAAGCCCCACCGGCATATACTTCGCCCGTTGTCCACTCTTCTGATCCTTCGACCCTGCAACATGATAAGGAAATGAAGGGCAGGAAAATCGCGACATTGGATGATCCACTCCAACTTTCGCCTACCAGGGAAACCGCTAGGTTGGACGGCTCAAACGGAATCTAACCCCGAACCTCCCAAATGCCAGCCTCACGCTTTGCCGCGTAGCCACCTCCCTCGTTACTATATATCATAGCCACACTTTATAAATGGATTTTACTTATGTTTAATCACCTTCAACAACTACCATTTTACATTCTACCTTGTTACTTCCTTTACATGTCTAGTAGACCATTTTTGAATTTCGAGTTGGCAACAAAATTCGTAAATAAAATGTGGGTGCTTTCAGGTTAAAATGTGGACTAAACAACATCCAAAGTTTGAAATATGTTACATGACATGTGTAGGTTTAAAGGCAACTCCTGTTGTGCCTTTTAAGGACTAAAGCTGACCGTTTTGTACAAATGGCATTACTAAGTATGAAATTAGGTTTTCAGAATTGTCTATATTCTATAACAAAAGTACAATAATAGTTCAACAGATATGAAGTTTAAAGTGAGGTCTTTTCTTGTAAGAAATCCTGAAAACGCCTGATGCGCATTTTATAAAAGAAAAACCTGATGTGTACTCATACGAATTTCTCTACTCACTGTTATGCAAACCATCCTTACAAAAACTTAATCTTCTGCCTACTTGTGTTTAATCCAGATAAACGCCCAATTCAGGTTTGCATATTTCGTTAGACGATGCACTAGGTAAAGGTATAGTCAGATTTTTAAAGCGCGTGTCGCTATGTGTAGCTTTTTGCATCATCACGAAAAAATAGCCAATCCCATTTGACAAAAGAGTTTTAGCCACCCGCCACCTACAACGCTAGTTATAGGTAAGTACAAATGGCGACTCGTTTGGGAACTGGTCTTGCGTAAAAATTCGCTCCGTTATTCGATTTCTGTTGGCGAACATGCACCCTCGGCTGAAATTCACCGGTTGCTGGTAGAGGTTTACGGAGGTACTGTAATGTCTCGTCAGCAGAATGGTGTCGAAAGTTTGCGGTCGGTAGGGAAAACTTCACCGACGGTGATCGTAGTGGCCGATCAACACGGCATCAGCAGATTTGAACACAGTTCACATGAAGGAGCTGATTCGGGACAACTGGAGGATCACGTTACTGCATATGACGTAAAATTGGGAATGACGTTCGGAACTGTTCGTCAGATTGTTCACGACATTCTGCATTACAGGAAAGTTTGTTTGCCGTGGGTTCCACGAAATGTCCAACCAACACAAGAAGAAGCAAATGCGATAAAGTCTGCATCTTTTGCAACGATTCTCCACGGAACGGAGCAGTTTTCTTCACCATACTGTTAGGGTGATGAAACATGGATCCACCACTACACCTCCAGCACGAGGCGGTGGTCAATGGAATGGAAACACCCCCTCCTTTCCAAGCACAAAGAAGTTTAAGGTGACGACATTTGTCGGGAAGGTGATAGTCACAGTGTTTTGGGACAGCGCCAGTGTCACACTCGTGAAGCTTTTGGAAAGAGGACACTCAGTGAGCGCTGACCGATACTGCGAGATCTTGACAGGATTGCGCGAAACAATCAGGAGGAAACGGCTAGGACTTCTCACCGAGGGCGTCACATTCCTTCACCAAAAAGCGTGATCTCATACAGCCCAGAAGACCACCACGCTGTTGAAACAGTTTCGCTGGGTCATCATCGACCACTCCCCTACAGCCCGGACCTTGCTCCAAGCGACTTTCACCTTTTTTCTCTCTTAAAGCATCACCTAGGAGGTCGACGATTGGCTTCAGAAGAGGACGTGAAACACTTCGCGACAACGTGGCTGAACACGCAAGGACAGGGTTTTTACCAGGAGGGAATATTCAAACTCGTCCCACGAAGCGACAAGTGCCTAAACCGATATGGAGACTATGTCCAAAAATAACCTAATGTATGCACTACCCCTTGGCTGAATTGATTGTATGAAATAAAGTGCACAAGTTTCACTGCAGGTTTTGTAAGCTTAGTTACTGATCATCCCTCGCGTCTGAAAATCCAAAACAATTACAAGGAATACCCTGGAAAAGGTTGTCTCCACAAACAGGTATGTAGTTTGCCTGATTTAAACAGATATATTCTTGTATGGAAATATTTTTATCTATCTGTTACGGTTTACCAGTTGCGCAAAAAGCATCGAGTCTAAAGAGGACTTCAAGAGACTGTTCCCATAAAATTAATGATACGCATTTCATTTGCCGTGAACATTTTGTATTTTAATCAAAATTGTTAGAGCTATTTTTGAGAAAACAATATTTTCGAAAAACTTGCCATGTAAAGGGTAGTTTGTGATTTTCTTAAAAATCTTCGTGTTGTATTCTTGGAAGATACTGAACTGGAACACCATGTTTGGTATTTAACTAACTTTGTTTTCGGTTTATGTTATTCACAGATACATACACATACATACACACACATGGGCCTTTTACCAAAAAATGATTTTTTTTGGATTTAGTGGGCCTGAAAACGTGTATTTCTGGCGAAATCACGGTATCGAAATTTCAGGTGGAATACTGTACTTCCTCTACTTATTGTAAGCACGTATGTAGTGGAGAAAGTAAACATGTGATGATGGGAATGACGATGAGCATGGGCTTCTTTATTCCTCGCAGTAACAAATGTGTATGAAACAACGGTTCGTATCGATACAAATTTGTGTGCGATACCGTTCAGCGGAGCGATACCAATTAATATCTGTTCGGTCTTATGCTGCCCTTCTCTGGTACAAAGTGTGATTGTTTCGAAAAGCTTTTAATATCCTGTGCGACGTATCGTTGCTTATTCAAAGACGAACAACTTGAACAGTTCAAGATTCTTGATATAATGTCATGAGAAGGAGTATGAAAGAAGCCTCATCCAGACTTTCTGAACCGACAATGACAATTAGAGGAAAACTGTAGACGCTTCATGAAATGGGATATTTAGCGGCCAAAGTGACAGGCGATGAGCTACCTCACAACTAAAATACTTAATGCGTTTCTAGGGAAGAACGTTACGAGGGAGGAATCGTTCCTCCTTCGTGCCAAACCAAGGGAGAATTTGGCGGATTGTCTTGTGTCTAGAGCTGCAGGTTGGACTACAGATGACGAAGGAGCCCCCGAAACCGGGTCAAAGCACCGCAAGGGGGTAGAGTGGCTCTTTTGCTTCAAACTTGACCACTGGGTGGGAGGGAATAGGGGTAGACCCGAAGGGTGACCACATTCGGGCGACGATGTGCGCAAGCATAGACGGGGTCCCTAGCGATTCCAGATAGAACACATCCGGACGCCGAACAGTCCTGCCCACAAGCTTAAAGGCCCTAAGGACCAGGAATCTCTCCAGAAAGCGCGTCCGTCAGAAATCCCACCAACGCCAGGTTAAACTTTTCCAAAGCGCGTATCCACCGCCCAGTCACAACACACCGAACCCGTCGCCTGGTCTACAGATCTGGGACAGATGATAGGAAATGATGGACTGCAATTAATGACAGAAGAGGAACCACGCCAGTATTTGTCGTCCTCCGTGGTCTAGGGGTACTACGCTAAACTCTGGATCCCGAGATCGCGGGTTCAAACCTGGCTGAGGGCGTGGATTTTTTTCGGGCGTAAAAATTCTTAGCATGTCTTCCTCCGAAGAGACGTAGGGCCGGTGGTCCCCTGTCGTAGATTTAGGAAAATATCAGGATGTGAGTTTGTTAATTGCTGACTTAATAGCGATATGCGATGCAAAGATTTAGGGATAAGGATTTCTTCTGTATTTGAGAACAGTAATTTTTAAAGCCGTATTACTAACGTTAGACCTTCTGAATGAAAGTTATTACTTACAGCTGTAATGACGCTATGCAACCGAATCTAACGCGTCATACCCGTCACTAAGCAGCACATGCGAGGGAAATCAGACATTGAACCATTAAAATACCACATCCGACGTTAAACAGAAATCGCTATTTCTCAACTGTACAGTATTTAGGTTCACAATTAACAATTTAACTGGACATATAAAAATGTGAGCCTCCGAGCTTTGTTTGTTTATCTTATCCTAAAGCATTTGACCTCCGTTTTAACCATTCAGGACTGCAGAGTCGGTAAGTGATGTTCAAGGAATCCTGTACCACTGGGCTAAGGACAAGCTCATGCCAACTGAGACTTAAACCGGTGTTTGTGAACATTCCACGGATAGGAAACACATGTCGGTGTTGCCTGACAAATGTTCTAAGCTGTACCCGAGGTGCTGCCATCTGCCCACAGCGCACAGGTATATACAGTTCAAATAAGTGAAATTGGACACACTTTCCGTTACTACTTCCCAACCACAGCTTTAAAAACAAGATAAAACATAATATTGATATATTTATTCGGAATACTAGGTTGGTGATTAAAACAAAAACTTCAGAGAAGAAAACTAAACAACAAATTTCAGAGCCATTTCATTTATAAGCTGGACTCCAAAAAAAACCCAAACAAAAGAAAACTATGTTCTTTTTAAACAAATTTCCGAGGGTAAACCTATAATGTTTTTCGGTAACGCTTTAGATTCCTCTCCTACAATCAACTATTACATAGTACTTTTCAAGAAAGAACAAATGTCCTCGTTTTCTTTAGTAAGTGAAAAACAAAAGGGGAAATGGATAGCCTGATATGTCTGAGTGCTAACAGTAAATGTTTGAATCCTTTATCCCAGGAATGGTAAGTGCAAAAATAACCTTCAGAATCTCTTACTCTCATACCAGGATGCATAGCTTTAGAAACTCATGAACGTCGCTTATCTTATGTTTATTGAGATTTACACATTTGTTTTTATATTCAAATAATTTAAAAAGTATTTAAACCGCCCGAAGAATTTGACATTTTTGGTATCATTAGGTTTAACAGCGTTGCGAATTATGACTAATTCCTTAACTGTTCTAAATCACTATGAAGTAAACAATTGCTGCTGGGTTTAATACAAAACCTTTTAAAAGATTAAAAAGTTTATCACCATGCTATGATTTCACGAGTAGAAAACCTTGCCTCTGCCCAGCCACAGAGTGACAGCAAACATTACAAGTTACTGCCATTTTTATTAGAAACCCATTCCTGCCTTCCGCTCTTCCTACTCCTTAGCAGTTGGAAAGGTAAAATCAGGGAGGACGGCCCTGGTGGGATGTGAACGGCGGACCTCCCATTCAAACCAGGAGAGTTGGCGCCGTGGTCCCGAGTTCCATCTCCGGCGATCCCCGATTCTAACCCAGGGTTTCTCGCGGTTTGACCGGGTCGATTGGTGAATTCTGCGACATTTCTGTGCCTCATTTCCTGTACCCCTCATCTTCCTTGTAACATGTTTCAGGGTTGTAGGACTAGGTTTCTTCCTGACATCGTTCCAGGGTCAGCTCAGTTAAGTTTCGCCTCTGAATTATTTCGGGCAGGCGCTCCTTCGGAGGATAGGGGCTTGGATGTGCTTAATCTGGAAACATTAGGGACCCCGTACATGCTTGTGCCCGTCGTCATCTGGATCCGGTACCCCTTCGATTCGCTCTCCTCATCCCTCCCTCCCAGGCGTCACGGTAGAAGCACAAGGAGCCGGATGGCCTGCGTGCGCTGCTCTGCCCCCTGTTTCGGCGTCCCTCTTCGGGTCTCCCCCTCGTCCTTGCATCCCAGGGGTCACGGTAGAAGCACAAGGGACCGGATGGCCTGCGTGCGGTGCTCTGCCTCTGTTTCGGCGTCCCTCTTCGGGTCTCCCCCTCCTCCTTGCATCCCAGGGGTCATGGTAGAAGCACAAGGGACCGGATGGCCTGCGTGCGGTGCTCTGCCCCTGTTTCGGCGTCCCTCTTCGGGTCTCCCCCTCCCCCTTGCATCCCAGGGGTCACGGTAGAAGCACAAGGAGCCGGATGGCCTGCGTGCGGTGCTCTGCCTCTGTTTCGGCGTCCCTCTTCGGGTCTCCCCCTCCTCCTTGCATCCCAGGGGTCATGGTAGAAGCACAAGGGACCGGATGGCCTGCGTGCGGTGCTCTGCCCCTGTTTCGGGGTCCCTCTTCGGGTCTCCCCTTCGTCCTTGCATCCCAGGGGTCACGGTAGAAGCACAAGGGACCGGATGGCCTGCGTGCGGTGCTCTACCCCTGTTTCGGGTTCCCCCTTCGGGTCTCTCCCTCATCCTTGCATCCAAGAAGTCACGGTAGAAGCCCAAGGAGCAGGATGACCTGTGTGCGGTGCTCTGCCCCTGTTTCGGGGTCCCCCTTCATCATATCTTTACTTTTAGTACCTCCGTTTCACGAGTTCGTGTGTTAACGACTTCGGCCACTATGTCGGTAAAGGCTTTCTGGTGTATTGGTTCATCAAATGGGTTTAAGACAATTATGTAATAGAACACGTAGACGTTGGTTTTTAATTGTGGTATACGTAACACATAATCTGCGAAGAGCTTCTTTACATAAAATAACATTAACTCTATTATAAAATACACGAAATCGATATACTCTCTTATAACTAACATTGCTACATTTCATGAGTAAGCGTAGGCTTTCACGGCCGGTGTTCGTAATTCTAAAAGAGTGTTCCGGGCTGATTTGCCGTGGTCAGCTGGAGTAATTGGATCCAGACGTTTCGTCCACTACTGCGGTGGACATCATTGGTGGCGTGGTCGACCACGGCAAATCACCCCGGAAGACTCTTTTAGAATTACGAACACCGGCCGTGAAAGCCTACGCTTACTCATGACTCGCCTCTACGGGGAGGAGACATATCGTCTGACCCGTCACCTGGAAGGGTTGCGTAAGCAGAAATCATCGCTTTCCTACTGCGCTGCCGAGACTCTGGTATAACTCCAAAATTCCTTAGACTGAAACGACACTTTTTAACCGCTGCATCTACAATCGCTCTGAGCGTGCGCTGCTCCGAGAACGCATTCACCAAAGCCGCCGAGAACTCGCCGCCAACAACCATGAGCTACTAGCCTTGCACCTCAAGCTGGCCAACTCTCTCCAAAGACATGATTGGGATCGCGCTGATAGGATCACATACAGCTCCTTGATCGTCAACCAGAACACCACCACTGCACGTCACAAGAGGAAATTTGAACGATTTGCATCCACTACCAAACTGCCTACTACCTTGGACATCAGTCGGACGGTAATAAATCTGTCAGATCACCAATTATCACCCGCAGAGACTTCACTACTTGCCAAAGGGGGCAATTACACAGTTCCCACATCTTCTCTACCAGCCGAAGATATCATCTCCAATATTGAATCTGGTATCCGCACACTTCCCACATCCGCAGCCGAAGAGATCCGCCGTGAAACTGCCAGGATTCTTCAACGTACTAAGGTTCCACCCAGGAACCTCTCAAAACAGGAAAAAACAGCTATTAAGAACCTGAACGCCAACACAGACATCGTCATCTGTTCAGCAGACAAAGGCAATGCTACCGTCATCCTCAACCAGCAGGACTATGTGCTAAAAATCAAGGATCTTCTGAAACCAGATACATATCGCGAGATACAACGCGATCCGATAGCACGCATAGTACGTAATACCAACCTTCTGATCAAGAAGTCATCTCTACCAGAGGAAGACAAACGACGCATCATAAAATCCGAAGCCCTGCCTCCCAGACTGTACGGCCTACCCAAGATCCACAAGCCGGATGTACCACTCAGACCTATTGTCAGCGGTATTGGATCTCCTACATACAGCGTCGCGAAATATCTAGCCAACCTGCTGCAACCGCATGTGGGCAACACTGATACCTACATAAAGGACTCTTCACATTTTATTGAGAAACTCCAAAATCTCACTTTGCAGCCTCAAGACATACTCATCAGCTTTGATGTTGTCTCTCTCTTCACCATGGTCCCTGTCAACGACGCCATCATTCAACTGAAGCAAATTTTTCCTGACGACATTGTAGCTCTTTTTCATCACGTTCTTACCACCACCTACTTCCAGTGAAATCATTCTTACTGCGAACAAATCGATGGCGTGGCCATGGGCAGCCCACTCAGACCAGTAGTAGCCAACTTCTTTATGGAATCCTTGGAAGCCACAGCTCTGAACACCGCATCTCACAAACCGTCTGCTTGGTTCCGCTACGTAGATGACACCTACGTCGTATGGAGTCACGGTGAGCAGCCTCTGCTGTGTTTTCTCCAACACCTCAACAGCCTCAATCCGCGCATCCAGTTCACCATGGAAAAAGAAAAAGACGGTCAGCTGGCCTTCCTGGACGTGCTGGTCAGCAAAAAAGACAACGGCAAACTTGGACACACGGTATATCGCAAGCCCACTCACACAGACCGTTATCTCAACAAAACCTCCAACCACCATCCGAGACATAAACGGGCTATGATCCAAACTCTTCTACACCGCGCTTCCCGCATTTGTGAGCCTCACCTACTACCACAAGAGCTGCACCATTTGGAACAAGCCTTACAAGCCAATGGCTATTCTGCACAGAAAATAAAGAGAGCCTTCCGACCACCCAGACGTCAGTCGATCTCTGCTAAGCCGACCCCACCTAAGAGTAAAGGCACGGTATTCCTTCCCTATGTTCAGAACGTCACCGACAGGATTGAACGCTTCCTGCGACACCATAATATCAAGACGGTTTTCAAGCCTACTAGAAAGCTCAATAGCTTACTACGCTCAGCCAAGGACCCGAGGGACGCCCTCTCCTCGGCTGGCGTATACCGGATCCCCTGCTCGTGTGTTGCAGTATATATTGGCACGACGCTACGCAGTATTAACACCAGACTAAACGAACACAAGAGATGCTGCCGTCTCGGACAATTTGAAAAGTCAGCGGTCGCTGAACATGCTATAGAAGCGGAGGGGGAGCATGTCATCAAGTTTCAGGACACCAGCATTCTATCTAACATCCCACACAACTGTACCTTCACCAAGAAGACTTCGACCACGCCACCGATGATGTCCACCGCAGTAGTGGACGAAACGTCTGGATCCAATTACTCCATCAGACCACGGCAAATCAGCCCGGAAGACTCTTTTAGAATTGCTACATTTGTATTCAAGTATAAGGTTTTTCTTTTTTCCTCCTTTCTTTTCTTTTATTTATTTAATAAAATAAGTTAAGGTTGTGTTATTTTATGAAAATAACGGAACACTTCATGGACATTCTTTCCTATATGCGTTAGTTTTGCAGGTTCTGATAGCTATATAAGAAGCGAAACTAACAATCTCTTACAACTGTTTGAAAGCGAATTAAAATGTGATGAAACATGTCCCGTTAATTTGTTCTCAAATCCTAGATCATACTAGATGTTGATTGTCAATAGTTGACGATGAAATACTTGGGATCCACCACTGACGTGGTATTGCAGCAGATAATTCTGTGCCACTTGCAGACTCGAAAATGCGTGAGGGAAGAGCAGATAATGCGCATTCGTAAACAAAAAGTCAGTAGTGAATGACGTTTTGGTACAGTTGAGATATTTCATCTGGCGTACAGTAGAGCCGAGGTATATCAGGTTCATTTTCTGCTGTATAACTGACTTTATAGTGGATCCCAATTAGCAGCGCGTCTGATTTCCAACACTATTAATTGGCAGAGCTACTTACAGCTAATGTTTCTACTAATAATTATTCAGTACTTTTCAGTTAAAGGTAGATAATGACCTCTTTTGATTCAACCCATAATTGCTATGTTAATACTAAACTTATTAATAATGATGAAGATAAGGCAAAATGTTTGGCTTTACTCCCACATTTCATCTGCGCCAAGCTACCTTGCCCGATAGGAACTGAAAGGCCGAGATTGAATGTAACATTTATTTTGTGTTGAACGTGGCTGTACACGCTCTCGTTATTTTCGATGCGTTTTGACCTTAAAATCGGATGTGCTACAGTCACAAGACTTTCTCTACACAGTATAGAATCCACAACTCTTTTTACAAAAGCTTAGTATTTTATCCACTTCATGTTAACTGAGATAAACTTTTGCAGAAATGGTTTCGTTAGCTATTTCGTTATAGGTACATAAAATGAAGATAAACGACCGGATGCAGGAAATCGAAGTGATAGAGAAACGTTTAAAAATCGGGTCACTACCTATTCAACTTGACATTTCATGCCTTTTCCATGACATTGCGAGAAACAACTTAATGTTGACAGTAGTTTTTCAAATTACTAATTTACTAATTAGCTAATTAATTAAATTTTACTTAATTGAAATCGGTAACAACGGACATCTCGTAAATGTCGCAAAGAAAGTTATTGGAAATGAATTGTGCTTTAAAGAAATGAACACCTTACGTGGAGTAAGCTTTTGTCTCTCTTATAGTTTACCAGTTACACCAAGGTACAAAAAGAGCAATCCCGTGTCCTTCCTGTAATGTTTGATAGATCACGTATATCATGTCTGTACACTTAATTGTTTCTGACGTTCACCTCTAAAAAAAGGAATTTTGCCACAAATCCTTGCTCTATTTATAACACTTTAATGTCTGAAGCGACTCTTAAGTCCCTTGTACACGATCAAACGTTTTTTTCAATTCAAGAGTTTACAAGACAAATTGTCAAATTTTTTTTCAATATGTGCCAAGATTGGACAAGACTTCACAATGTCCTAAATGTGTATTTGCAGGTTGTCTTTTTTCAAACTGAAACCCTTCAGAACACATTAAGAAATAATTTATCACGCACAAGGCAATTTACTATTTGCGTCACGGTATAACAGTTTGCAATGAAATACTGTTCTATACCAATATTATGTAGCACTTTCATGTATTATATCCAATGAAATCACATTACGAGTGTGGAATACAATGGAAATAACACCAACTGATAGGTTAACCACACTATATAACATTGCATTAATGTATACTTAGCTCGGAAATCTGCCTGGCAATTATTTCTTCATAAGCCTTCATCTGCTTCATCTTGTGGTAACCCACAGAGTACTAGACATACGAACATGACCAGTTTATGTATAACCTAATCAATTCGCATTCAACATACCTTGGCTGGGTAGCCATTTTTGTTTACTTTTCGCTTTCCGCCATGTTGCAGATTTCGTGACGCACTGTAAATACTCGCATTTCACTGGCTAAAGCCATCAAATCATTGTCAAATCTTTGATCGTTTAGAGCATGTTCTTGTTTGTTTTCAAGACTTTTAAAGAGTTTAAAGTATTGGAAGCAATTTGACAAGAAAACTTGTAAAGTTGTAACAACTCTTGAAAGGTCTTGTAAAGTATTGAATTTGACAGAAATTTGATGGTGTACAAGCGGCTTTAAAGACGCTATACATCCCTACTTCTCCGCAAAGTAGGATGTGTATGGTAAATTACTCGTGCCCCTTGTCTACCATCTTTATTACCATTATTAATAAAATCAAGCGCAATACTTGCGTACAATGTTGTCTTTACAATCCGTCGAAGAAAGCATGTTTATGTATAGATGCCCATTTGCCGGAAGTCGGCAGGCTAATCGGTGTTGTTGACTGTCGGCCAGATTTGCTCAAGGTTGCATCATGTGAAAGCTCTGGTCGGTTACACAAGGCACTACGCGGAAGGGAAGGATGCTCAGAACGTTGACCTTGGCCGAGGTCTCTCGCGTGCAACTCGACCACATCGCAGTTTCACATCCACTCCAATTATTGCTACGGAATCAAAACTTCTTGCTTTTAGTGCTTAGGAATCACACGTTTTTGTATATTTAACGATTGTTCGCCGAGGTTGTTGTGAAGCCTTTTGCAGAGATTAAAGAGGCAATGAATTTTGCATCAAAATATTATGTATTCCTATCCCGATGCATTTCCTGGCCAAGCTTTGAAAGGCGCTCGAAATTCAACTTGTTTTTATTACATCTTGTTTGTTAGGAAGGTGCTCCTACATAAAAGAACCACACCGTTCAAGCAGTGTTCTGCAACGAGTCAGAATATAACAATTTGCTGTCCTGCTAGCGTCTCTTAAAAAGTAGTTAAACAGTAAAAGAAAATCTGTTTAAGTGAAACTTATTCTAATGTGATTTAATAAATACTATGGCAAATGAAGATAAGAAGTAAGTGAATCAACAAGTATAAGCAAAATGTATTTAATATATAATTAATTAAATAAATGAATAAAGGAAACAATAAAGGTGAAAGAAAAGTTTGCAAACTAACATTAATTTTAACGCACATAATTCCAGTACAATTTCTTTCCAAATTTGTGCAAGTTGCATCACAGGTTCTTTAGTGAAATTTTA
Organism: Deroplatys truncata; assembly: GCA_030765065.1. NCBI lineage: Eukaryota > Metazoa > Arthropoda > Insecta > Mantodea > Mantidae > Deroplatys > Deroplatys truncata. The sequence continues at coordinate 11,942,549 of CM060990.1, read as the reverse complement.
ATGTACTAATATTATGCCTGTTATAATGTTAAGATTTTGAATTTACGCCTACAGAAAGTTTCCTTACCAGTTGCATGTAAATAATAAATCCCACTGTTTTCAACGCATCAAATGAAAATTCTCACTCAAGTGCAATACAGTATAAGAGGTAGGTTAGGGAGCTGTTTTAATGTTCTAAAATAAGGTAAATATTCCATAAACATATGCGTTGAGTATCTGAATCTGCTACGGAGCGAGATGGCTCCGCCATAATGTGCAATACTCGCATTCGGAAGGTCCTGGGTTCGATTCCTGAAATGGTCATTCTGACCGTGGGTTTTTGTGGTTTTCTCTGGTTGACAAGGGGAATGCTGGGGTGGTTTCTCTTCTACCGCGAATTTTCTTTCCCTCATTTCTTATCGTTTCTCTTCTCATTTCGTATTTCAGGCAGTGTCGGTCAATGTCGGACAGATAGCGCAGATGCTTGCTCGTTGGAAAGTTGTTCTTTGTGCTGCTAGATGGCAGCCTTGCCTGAGCAGCTCGCCGGTGTGACCGGGTCATCAATCTTGGAATCGTTAGGGACCTCTGCGCGTCTCTGTTAGCCAGCCTCGAGGTTCCCTGGTCATACGAAACTGCTAACAATCGTGGTGAACTTCGTTTTAAACACAGAGAAACGCTACCCAAGGTTATTGAGGTACACCAACTTAAAAATTCAAACGTGGTTTTCAGTACTATGCATAGGATTGCTCTAAACGTTATGAAAATCAGAATAGTTTGTTTTGTCAAGTAGGGAAAATCCGTTACCCGGTACCTAGGTCACCATACTGGGACTTATATGCAAACCTTAAATTTATTTCTCAAAAAGTAAAAACCCATACAGTTCTTACAACCATTAATTTTTTCAGATATAACTACAAACGTAAATAAATAAAATCACTAAAGAAAAAGGGAGTGAAAGGACTAGAAAAGAAACTAAGAGTCCAGGTGTAAATAAAATAATAATTCTATCAAGTTATTCCTAATAATTACTGCTAACCAGTTGCTTCTACTCCTACACTTTAACTAATCTACCATTCACTGGTAACCAGTGCATTTTAACTACACTTGAGTATTTTGGTAAGTTTATTACTCTGTATCTATTTAAGCAACCTCTAGCATTTTATTTATGCCACAATTACTCAACCAATTGATTAACTATTTAATTAATAATTATTCATTTAGTTATTTAATTATAACGATCAATTCAAAATTTAAAATTTTATTTGCTTAAAATTAAACAATAATTATACATAGTTATTAGTTAGGTATATGCTATTTTTTACACAACTCATAAATTATCTCAATAAATTCCCAGCATATCACAGTATATTAATTATTTACATACTTAACCATTTAAATATATTATTATACTATCTCATTTCATTATTACTTTATAATAAAATTTGTTTATTTAATAATCTTTTATTTTCATTTTTATTTTAATCAGTTAGTTTAATTCTTTTGTTTAATTTTAAATCATATTTGGTTATAATTCTTACTATTTAATTACTGACGAATAATTCTTATAGTTTACTTTATTTATATACTATTAATTTAATTTACTTTAAACGTGGTATTTAATATTAATTTATATTTAATTCATATTTATTATATTCTTACTTTCGGTTCCTGCATAATGTGGCACAAATCCACCTTCGGGGAGTTGAGTGGATTGGTGCCACATTTTTGTTGTGGTTGGAGTTAAGAGAATGAATGCTAATGTGAGGGAATAACCTCCGTCGTGTAGTGGTTACCATGCTAGTCTCTAATTCCCGAGTGGCGGGTTCAAACCTGGCGAAAGGCCATGGTTTTTTTCGGGGGAAAAATCCTCAGCTTCGGAAGCGAAGTAGAGCCGGTGGTCCCGTATCGTAGATTTACGGCACGTAAAAGAACCTCAAGTCTGATAAGCAGGCCGCTGAGCAAAATTTCCAGTCTTTCACGCTCAATATAGAGTGGGAAGCGAAGGACCACAGCAGTTAAAGAGCGTCCATAAATACAACTCAACTTAATTTTAATTTTTTAGGAATAAAATGGGAGTTGCGTATTCTGTAGTGTAGTGAAGTGATTAAGATGCTGTTTGGAATATTGAGTGTGTAGGAGTATACTGAGTGAAAATAGTGATGCAAATAGAGAAACAAGAGGGGTAAATGTTTAGATTATGATAAATACAGGTAATTCAAATTAAATTATTTATAAATATATAAACTAAATGAAATACGTGTATAATAATTGTTGGTTGCCCTGAACAGTTGTGTATCAACATTGTTTTAATGTTTCAAAATTAGCAACTTGTGTATGAAAGTTGGATGAGACCCGCTGCAATGTAGTGTTGCACGTAAATAAAGGACAGTTACAGTAAATACAGAGAGAAGTTGTAGCCAGCCAATATATTTTGGTTCTCCTTCGCCGGATGAGCACATTTTTGGCCCTTCTTGACCGGATGAGTGTTCCATGTTGTAGAAATGTGCATCGACCGTGTAACGGCCACGAGGTGAGACCTCGAGGGAAAGTGAATTTCATTACGCAGTGCAGTATAATATATTAAGGTGGCGCAATGGCAGTGTTACTAGCACATACTGAAGTTCCTACAATCAAACATATATTGTGCTAATGAGCAAACACAATGTTCGAAGTTTCAACTAAACAACCCATTTGTTTCGAATTGGCGGGTAAACTGGGTGTCCATTTTGTTCCTGCGAAGCCACGGTGATGTCACAAATACAGAGCAGCCAACTGCCTTCACTCCAAGAAGTGGCGGTGCGGACAGAACCCTAGGCGATCTAGCCGCGCATGCTGAACTAAGCAGCTCTATTCGGCGGTGTTTTCGTAAGGTAAGCTTGTTTGGCTCATTCCCTTCTCTTGCTTTAACTCTTTCTTTCCTTTCAACATGGACTTGGAAGGAAAACGTGCCACGATTAAGGCAAGAATAACTGGAATAGTTGGCTTTAGTAGGAACTTGAATGATATCAGTGTAAGACAAAGGTCATTAAATGCTAGTTTAGGTAAATACAACGAAGTGCAGTCTCCGTTGGAACTTAGTGATGTGGATGGTGCACCTAATGAAGATAGAATAGCTCTTGAGGAAATTAAATTGAGTTTTAATTATGGACACTCTTTAACTGCTGTCGTCCTTAGCGTCCCATTCTATGCTGGGCGTGAAAGACCGGTAATTTTATTAGAGACCTCTTTATCAGGCTTGAGGTTCTTTTACGTGCCGTAAATCTACGACAGGGTTCACCGGCTTTACTTCCCTTTCGAAGGAAGCCATACTAAGGACCTTTACGCCTGAAAAAACACATCGTCCTCTGCAGGGTTTGAACCCTCGACCTCGGGAACTAGAGGCTAGCATGGCAACCACTACACTACGGAGGACGAATTATATTTCCATACTGAATCAAAGATTGAAACGTTGGAGATTAACTTGTAATCGCTAGAAGAACCCTCGCCTGATCTTAGATTTCTATGTCTGGGAGTTGTTATTCTTACCCCATGCACAGAATGATATTGTCAAGCAATTATGATCATTAGTTAATCAGCTATCTAGCAAGCTGTCCAAGAAGTTTCGGAGCCTAAATTAGTTACTGTGAAGGACGCAAACAATCCACACCCTTCAACTTCGTTATGTAAGCTGTGTCGGAGGTATCATACTTTATATAAATGTAATAAATTGAAAAATATGACTGTAAACAATAGAATTAAGTTTGTGCAGAGTAACAATGTCTGCTACAACTGCCTAAGGCCTGATCATAGTCAGTGACTGCCAGTCGAAGTTATGCAGGTCGTGTAATGGAAGGCATCATAACCTGCTACACAAGGAAAGCGCCAGTGATACGGATAGGTCTCAATCGTATTGCTCCTTAAGGAAGAGACAGCAACAGGTGCTGTTGTCCACAACAGTAGTAAGAATTGTAGTTACCACAGGAAAATTACACGGATGTCGAGCTTTGTTAGACAGCGCCTCGCAGATAAATTTCATGACGAAAGGGTTTGCTAAGCAGTAAGGCATAAAGTTAGCAAACCACACATTGCCAGTAAACGGCATAAGCAACACAATCGCGGAAGAATCTTCACACATCTGTCAAGTTGAGGTACAATCAAGGATTGATAATTATAAAAAAACTGTTATCTGGTCAATTCTGGATCACTTCCTACCAGTTGCATTGATTGCTCACAGTGGGGGAGACCATCAGGTTTACAACTAGCTGATTCCTCACTTTAACCAACCAGAAAAAATTGAATTGCTATTGGCGGCATCAATCTTCTTCAGCATATTGAAATTTGGAAGGTTTACTCAGAAAGAACATTCTATAATTCAGAACACAGTGTTCGGATGAGTATTCGCTGGTACCGTATCAGCTCACAGTGTTAAATCATCGATGGCTTGAACAACCTCATTACTTGCACTAGAGGCTGCTCTTCATTCCAAATTGCAGCGCTTTTGGTGGCAAGAAGAACTCACATTGAATCCTAGATCGAAGGAGGAAATTTCAACAAGAACACAAAGATACACCAGGAATATTTGCTGTGAGATTGCCATTTGAGGGTCCCCGTGAACAACCTGGCAATTCTATAGGTAATGCTACAGCATTTTGGTTACACTGAACGCAGGTTTTCCTCGGCAATCAGTCTTAAAGGAAGAATACACTAAACTGATGACCGAATATTTGGCTTTGGGCCACATGGTTTCTGTTTTGTCAATTGAAGTGGAAGAGCCGTCTTACTACCTTCCTCATTATGCAGTTTTTGAGGAAGATAGCAGTAACACTAAAGTTCGATCTGTATTCAATGCTTCAGCTAAGTTCATCATCATCGTCATGATCGTCATCATCATCATCATCATTCATCTCCCTTAATGGCATTATGATGGTCGGTTGGACGGTTCATCAGGATCTTTATTCTATTGTGTTGAGATTTAGATTTCACAGATATGTCATCATAGCAGATATAAATAAAATGTTTTGTCAGGTACTAGTACACACCGATGATCAGCATCTACAAAGAGTATTTTGGAGAGCCTTTTCAAATCAACCCGTGCAAACTTTTAAGCTGACAACTGCCACCTACGTCAAACAGCAGCTCTATTCCTTGCAACCAGGTGCCTGATACAGCTGGCCAGTGAAAATCAACAAACTAATCCTTGTGCTGCAGAAATCATAAGGGAAGACTTTTATGTGGATGACCCTTGACCAGAAGTGAAAATATTGAAGGTGCCCAGCAGATTTATCGAGAAGTGACAGCAGTGCTAAATAGTGCCGGCTTTCCACTCAGGAAATTGTGTGAAACCCATCCAAATGTATTGAAGGTTATACCTGGATAAGATAGAGAATCTCAGTTCCCTTGTAGTCTAGAAGGAAAGGATGAAACTATCAGAGCATTAGGAGTGCTCTGGCACCCTGCCTATGACGTGTTTTAATTTCAGGATGTTCAGTACAAGAAACTTCTCCTGTTCGAACCAGACGCAGAGTGTTAGCTAGCATAGCCACCATATTTGACCCCCTGGTCTCTTAGGTCCAGTGATAATGAAGTGAAAAATTCGGCTTCAACTACTGTGGTCCAGAGGATTGACATGGGACGAAGCATTACCCATTGACTTGGCAACAACTTGGTAATAAGTGAGCGATAATATGCTCTCATTGAACAGCATAAACTCCCAAGAAACTGATGAATAATGCACAGTGCATTGACAAGGAATTGCATGGCTTCTATGATGCGTCAGAGAAGGATTATTGGAGCATGTGTTTATATACGGTCTATCAATTCAAAGGGAAGCTAAAAGTAAACGTATCTCTCTTAAGCTCAAAGTCCAGATTATCCCCTTTGTGACAAGTCGGTTTACCACGTCTGGAGTTGTGTGGTGCAGTATTGTTAGTTAAACTGATAAACAAAGTCAAAACAGCTGTGAAAATGCAGTTTGACAGACAGACAGACGTTCTGGAATGATTCTGCAATTGTCTGGCTTAGATTTTCAAAAGTCCAACCTCTTGGAAGACCTTTGTGGGCAACTGTGTTGCAGAGATACAAGAGCCATTAAATGTAGAAAATTGGAGACATGTCCCTCCAATCGACAATCCAGCTGATAGCCTCTCAAGAGGGTTGAATCCAGAACTTTTATCATCAGTACACCTATGGTGGGCGGGGTCACAATGGCTGCAGGAGCCAGAGACTGCATGGCCAGTAACCAAAGTATAAACTGCAGTTGAAATTCCTTCACCTCCATGTCTGATAACTGCAAAAGGTTTGGAACATATGCTAATTGGATTTTCCGCATTGTCAAGTTTGCAGCGGGTAATGGCGCTCAAACTTCGATTTATTCATAATGTGCATTGCGGCACATTAGGCGATTGGGTGATATTACAACAGAAGATCTAACAGAGGCATTGATGAGAATCATTTCTGTTATACAGCGCATATCGTATCCAAGGCGCATACTTTTGTTTTTTCGTTTTTTTTCGAGTGGAGGAGAAAATGATTTAATCACTGACCCCAGCCCCGATGGGAGTCTGGACTGAGAGTGTGGGACTCACCAATAGTCGGCATACCCACTAAAAACTCCTCCACCGGGTGGAAAAATGGAAGAAGGATAAAAGTGGAATGGCGTGGCTTTGTGCGGTCCCGCATAGCACCCGCGTTAGTATGTGAAAGATGGAAGCTGCCGCCCTATGGGCGGGAGCGGGTAAAGGTAGCTATTAGGTTGCAGCCATGAAACCTGACTGCAACACTAGTGAAAATAGCGAGGGTTTAGGTAAGAGTTGGAAAGGTGATTGTATGGAAGGTGTGGTGTAGGTTGGCGTAGAACTTACTTCTTGTGAAGTTGCATCCTGTTGATGTACTCTTCTGCGTATGTTGCGCTGGACAGAGGCCTTCGGCGGTTGCTTGGGGCCTCCGGTTTGGCTGTCTGCTGGAAGTAGGCGCATACACGTATTAACAATTGGGAACCAATTCCCAAAGATAGCAACCTTCATTCTTTGCATCCCTTTATTCATGGACAAGGGTTACTGAGGGTAGGCGGCAGACTAGACAATGCATAAGTGTCGTTTGACCAAAAGCATCCCTTAATACCCCCATTATCACAACGTGTGATAGATTTGTTCATTATTCATGAACGTAAACGTTTGTTGCATGCAAGGGCGCAGTTGGTCTTGCATCCCTTCGACAACGTTTCTGGATAACGAATGGTAGATCTGTCTTTCGGAAAACAAATATACAAGTGCCTTCAATGCTTCAGATTTAGGGCGAATGCATCCAAGCAGCTTATGTTCAAATCGGAAAGCCATTTTCTAATTGTGGTGTGGATTATGGTGGCCCACTTTACTTAAAGACAGGCACACCACGAAGCAGGACTCGACCCAAATATTACATGGCACTCTTTGTGTGCATGCAACCAAAGCTGTACACATTGAGTTGGTTAGCAATTTAACCATCGAGGTTTTCATAGCAGCTGTGAAACGATTCATTGTCAGAAGAGGCAGACCTAGCCACATATGTAGCGACAATGGCATGTTTCCAAGCAACTAGAAACAAATTGAAGGAAGTTTATGAGTGTTTAACTCTTCAGAGTACCAGAGTGCAGTCAACGAATTCACAGTAAGGGAAGAGATTAATTGGCACTTCATCCCTACACACTCGCCACATTTTGAGGGACTATGGGAGGCAGGAATCTAGTCAGTTAAGGCTCACCGGAAACGTGCAGCAGAAAATTAAGTCCTCACATTTGAGGAAATGTACACATTACTAACTCAAATTGAGGCATGTCTTAACTCGAGGCCAATCACTCCTCTCCCATCATCTCCTGAAGATTACCCTTTCTTACACCTAGACATCTTTTAATTGGCGAACCCTCCATATCTATCCCAGAAACAAACTTGCTTTCATCATCATCTTCATCAACAACACTCTCCAGATGGCTACTTCTGCAGTGTTGCCGCCAAGCAGGTCTGGAAAACGTGGTTATGTGATTATCTTTGCCATCTACAACTCACCAAATGGACTGCTCAATGTCCAAATCTTAAGTGTGGCACATTGGTGCTCATGAAGGAGGATAATCTTCCTCCTCTTCGGTGGGCGACTAGAGTAGTGGAATCTGTGCATCCTGGGAAGGATGAACTAGTTCGTGTTGTAACAGTGAGAACTCCAAAGGGAACCTACAAACCACATAATGCTAAACTCTGTACCTTTCCTAAGGGTTGATCATATACATTTGTTTATTCTGGTACTAAATTAATTTATTAATTTGTTTTACCATTTAGGTGAGAGGTATGTTGGTTGCCCTGAAAAGTTGTGTATAAACAGTGTTTAAATATTTCAAAGTTGGCAATGTGACATGTATGAAAGTTGGATCAGACACCCACTGCAATGTAGTGCATCATATTGTATTGCACGTAAATAAAGGGCAGATACAGTATATTCAGGTGAGCTACCCGAGAGATATTGTAACCAACTAACAACAATAAAATAATAAATAAGGTATTTGGTAACCAGGACTGAGCCTTGGGGTCACCCGTTTGTAATTTCTTTACTTATGGTATGATTTATACCTTGTTTATAAACCTGTGTCCGATTACATTCTCAACCATCTCCATATTCCTGTTCTTAAACCAATATCTAGCTCCTTTTAGACCAATTACATAGTACTCTATACGTCATATAGCCGTTGTTATCAATAGTGCCATTGCTGGTGTAATTCTAACTGCCCTAGTGTATCGTAAAGGAACCTTCCTTTGTGTGCTTCTCAACAACCTCCTAATTACAATGTCGTCCTTTCTAATAGCCCGCACACTTGCACCATATGCAATTATGGAGGCAAACATAGCGTTATGATAAATAGTTATAGCGTTTAGTGAAATTTTGAAATTTTTGTTGTGTTATCCTTCCTAACTTCATCATTATTTTTTCGGATTTTTCTGTAATATAATCTGCATGCTTCCTAAAGTTCAATGTTTCATCTAACATTATTCCAAGTTATTTTGAGTGTTTCTTTCTTCTTATACTTTCATTACCAATTTTAATAATAGGTCTCTATTCAGACGGCTTTTACATAACATGACTTCTTTGAACAAAATTATTCTTGACACCAATTATTCAATTTTCTTGTAGGTTAAATTTTCTTATTTTCAAGTTGTGATCTACTTTGTCCTTCAGTCATAACTATCAAATCATCTGCATATGCTATGAAGCTTAAAATATAATAATCCTTCTCCAGTTGTTCTATTAAGGTCTCAATTACTATATCCCAAAATAGAGGCTCCAGGCCTGAGCCTTGGGAACACCCTTTGTAGTTTCTTTATTTATGGTATAATTTATACCTTGTATATAAACCTTTCTACTTTTGCAATAATTCTGCAAAAGTTTATATATACTTGTGTGTAATGTTTACTTCTCAATCTGCCAAAAAGATGAGGCCACCATAGGTTGTCAAATGCTTAGAAATATCAATTAAAATTCTAATTACATGCGGTTTATTTTCACTTTTTCTAGTTGTTTCCAGAACTTTTTCAATGGTGTCTTCTGTGGAAAATCCTTTTTATACCCAAATTGTTTTTTTTTTTCATACCTATCATCTCACGAAGTTCTAAAATTAATTTTAAAACAAGTTGTTCAAATATTTTTCTTATTGTATTAAGCAAACATATCGATATATAAGATTTTGGGATTTGAGGTCTTTATCGTTTCAGTATTACTGTTCTATCATTTTTCCGAACATAAGAGACCTTCCTTTCCGTATGCAATCGTTAGAAAACATGTGTAAAAGGGAATTATTTCTTCTTTCAGATTATATAAAACCTCATTCATAATACCATCCGGTCTTGCTGCGTTTTTTTGGTTTTAATTTATTGAAAATGAATATAATTTCAGAAATATCAATAGGACATGTAGGTTTTCTATTGTAAGGTACTCTAGATTCTATTCTTTTTATTTATGTATTTCTTCATCCTTGTCAATTTTATCATCAGGTTGCAAGGTGTTTAATAGCAAAGAAGTTGATTGTTGCCAATTTTCCGTCATGGTTCCATCTTTTCTAATTAGTGTTATCATTTCCGGTTTCTTAATTTTATCCATTGCCTTGTTCATTTTTTTTGTTTACAAATACTTTCCAATGATTTTTCCGAATTTCTTCTATTAAGTCCTTATATTTTACGTTTAGTTTCTCTATACCGCTGTAAATTTATTTCTTTTCTCTATAAATGATAGATGTGTCTTAATTTTCTGGTCAACAGTCTAGCCTTTTGCTGTTTATGTGACCAAATTTTTGGCCTTTTCTGAGAGAACTGTCTTATCCACAACAGTTATAATTGCTTCCGTTAAACTTTCTCCATCTTCGTCCACAGCATAATCTTTATATGTTAAATTCCTGTCGCATCTTAAACCAACTTACTTGCATGAAACTGTATAATAAATCTCCTCCATCTTTGTTACCACGACATTATATTGTGATCCCTGGAGACAAATGCTTGTCCTGCCCCCCAGTTTGTTATTTTTCGTTCCTTCTTTTCGAACATAACGTTATGTTAATATTTTCACTGTCCCCAGCTCTATTTTCAAACGATGGTGGATCGTTCCTTTGATTTAATATTACTTCTTCCAAGTTTTCAGCTTTCTCAGTTGTATGTTTACTATACCTCCATTTCAATTTGGCGCTACAATCACGCAAGTGTATAGTTCCTTATCTTGATAAATATTTTGTATGTCCTTAAGTTTTGTCTAAAGATAGCTAAATTGGTAAACTATACTGAAAATAATAATTTGCGAAAATAAATTTACCGTTCCTATGAGTTATTTCGACACAGCTCACGTGTCTATATTAGCTGCCATAGCGTTCTCAGGAAAGATTACTTGTCTAACGAAAAGCGGCATGTGAGCAACACAATCTTTGCTACGTACGGTTCCTGGATATCTATGTTCAAGTAACTTCCTTAACTGGCACGTGGGTCCTTTGTCGATTAACTTGAGCAATGCGCAATAATTTCGTTGTCATTTTTTCTCTACCAAATAAAAACAATTACAAATGTGTTCTCATCCTTGAGAAATTTGCCCTATTTTCTTTAACTTCTGCAGTCATACTCTTATTAAATGCGGATAATTTAATTACACTTTTTATTCCTTTAGTTGAAACCAATGTACTCTGTTTACTTATATTTATTTTGGAATTCTTTTTGGGGGATGTGAACCTAACGTAAAAACTCTCCTGTAATATTATCTGATGACTTTACCTTTTTGTCGGCTTATTGCAGTTATTTTTTTAATGTAACTTTGAGTTTAAAGACAGCATTGTTTGACCACTTGTACAGTCCGCACGGTTAAAGGCGTAGTGTAACAAACAGCAGCTCGGTCGCGGCACCGCAACTTATCACCTTAACATAAATAGAAACCTTTAACTCGAATTGTTTAAATCCAGCTTTTTTCATTCCCTAAGCTTTAATTTCATATTGATAAGTTAACATGTTGTTATATTTATTTAAGTGAAGACATTTCTATTTTTTCAAGTGTAGGCGGTTACGGATTAAGAAAAATAATTTTATTATATGTGGTAAGATTCCGTAATTTAAACAGAATCAAACATATATGTTACGGTAATGGTTGCTGATAAGTTTTCGTCTTTTTAGAAGAAAATTATTTAATATGCTCATGGTCGCTGTCGCACGTTTGTTTTGAGCTGAAAGTCAAGTAAGCTGCTGCGTAAGGGTAAACCATGAGAACGCTCACTAACCACTATGTGGTTCTGAATATTTCCTCACAGAGCGCTTAGTGATCATCGTGCATCAGCTACGTAAATCGCTGCGTTTATCACTTTTTGTGTTATAACTATGCACACCCAAACACAACCACTTTACCAACATTGCCGACTTCTGATAATGACGCTATGGACTATCCTCATTGTAATATTTTAGTTTTATAAAAGCCCAGAAACGCATAAAATAAGTGAAAGACTGTATATAGGTTTTTGTGAATATTGTAAAAATACTTAGTATATGCTGTGATGAAATGGGGACTTTTATCTACAAAATGAGATTTGGTACAATATTCTGACATAAAGCGTCCCGGAGCTATGCGCAACTAAAGAGGGACAAAATGAATTAATACGCTACATTTATCGTTCAATAATGAGATAGCCATTGGGTTTCAGATGCTAATATTTGCTAAATATGGTTTCCTTAGCATTCCTTGTTAATAGGAAAAATTACAACGGAAACAAAAAATGTGAGGTTTTTGCCTTTCGATTTCACATGGAATGTCCCATATGCGTAGCACGCTGTACTGTACTGACCTCGGTACTTTTCCGATGCGCAACTGGCGGCGCATGACGCGACCAAGGTTATCTTTATCAGCTGTGCTTCCGTCGCTGCTTTGTGTTCGTGTTGTAAAGATAGTTGTGCATCTCTAAGGCGAAAGTTTATTCAAGACCCCGGTGTTGTGTGTGATTTCCTTGAGGGTGTTTTTGTCTTGTTATTAGTCCAGAGCAATGCCTGCCGACAAACGGATGTTTACGTACGATACATACGTAAAACGAAATCATGTAAATAGTTGTAGACAATTGTAGGAGAAGCTTCCTCGTATTCTAGTTCCAGGTAAAGAAACTGTCAGGCATCCGGTAAATAAGTTTAGGAGAAGGCGATCGCTAAACGGTGAAGCTAAGAAACAAGAACAAATGTTCTAACGCAGGAAAAAATTGAAGAAATTGGTGCATCCATTTGTGAAGAGCTCTAAAAAATAGAGTTTATAGAAACACTCTCCACACCATAGACGAACTTAAGGACAATATAAAACAGAAATAATTAACATTACGCAAGAACTTATGAGTGGAAATGGAAATTTCATCCGAAGATGCCAGGAATATCTTCACGCAGATGGACACCACTTCCAACACCACATATACCAGGGTTAGTAATCATTATAGTGCATTTATTATCACTCGTGAGTAAGGAACGCAGGATTTATGGAACGAAAAGTCCCCAGTGTAACAGATAGTGTGTGGAGCACGCATACGCGCGAACCGTGGCCTCACCATAAAACGCCCGCACTGTATTACAGGTATGTACTAATACTGATAAACGTGGTTGCTTGGAAGTAGCTTAATTGCCGCAAGGAACTCGGCGTACATCTGAGACATGGTTAATTATTACTAATTACATTTGTGGCTTGAGGTCACTTAGCAATAACGGCGGGTGTTAAAATTCCTGTGCGGAAAGGTTTGTTATTCTTAGCAAGGTAGATGATTTATCGTATTTCTATTTGAGGAATAGTTTGTCGACCTATGTGACGCAGTAGTTTGAGGGCTACGCTGACGTGTGCTTAAATGCGACAGCCTCATTTCAACAGTTTCACATGTAATAGAACCCTTACGGGATAAAGCTCTAGTGCTCATTCTACACTGATATAACCCTGGGAGTTCCTACCATTATGAAATGAGTGTAAACCAGAAAGATTGTTTAGAAACGCCCATTTTGTAAAATATGTGAGAAATGAAAATTATTACTGTCATGTAAATAGATAATTAACTCCACTGCATAAAGAACGTTAGACATACGTCACTATTTCCATCGCTTCAAAGACGGAAACCAAAAATTATAAACTATATATAGCCAAAGGCTGTCACTTCCGCCCAGAAACCGCTCACCATTGTTTCCAGAATATAAGTGTTAGGTATACATCTCTAACGGTTGCGGTAACCCAGATGTATGCAGAGCGGCAAGGTTGAGCGAGCAGAACGAGAGTTATGCAAGAAAATAACAGTCACATCGACCAAGGTAGAGTGATGATTTTCGGCTAAAGTGTTACTCCAGTTCATCGAGCCAGGTGGCTCGTGGTAGCGCGTGCGACGCGTATTCGGGAGGCCCGAAGTTCAAACCCCGGGACTGACCACCTGACCGAAAAGATATTTCGCGGATTTCCTCGGTCGCTAGGCGCATGCTGGCTTGGATAATTTGATCAGCGAACTTTCCTATGATCCCTTTCATCACTACATTTCACTTCCTTCTTCTCCGCCTTACCCTTGGGCTCGTCACCTGTCCTGGATATGCTGTGATCTAGAGTTTCAGCTCCTCGACAGGCTACTGACCCAAGACAACGGACTGATCACCCATCCTGGATATGCTGTGATCTAGAGTTTCAGCTGCTCGACAGGCTACTGAGCCAAGACAATGGACTGATCACCCATCATGGATATGCTGTGATCTAGAGTTTCAGCTGCTCGACAGGCTACTGAGCCAAGACAATGGACTGATCACCCATCCTGGATATGCTGTGATCTAGAGTTTCAGCTCCTCGACAGGCTACTGACCCAAGACAATGGACTGATCACCCATCATGGATATGCTGTGATCTAGAGCTTCAGCTGCTCGACAGGCTACTGACACAAGACAATGGACTGATCACTCATCCTCGATATGCTGTGATCTAGAATTTCAGCTGCTCGACAGGCTACTGACCCAAGACAATGGACTGATCACCCATCATGGATATGCTGTGATCTACAGTTTCAGCTCCTCGACAGGCCACTGACCCAAGACAATGGACTGATCACTCATCCTGGATATGCTGTGATCTAGAGTTGCAGCTCCTCGACAGGTTACTGACGCAAGACATTGGACTGAACACCCATCATGGATATGATGTGATCTAGGCTTTCGGCTCCTCGACAGGCTACTGACCCAAGACAATGGACTCTTAACCCATCATGGATATGCTGTGATCTAGAGTTTCAGCTCCTGGACAGGTTACTGACCCAAGACTTTGGACTGATCACCCATCCTGGATATGCTGTGATTTAGAGTTGCAGCTCCTCGACAGGTTAATGACCCAAGACAATGGACTGATCACCCATCATGGATATGCTGTGATCTAGAGTTTCAGCTCCTCGACAGGCTACTGACACAAGACATTGGACTGATCACCCATCATGGATATGCTGTGATCTAGAGTTGCAGATTCTCGACAGGTTACTGACGCAAGACATTGGACAGATCACCCATCATGGATATGCTGTGATCTACAGTTGTAGCTCCTCGACAGGTTACTGACGCAAGACATTGGACTG